>JAQNCA010000018.1:5278411-5292948 GCA_029783725.1 Acanthurus tractus
ACACACACACACACACACACACACACACACACACACACACACACACACACACACACACACACACACACTCACAAACAGACACAGATGAGCAGTGACTCCTACTCACATCGATCAGTCGCTCATTTGTACAGGACAGATTGATTTTTGTTAGTGTTTTTAGCATTTTGCTTTGTAAATCTTTCTGTTTGGTGAAAGCGGTAATCTGGGAAGTCAGATTTTTTTTTTGTCACATCCCAGAAATGGCCTATCAGTCAAAGCCGTGGGAGCAGGACTGTGACATCTTTGGGTTTTCTGTAGATCCCGTTTGAGCTTCTGTAGGTGGTGATAACATAGAGTTTAGAACATCAAACCAAAAGCTGCAGGCAAGTCTTACCGGAGTCAGAAGAGCCAACATGCATAAATAAATATGTTGCAAGATATCACGTTAATAGCTAACACCCATCACATCCAATTATGAGGACACATACACACTCATCATGACTGCATGAGTGGCAGCCTGTTCATGCTGGACCTCTCAGCTGGGAGGTGTTGAGGCAGATCCAGGGTCAGACACCTGAACTCTACACACCTCCACTGGACCAGAACTGACAGAGCTGCCACACTGGAATAACTAACAGCTACACAGCAGTCAGATAATGTTGAGCTGAGGACACATGGGGTTATGGCTGGAATAATGGAAGAAGAAAGGATGATAAACTTATAAGCAAGAGAAAGGGTTGAGGAAGTGGACGGCTGTGCTAAGGGGAGTAAGACTCCTGCAAGTTTCAGTTGGATTAAGAACGAAAAAACAACTACAAAGAGAAAAAAAAACTCAAACTAAAAAAAATTATGCTTGACTGAGGCTAATATTAATTTATTACACATCTTCTGTGTTTTCCTCTTCAAGGATCATATTTAATTCAGAATTTTCAAAACACAAGATGCTTAAATGTAATATAACTATTGAATTAGCGACATCCTTGAACCTCCTGGAGTGCATCAGTATTGTGATTATCCCTGCTTGCAACTGCATTAAAAATAATAGGAAAAAATAAAGACAGTGAAACATTCACCGAGTAAAATTCTCCTGACATCTAATATTTTGTTATTAATTCATAAAGTAGTGGTCTGGTGTGACCAGTAGCTTAAAGGCTAATGTTAGCTAATGCTTGTAGCCTGCAGATCAAATCAAACCATGTATAAAGCAGGAAAAATAAAACAAGACAACTTTTCCACTTTGCCTCAGTTCAAACAAAACCAAGTAGACTTTAGATTTACCTTAGCCAGTTTCTATCACGCAACATGATAACTGGCGTACCCAGGTAAATTCAGGTGTGACCTTGTTACATACAAATTAACCTGCACCAGGAAAGGCGAACAAGTTATATACAAGGTATGGTGTCATAGTAGTTTATGCTTTATCTCTTAACTTCCCTGAGCAGTTTGTCTTAATGGCTAACTGGATGTTACCCTAAACACCACCCATCACACCCAAAAACTTCCTTAGGAAAATGCCAACACATCTAAAAGACACAGTGGACACCAACTCACCAACTGTAGGAACCTCACATCCCATTAATATTTAGTTAAATGATGAGAGAACTATCAATGCACACCACCTGATAAAGCATTTTTTTAAAATTTTGTTTTGACTCGTTGCCATATGAACCATCCATCAGGGTTGCAGTTCAAATCATTGTTGAATGGAGTTATTCTTAACACAACAGTATAACATTCACACAGATATTTATACAGTCTGGTGCATCAGGGAATAGATCTTAATTTATTATTGGATCAACTTCCAAGCTGTTGCTCAGGTAGACTTGATTCATCCTAAAAAATTTACATATATAGATATGTTGTCTAAATATGCAGTACAGACTTAATGAAGTGTTGAGACTGTGACAGCCTAGATGGGCCATTAAAAGTTTTTAAAAAATTAACCAAAAGCTAAATAATATCAAAAGGGGGAGGGATGTAATTACCCCGGAACAACTTAGATTACCAGTATCAAAATCATAAATTTATGATAAATAATCAAACTTAGCATGTTTTACACCTGAATGGGCTCAATATATGGCTTTGTTTTTGGCCTATGAGGAGTCCAAATGCATATGATAACATCTCCTTATTGCTAAATACAAATTCTAAGTCTAACTTTGCAAAGCCATCCACTGCAGGAATAACACTGTGTTGTGATGAGGTTGACCCAGCCAGTACAAAGTAAAGCACCGTGGTTTCTGACAAAACACATCTTCTTCAGAGTATTTCTCTTGTAATTGTATGACTATAATGCCTGAGAATAATTAAATCTTTCACTTGTAAATATGTTTCTTGTAAATTCACCACTTTAAATTCAGAAACTTCAAACTTTCTGCTTCTTGACTTAACAATTGCCGTAATACACTGTTATGCCTTTAATTTCAGTCATATTTAAAAATATAAATAAGAGTCCATCAAACAAAAAACAGAGACCATAGAACAGAAACACTGTTACCTTACTCATGAATTTACCCTGCGGGCAGTATGTTACCAATGAGCCTCTGTGGCTTTGTTGGCAGCCACACTGTTACATTTGGCCGTTAATGTTTTTTTATATATCTTGACACTATCACTGTGCATTCTTCTGGTTAAAATATAGAGCACAAGCCACAATAAAAAACTGCCAGTGCTGCCAAACATGCCCATTTTATGCCAAGGCACACAAACTCCAGTTAAATTAACACCAGCTAGACTTACCAACCTCTTGTTTACTATTGTACCGTTTAACGGCAGTTTCAAAAATCAGCGTTTGTCAACGATGACTTTTCTTGATAACCCAGAGATAAATCTAAATAGGCATCATTGTTCAGCCCTCTGGTTAACTTGTGACACTCCCTGAACTCTCTAGTGTTAATTGGACCAAGAGGGGAACTAACAGTCTGCAGGTGAGCCTTCAAGAAATTTCAAGAAAATATGTTTTGAAAAGGTCAAAGTAAATTAAAAAAAATGAAGAAACCTTGCAACATTCATGGCCCTCTGGAGCTTCGGTTCAATTGTGTTGGTTCACTGTTGCCTAACCAATCAAAGAGCAGGCGTGGCTGGAGCCGTGCCAAGAGATAGGCCCTGTGTTCAAAGAGTAACCCAGAGCTGCCTTGTCCATGTGTCCGTCAATATTTAACCCGTTTATTTATTTTTTTTCTACCAAGTGTGAAGTTCAGGGCTTTTGTGGGGGCGCTGGGCTGGGCGGCTGCTCAGGCTGAGGCTGGATGAGATGCACAGGAAACTCCCTCAGCCCACTTCCTCTTTCGCATTGTTGCAGAAAAAGGAAGAACGCTCAACAGGTCCGCGTTGAGTTTCCTGTCGAGTAAACCGATGGGTCAGCTCACATCCGCAGACATGTGGAAGTCCTACTTTGTTTTAATTAGATTTCATCACAGTTCCTCACACAGGCATGTGTCTCACACATCTGCAGGTCAGGAAAATGTCTCGCTTTTTTTCTACTCTGTGTTTAGTTTATGGCTGCTGCCGGTCAGGATCCACTCCCCTCTCTCAGACAGACAGCAACATGTCTTTGTCACTGCACACACAGTCTGAAACACTTCTGCTCATCCTTTCTCCTCCACCCTATCTAAACACACATGTGCTGGAAAACAAGCCGTCCATTAACCCCCACACTCAGAGGGAGTTCTGTCCTGAGGGGGGAGAGGGAAGGAAGAGAGCAGCAGGAGGAGGTGGAGGAGGAGGAGGGAGGAGGAGAGGGGGAAAAAAAGACAGAAAGAAAAAGAATGAGGGAGGAAATTGCAGTGTGGGCAGAAATCCGCCTTCTCCATTTCCTGGGGAGGAAGTGGATTAGATCGGGGAGAGTTGCAGCCTGCTCCTCGCACTAAAGAATGCTACCAGGCTCGATTTTAACCCTTTCGGCCAGACATCACTATAGCAGCTCAAAACCCAAACCTCAGGGAAATTCATGTGGAATTAATCCACTTCTAATCCTTTCCAAAATCTGTTTTGTTAACTTCTAAACATAAAGTGTTCTGTTTGCATCTTTTTCTGATATGTGTCATCCTTTGTGTTTTAGCCTGTTTTTCATATTGCTTGCTCTATTTGGTTTCTTGTCAGTTGTTCTGTGAGGCACTAAATTTTTAGTGAAAAAAAACTAATTACCACCAGCGTTTTTTACATAATTGTGAGACATTTCAGTATAAACATCTTTGATATGATGCATCAACTGCAACAAAATGTATTTTTAGAGCTATTATGTGTTTTAAGAAATACATGCTACAAACATCTATATATATACACACAAAGATTTTGGTGGTTAAAATATTTAAAATAAAAATTATGAGCGATAAATATTAAGTATGGAAAGGTGAATCAATGTTACATTATTATGTTAAAAAATTACAAGCATGGAAAAAAAATGTGAAGTGCACTTATGGGCTCTATGAAGGGGAGTATATATTTAATGCAGTTATATTTAGTTCATAATGTAAACAATGCATAAATTGATGTTAAAGACACAGCTTAATTACAGTAGCATTGCAATTGATAATGAGATACTGGACTGAGATATGGTGGCGCCAATTGAAAGAGTGAAAAAATTTGATTACCAAAAGTTGACCAGTGAATAATATTTGCATTATGTAATATATAATATATAATAGACAATAGTCACCTCAGACTGCACCCACCTCTGATTGGCTAATGCAGAGCAAATTTAGTCTGTGGTTGTCAGGCTAGTTGGTGGTTAGGCGAGTCTGTGATGCTGCCCGATAACCTCAAGTGACAAAAACACTTAGCTAGAAATAGCTTGGCACATAAAATCCAAGTTAAACCATAATATGTAACCCTAACCCTTCTTTTACACTTTGTTTCTTGGTATATTTGGTTTCTTCGGTGCACTAGATATGGATGATAGCCAGCTGTTTTCCTCTGCTTTCAGTCCTTATGCTAAGCAAAGCTTTCCATCTCCTGGCTGTAGCCTCCTAATTAACATACAGATATGAGAGTGGCATTGACCTTCTGGTCCCAATCTCTGCAAAAAAAGGGACGCTGCACATGTTCCAATATGTTGAACTATCTTATTTCTGCTTTCTATTTGCGTTAAATGCATTTTTGCCAATTTTAATTTTGTACTTTTGACGCAGAATGTTCTTAAGCCAATGATCTGAACAAAGAACACAAAATTCATAGTTTTGTTTAAGAACATGTCAGCTATTCACTTGGACTTGGTAGTCATTCTCTGATATTCAATTGTAGCTTTGAACAAAAAACACATTTAACAGTTAATTAAAGAAATCATCCAGCATTATTAATCTGTGAGTAAAAAAATGTACAGCTTTAAATGACTAGCAGAGGAGTGCTGTCAACCGCCTGTGATGTTTTCTTTGTTTGTGTCTTCTGTGCTGAGACAAGTATTAAAAGGCCTGCGAGGGTTTTGCCACCACTCAGAATAAAGCAGTGCTGAAGACGTTAAACCAACTGGATTTGTTGGATTTTAATTCAGTTGCAATCTAGGCAACATCGCTCGACATGGCACCCACGTACTCCAGGAATGACGCAACTGAGAGCTAGTCAGTGGGAAAACACTGAATCATTGAAAGGTCTAAAACACAAGGCGTTCCAGCATTATTTGAGAATAAACATGCATGAAATACTAAGAACAGTGGCTGCAAGAGCAGAAATATCTTACTGTGTGATTAAAAAAAATCTATGTCCATGGAAACAAGACTGGCTGGTTTCCTTGGTGTGTGTGCATGTGTGTGTGTGTGTGTGTGTGTGTGTGTGTATGTATGTATGTGTCTGTCTGTCTGTCTGTGTGCGTGTGTGTGTGTGCTCACAGCTGGGTTTGCACTATGCATGCTTGTACGAGTGGGTGGATGAGTGTGAGTGAATCTTGTGTCTTTGTGCAAAGCTCGCCAGAGGTAGTGTAGGTGTATACTATGTGTGTGTATGAGTAAGTTTGTGTGTGTGTGTGCGAATGTGTTACTGTATATGACTGCAAACACCCTCAACAGCTTCCTTTGGTCTCTCTCTCTCTCTTTCTTTGTGGTATATTACCCATTTTACTGTGTGGGGAATTGGTGTTGTAAACTGTGTGTGTACGTGCGTGAGTGCGTGTATCTGTGTGTGTATATATGTTTGTGTGTCTGTGTGTGTGTTTGGTCTTTCTGAGGGGAAATTTCCTGCCCCTGGAAGCGGCTCTTGTCCTCAGGAATTTCCTGAGTGGGCAGACGGCGCTTCCTGAATAAATGTTGTTGTTGTTGTTGTGTGTGTGTGTGTATGTGTGTGTGTGTTTAACTGGCTCTCTTTTCTCCTCTGAAAGGGAAACTGTTCTCACATGCCAGTGAGTGAGCTGAGCGCAGCCCCTTTCTCTTCCTGTTCACGACACACTCCACATGGCGTTTCTAACAGAGCTTTACTCCAAACGTCAAAACGAACACACACTAGGGTCACTGACTGAGTTCAGGGTTTCATAAAAAAGTCACAAAAGCACAAATGCTCTTCCCTTTGATAAATATTCAGTTAATTAACTCTTTTTTTGTTACGTTATCCACAAAGGACTTGGTTCAGTTGCTCTTGTCACGCAAGAGGTAATGCCTTTTATATCTCTAGTAAGTTTTCCAAAAATGGGGATTTCGCAGACCCACAAATCACAAACAGAAAGATAAACTAAATCAACAGACAGACAGACAGCAGACAACAGGGATACTCCAGAGATTTGGCACTGCACTTTCATAAAGTTGGCTGATGTGCAACACACATTGGAATACACAATGTTATAAACTAAAGCAACAGTGGCTGAGATATTCTGACTTTGAATCCCTTTTGTGGTTCAAAATCTAAAATTTACTGGGTCCTACAATTCCTATAATGCACCACCCATGTCTGTCAAACCCCATATCTTTATCTTAATTCAGTATGACATACCACAGCATGTGTCTTGTGCTTATCTTATTAGTAAAGTATTAAAAAGATACAATTTTTGGGGTATTTTTGCCACAATTAGCTAAAGACAGTGCAGACAGACAACAGAAAAGGGCTAAGGGAGACAAGACCTCACACAAATGTACCTGCTAGCCAATCTGACAGTTAAAACAGGGGGCACTGGCATTGGTCTTATAACCTCTAGCTGCCAACATGCTCTGAAGATTTAGTCCTTTAATATGTTTTTTAGTTTTTTGCGCTTTTCCTGGAGTTGTCTCCCCACAAGCTGCAGTTTATTTAAATGGTTTGCAGCTGTGAACAGCCTGTATGTTTCCTTTAAGTATTGCATTGTGGGACAGTGAACCAAATGCTTTTTAGTGTCCATGCTTGCTTTTTTAAGATTTTTTTTTTTTTTTTTAAAGGACTCTTAGAAAAACACTAACTAAACATAACTGCTAATTCTGTTATAACTGTAAAGCTTTTGAGACTGTGATGAGATTAAACGCGTTATGTAACCTGTATCTTTTTTTTAAACCTAGCAAAGCTCCTCTAGAGCCAGAAAATTGATATCCACCTTAACCCTCACTGATGCTATTTAACAAAATCAACTACATATATAAGTAACTATTTGATCCCAATGTGGAAAAAGTTTAAGAAAACTTAATGAAAAACATATCAGCAACAGAAAATTAGTGACTTTATTTAACTTCTAAAAGTAGCTGAAATATATAATATGTAATTTTTGTTTTCAGATTGAAATGTCTGGAAATGATATTATCTGTTATTTATTATATAGTGACAAAATGTTTGCTTTTATTACCCCAAATGTTTTCAACAGTGTTTGCAACCAGAGAAATCTGTAATTTTTTTGCCTTAGTTTTTATTTCTCAGGTAAGATCAGTCAAAGAGTGAGGGGGGTAACTGGCAAGTGTGATACAGAAAGAAAACAAATCCTGTGATCCCACGCTTCTTCATCAAACTAAGGCTTTTGTAACCATTGTTTTGATCGAGGACCTCTAGCTGCAGAAATAACATTCTGTGCATTTAAAAGAAACCACCGAGAAGTGAAAACCAGTCTTTAGTTAAACAGCTTACAAGTCGAAGACATGCATGATTGTCATTGTGAAAGATGAAAGAGCTGAAACGCTGTCATGAAAGACTTGCATTAGAGTTGATCATCTAAGTGTTACGCTGCACAAATTGCTGACTGCACTTTCCCCACATGGGATAAAAAAACACAGCGCTTACAGAGTGTGTGTGTGTGAGTGTGTGTGGGTTTCAGACAAGCACAGGCCTTTTGATATAGTTAACAAACGTCTTTGAAGCTTCTGCATTTCAAAAAAGAAAAAAAAAGGAGAAAAACACTGGCTCCTGAACAAAAGGATGAGTGGCAGTTGACGCTGGATTCAGGAACTAGCCTACAAGAGCCGGCTTGCTCCTGCGCTCAACAACAAGCTATCAAAAACAGGTCGCGCTACTTCCTGGCCATAAAAGTTCCGTGTGATTGATGATCTGTTTTATGTTTGTTTTGACTGGATGTGGTCCAGATTTGCTGGACGGGGACAGGCACGTGCATGCCGGTGGAGGAAGCAGAGGATGAATTTGAGAGAAGGGGGGGATTTCTCTTGACTGAAAAGTAAAAGTGTGTGTGTGTGCGGAGGTGGATTTTCCCTTGCCGCACCCACCTAACAGGGAATTAATGCACGGAGAGACACACAAAGTGAGGGGAGATGAATAGTTTGTGAGGATTGACTTTAGATATGTGTTGTTCTTATACCTACATGTTCCTGAGTCAGGGTGTGAGAAGGTCATGGTCAGCCCTCCTCCTCCTTTTCCACCTCCTACCTCCTTCCTTCTTCCTCCTCCTCCTCCTCTGTCTGGAGAAAGAAAAATCTTTTCTCTATTGAGATAGCAAGTCCAATATCCGCCTACTTCTGCTTCGAGAGAAAAGGCAAACATTTACTGAAGAAATGAGTGACTAAGGAGCCTTGAGTTTGGAGAGCAAAGTCCCAGTCTGACTGATGCAGCCATGCTTTTTTTGTTGTTTATTTATAGTCCATTCAGTTCAGGCTACACTGAAATCCTCTGTCTGAGCTTTTTTGTGTGCATTAATCGTGTTTTTGAGTATATTTGGACTGTTGAAAGTCAGGAGTTTCTGACAGTTTCAGAAAATAATATCTGAGACTTTCAAGTTCCAGTGTGAGTCAAAGTGCAGCATGTTTGTTCCAGTTTTACAAATAAAACGAAAGGAAATGTAAGACACACTGGAGGAACTGAACACACCGAATCAACAGCTGTTTCGAAATGGTTGGAAAAAGATATAGATGACCTTCGATAAAATCTTACTAGTTACTTTGACCTTACTTTGTGAAAATGTTCCTGAAACTGATATCTTGATGCTCACTTGTTGCAACTTCCTTCTTGTCTAGTTATTAACCAGTGAAACTGGAAATTTTAATCGCTACCAAGCAGGCCAGAAACAGAGAAATGGTTAGCAATGGCCTGGTTAGTTGCTGTTGATCCATTCAGATAGGTGCACGGACTAAAGTAAACAGAGTGTTGAGGATGTAGATTTGTGTCCACTGGTTCCAGAGTCTGGCAACAAGCACACTGTTTAAATGTCAATATTATGCAGATGATCCTCTCTGTCTTGTGTAGTTTTCTTGAATTCACCTCCTTGGGTTGCTAGCTAATGTTGTTGTATGTGCTCCTTTTCAGTTGTGTCCCAAATTTCAAAGCATACTGATGGAATAAAATCAACTTTACGTTGTGATTAACGAGCAAAAACTCGGATGCTAATGCTGAAATTGCAGTAGCTTCTTTTTAAGTTGAACAGAGGAGATGGCACAAGAACTTTACCAATGAAAGTAAACTAAAAGGTGTCTTTGAATGCTATTATACATTTTTAATAAACAAATTCTGTCACATTATTCTAAAAAATTTGCACAAATATTTAGCTGATAGTAGTTGTTAGAAAAACTAATATGCAGTGATTTTGTAAATTGTTTATAGACGGAACAATTCATGAATTAGAAAAAACTCAATGGATGGACTAATAATTAAAGGAATCATAGCTTGCTCACTTAGCTAGAGCAGCACTCAAATTTTTTTACTTCTAGCAGCTGAGAGCCTGTCCTCTTTTTTCATTCTATGCTTCATCGTAGGCTTGTGTTTATTAACACCACAATAAAAATAACTAGCAATTTGTGAAGAAAACTTGAATTCACCATTTTTTCAATATGAAAAAGCCACATACTTGGTCTACATGTTTGCAATTAGTATTTAATACATGGATAGGACACAGCGAAAAGTTAGCCATTGTGCTAATTAAAAGACTTCTTGTAGATGTGTAGATACCACAGTTAGCTTGCTAACAAAGCAACGTAGTCTAATGTAAAATCAATGAAATTATCAGTGATAAAAATGATCAGGTCCTGATCTGAAACAGACAAATAAACGCGTTAAGGCTGTTTTTGCTGAGTTTTGACAGAGCTGTAAGCAGTTTTCCCAAAAACTGGATCTTTTAAAATGGCCACCGAGGTTAAGGGTTACAGTTAAAGCCATTTTTAGTCAGTACAAGTTAAAAGAGGCAGTATTTGTTTCAGTTTTCAGTTTGGTGATGGAGAAGTAAGCAGCAGGTCCACAGTGGTGTGTGTTGGTGAGACGTTCACACCCGAACAGAGATTTTGGACGGGACCTTTAAGCTTCACAGCAGGACGGACCTCATTAACTCGTCTGGCTGCGAGGGGAAGTTCAGGGCTTCTGTACCGCAACAACGAAACAAGATACCAGTGATCTCATCTTCCTCTTCCCTTCATTCATCCCAAGCCCTTATGAGTTGCCTTGGCAACTTGCGCGCTGTGTGTGTGTATGTGTGTTAGTGAGCATGAGCGGGGGCCTGAGAAACCACAGAGTGAAAATTATGTGTCATCAGAGAGGATTAGGAGCCCACGGTTTAGTCAAGGGTTTGAGATCCTGCTCCTGTCGTGCTTGACGATTTTCTTCAATGTAAACACACATAGTAAGACGCGCACACACACACGCACACACGCACACACACACACACACACACACACACACTGGCACACTGTAAACACTCATGAAAACCTGAGATGCATTCAACAAAGGCAGAGACTGAGGACAAGGAAGACTGAAATTGATTTTTTCCCAGTAATCTGTAAAAGATTCTCGGACAGAAAACAACCAGAGAGGACATCAGCTCAAGGAAGAATGTGTTAAAGGAACAGAGTGTCGAGGGTAAAGGTGCTCTCTCATTCTTTCTACCTTCTGCACTTTTTCCTGGCCAATGCCTATCCATTTTTCTTTCCATCTTTTTAAGAAAGCAAAGGATGTTTATGTCTCACCGGCTGCACTGAAACAAAAAGTTTCCCATTTTGTTTAGAATCAGTTCCTGTCAAGATGACATGGAGGAGAGATTCAAAATAAAATCATGGAACTTGTAACTTAAATGTGACTGAGGTTGTAAAACTGAAATCAGGAATGATCAGTGTTGATAGAACTGAAACTAGATCCTTGCGATTCACCTAAAGTTGTCATATTTTCATCAGCTTGCATGAAAGAGAAACATGACAGTGAATAGAGGAAAAAATGAGGACTTAATCGGCAGTTGGAGACTCTTGCTTTGATTCAAAACAAATATTCATACTAAAACTGAAACCAGTTGCAGAGACAGATTTCCTGGCACAGTTACACATCTTAGCTCTGTTGTTTTTGCTGCTTTACACGACTTTTCAACATCACTGTTTATCTTTGCGTTAGATAGTGCCGTAGTGAGTGTCATTTTTTAGACATTCAAAGCCTCTATTGGGGCTTTTGAACAAAACGTCGAATGTCTTGTCATATTTTATTCCCTTTGCTTTGTTTGCATGAGGTTGAGCACTGCATCATTTGAAGGCTAAAGTGGAGGCAAAGTTGAGAAAATAAACTATGAACCCTCCAGATCAGAGAATGTGGAGAGGCATATTTTTTTCTCAAGAAGCTCCGGTCATCCTGGGACTCTGAAGTAGATGCAGTCATCATCAGCAGCTGTCTGCCGGCATCTTTTCCTCTGCTGTCCATCCAGCCAATACAACACTCATTGCCCTGCTGCTGCACTTGCCTTGGCTTGTAATTAATCCCAACTCCAAGCACAACAAGCTTGTAACACAGTGCCTCCCCTTATTTGAGTGCATTAGACATAAAGCTTTGTCATTGTCTTCTCTAGATACATGCAGTGTCCCATATCTGGAGAGGTGTGAGTGTTGAAAACTCTGTAGCCTGATCACTGTTTTTCTTACATAACAGCAGCTGTCTCTACAGGTGAACTATGTCACTGTTCCTCAGGAACCATATGCGTCTGACCAACCATTGCTTCAAAAACTTGTTTATCAGTGTCTCTCGTCTCCAATAGTGCCTTGCACTGAGGGGACCTCCATTTTTCATGCATTCCCTCCACTCAAGCTAGGAAGTCCTCCTTTCTTCTCTTAATCCCTCCCTCAGAGGAACTTATTTGCTGCTTAAATAAGAGATACAACACAGCAGCCCCTTCATGTGTAATGTCAGTAGGACCTTGCTTCTTTCAGCTTGACAATCACACGAACTTCCACTAAACGCTTTTAACATCAGTGATATGAGCAATAGACAATAGATAATTGGATGCTGATGTAATTTTACAGTTTCAGTATAATAAATGTAGAACTGAAGCCTCTAACTATTTGCCACAAGCCTAATTTTGGATGTGGACTGAGATACCAGTATCTGTAAACCTCTAATACTGTGTGAAATGCTGGATTGGTTTGTTCCGATTTGATATTGCTTCAAATCTTCATTAGAAAACAGGAACCTGCCTTATCAGCAGTGTCCTGAACACCTGTAGGCAACTGAATAGCAAGCAACTTGTGAAACTTCTAGCAGTTCCATTACATTACATCCATACAGTGTAAGTAGTAATACAGCTCATGCATTGGAGTCGGTATTGGGAAGGAAAAAGATGTTGGATCAGCTCTCGTTGGACTTTTTTAATACTTAATTAAAAGCTTGAGCAGTGGTGGCAGAAAGTGGCCGCAGGGCTCTCGGGTTAGCGGTGTGGCAGCAGGCAGGTCAACTGACTGATGTGAGTGCATCCCCAATAATCAAAGACTGCCTTTAGTGTATGTTGGAATCAGAGTATACCATGTGAGGGTTGTGGCAGACTCAAATCGACTGCCTGAACTAGCTCGAAGGCTTCGCTTCATATGTTGGTTACATCCCAGAAGAGGTTTGACTAGTCAATAGAATCAGATATGAGCAGGGATTGTGGGCTGAACACAATGTTCTCCTCTGTTAGCTTCATTTGAGTGCCGGCTTAGTATCTGTTTCCCTTCCTGTTTCTTTCCCCTTTTTGCATCTTTGTTTTATCCTCTTGTTCCTGCTATTTTACCTCATCTGCCTTCATTTTTTTCCCCCGTTGTCACACACCATCCGCTGCTGCTCTCATTACTCTTTCCTTTCTGTTTCCACTCTTCTTTTTTCTCATCTGAGCCTTGCTTCTGTCTGTTAATAAACCCCCTCCCGGCGTCACTCTCTAACCTTACTGCAGGAAGTTTCCTGTGCTGATACAGAGCCCATGCTGGATTGCTTCCTGCCAAAGGGCGTTGTGGGACATGTTTGTTTGGATCCCCCCCTCCTCCTTCTTCCTCCTCCTTCTCCTCTTCCTCTTTTCTGCTCCCCTTGTTGCTTCCTCCTTTGGGCTCTGTGCAGATGGCTGAGGCCGGCAGACCGGATCTCGGAGGGGTTTGGCAGAGCAGCACCTCTCTCCGGCTCTGGAGAGAGCATACCGCAGCCATGACCCCGCGACCTGGGCTGCTATGCTGCCTGCCCTGGCCGCTCTCACAAGTCAGCCACGAGAGACGGACGTACAGCTGGTGCTTTCAGTGCAGATGGCAGCTTGATTGAATACTGATAGAAAGTCAATGATGTAGTCCAGTGCATTTTAGATCTGTTCCTGTTAAATGGTCCGGTTTAATTTGAACATGAGGTAATTTGTAAAACTTAGAATAAGGACAAATTTTTGGCGAACCTCAACTAATTATAGCAGTTTAAATCAATGATTTCTGTTAATTACTAATGTTTACAGTAATTAACACTTCTGTTATCATTTAATTTTGGAAATCAGGATTAAAAACAATCAAATTTATATTAAGTTTATGTAATATACTATAAGAAAGAAATAATGTAGCCCTGCTACAATTTCCCCTCTGACCAGGAAGCCGGTGCTTTGAAGAAAACAGAAACCAAGTAAAACTTATGAAAAAATACCTTTCCTTATCTGCCCACCACTAGCTCCTGCAGTTGTGACACACCTGTATCCCATTCCCCAGCACTTTCTTAGGATGTCTGTTGACAAGCTGGGGGTCAGAGCTTGACAGGCTGTAAGCGGTGCTTCAGATAACCTAGGCCTTTGCAGGCTTATCGGCAGCGCTTGTGCAACTATCTGAATATAGAGGACTAGGAGGGAGGGGGGGGAAGAAATGGGAATCTGACAAGCTAGACAGGGTTTCATTTTATATTGATTGCTTTCTGTGAAAACTTCCTCTGTTTGACGGGTGGGGGGGGTGGGGGGGGGGGGGGTGGGGGGCTGAAAGCGAGCACAAGGTTCCTATTACTTGTGT
>JAQNCA010000018.1:5298144-5331132 GCA_029783725.1 Acanthurus tractus
GTGTGTGTGTGTGTGTGTGTGTGTGTGTGTGTGTGTGTGTGTGTGTGTGTGTGTGTGTGTGTGTGTGTGTGTATGGGCATGTGTTTACCATCACCGTCTTTATGAGAATCATTTCCTTGTTATGGTAAGCCCTATGACAAAAAAAACTGTAAGGTACTGTGTGACGGTAATTTGTAAGATCACATGATTGTACCTGACGGTGTGTTTTTTTTTTGTTTCAACTACATTATGTAAGTAAGTGCTTTGTCACGGTGGCAGAAGATCCAGTTGTTGTCTTTGATGAAAAAGAAGTAACAGCTGTTGATCATTCAATGAACTTCCTGCTCAGGCTTTTGTGCCTGGTGTCACCACCACTGTATAACCACTTAAAGGAGAATACCAGTGTCATATAGAGCTATGGCCCATTTACTTGTGTCAACATCGACTTCATGTTATCTGCTAAGCTGATGGCAGTGCCTGATATTGGTGCTGTTTTTGGAGACACACATTCTTGTTGTTTTAAAAGTTCAAGCTTTGCAATGTGAACCCATGTTTAGAGGAGATTCTGTCCTGCGGGAAACTTCCACCTCCACTGATCTCTGTGTAAATATGAGGACTTATTTTGCTCTGTGGAGGTGAAATTCTTCTGCTGAAAGAGGAAACTCACTGGGTGCATTCACCCAGTAGGGAAGTTCACTCTTGGCCCACTCTGTACTCACTGGGTCATTAGGTTAGGAAATAAATATCTAGTAATAAACAAGTCTCAATTTTCCACACTGTCCTCAAATTAGCGTGCTTACGCGCTGTCTGCCTCCTCACCGTCTATTCCATTATTGCTTAAGTTCCCTGCTGCCTGGAAAGCAGAGAGGAAGAAGAAGGGAAACCTAAATCTATGGATGACGCCACTGCTAATTTCTCATCTTATGCAAATGCAAACTGCTGCCCAGAGAAGTATGGTAACTTTTGACCTTTGCATCTCTGCAGGGGACGTCCTGTATGAGCTGCTGCAGAGGAAGCCCCACATGTTTTACCGACCTGCCTACATCCCTGGAAACTCTTTCCACTCGCTGCCTGAAAGCTCCGTGCAGCACCTCAAGCTTGAAGGTCAGTCTTATAAACGCTATTTTCTTCTTTAATGCACGCAGTTCATACATTTACAGGCCTTCTCTTCACACAGACATGGTATTGTCTGAATCATACTGGAAAGCCACAGTTATTAGCACTAGTGTTCTTCCATAAATTGATTTAAAATGACTGACTTTTGTTTAAAATAATACAGGCTTAACATTATTTTTAAATAATTTATATCCCATATCCCACACGAGAATTACGTTAAGACCCACGACCAACTCCTCACCCAGCATTTGTAAGACTGTTTCAGCTTCATGCAGAGCCGGTGTAAACAACACAGAAAAAAACATAAAACATAGACAATCTTTTGCTTCCAATTAAAGGGCAGATTTATATATATATACAACAGTATACATTCACTGGACCATTATAAGCGTACCCATATGCTACGTAGCCAAGTGATGTAAACAAAAAATAGAGTAAATCCATTATAATAGAAAAGATTTATCTGGGGCCCAAAAGAAAGAGTGTAAACGCACCCAATGTAAAACCATATAGTTGTTCAGAATGGTGTAGCTGAAGGTTTACACTAGTGTCAGTTTAGATGTGATTCACAGAAAAGATCTTATTTTTCAGCTACTTATGGAAAGGTGGGGTAATAATAATAATAAAAAAAAACCTTTATTCTTCACTTAGCCAAGTCACCAAGCCATTATAGTTCTGAACAATGCACCAACAACTGCAGCACAGTTGCTAAGTGATCTTCACTGGCTATAAGCTAGTAATAGAAATAGCAGCAGGCTAATTGATAATCATTACTATTCATATAAAGCTTATATAATTTAAGTGATCTTGCCTTTACTGAAGAGAAAAGTGAAGAAACCACTGTAGCTGAGCGTTGACGCTCTCCATTCAAATTGTATCAGGGTCGTTGTTGATGGCTTTTTTTAAGTAAAAGAGGCAAATAAAACATGAAGAACAAAGGTCACTTATGTTGAGATCACTCTGGGGAATACAGGCTCAGATCACAGACAAGCAAGCAAACAGGCAGCCTCACTCTACATGAACTGTTCATAGACACGATTTAAGAACATCTTGATATCAAGCTGGCTAAATATCTGCTGCTGTCATCTGCAGGAGCTCTTTAAGTCTTGTCTTTACATGCATCTATTTGTATAAAGGTGGCACAGTCATGTAGTCCCAGTATTTGCTACCTTGCTGTCTGTACTGAACAGCAAAACAAGCAGGCAGCTAACTATTTTCATTGCAAAACTGTTTATTTACCCCCAACTCTGCAGAGCATACAATCCTCTCTGCCCACACATCCTATCCATTCTCTTACCAATACTTTTTTCCCCTTTCCTTGTTTTTTTTCTCTGCAAAACAGCGTACAAAAGATACTTCTCATTCCATGAAACGTAATTTGAAGAGAAAGACAGACTCGTTTGGGTTTCCCCTCGGTGAAATCTTGTGTATGCGTGACCCCCTGTCGCTGATCGGTCATGCAGCGAGCAAACCACAATGAATTGAAGATTCCTGAAACAAGACAGAAAGTCGTGTAGTATAAACACTACAGTGATTTGGGGACTTTGAAAATGTTGTATTTCGACCAAAGCGTTGCATCTGTATGTAATTAAAGATGGTCTTTCTGTCTGTGTGACGGTATAGCAGATAGCATCAGTTCAAGACATCAGTCTGTCAGTATCTTCAAAAGGTGCAGATGTCTGTTCACTACTCACAACCTGTACTCACTGTTCCAAAGAAGTAGTGATAACATTCAGTGAAATACCCAAGGTTTTTTTTTGGCTCTGATCTGAGGAAATGTGACATCGCAGCGATCAACATAACCTCACATGTTGACAGTCAAAACCAGTTAAACAAGGAAATGCTGCCTTTTTTAAATAAGTTGCTGCACAGCACACCACAAACTACTCGAGTGGATTTTTGCACTGATTGGTTTGCTGGTATTTGTTATGACTGTCTAACTTGTTTAGAGAGCCAGTTTTTTCCATTGCTTGTTGATGAACTAACCAACAAGCAAACCAGGAAATCTGGACAAAAATAATGAAATGACCGTTTCCAGCCTAACTGTAGTAGATTGGTGACACCTAGTGGTCTGTTCTGTATGTGCAAGTGTTCCAAAAGCCAGAAGCGCCGAATAATGACATCTTGAAACTTACTGCTGGTGTGGTCAAGTCAGAACATCCATGATTTAATTTCAATGCAAACCTGACATTAGAAATAACTTTATGAAGGCCAAAATGTGGAATTTTAGTTTGTTACTATCAGCTTTAAGGTAATGTTTGAGTTCAGAGTTGGTCAGTTTTGTACTGTTACTCTTTATTCACTGTTAATATTGATAACAAACTATTTACTAGTGACACACTTGTATGACAAACACAGAGGACGGTTAACTCCCAGGAACTTTCCAAACATCACAGGAAATTTGGTTGCAGGGAAATGAGGGGACTTGTGTAACACACAGATCCACACACTGATAATTGAATTCTCATCACACTACGTATGTCTTGCAACCCTAGAAACGGTACGGCGGGCACCACGTGGCACAGAGCCCCTCCCCCAGCATCCACCAACAATCGAGCTGCGCCACCGCTCCCGCTCCCCCCACCATCCAACCACTAGACGATCTCCTCCGGAGCCAAACCACCTCCGCCAAGCCAATGAGGACCATCTCCACACCTTCTCACAGCTGCCCGACAGCAACCACCACCTGCCTGAGGAAATGTACCCTCTGTCCGTGTCTCCGGCTGCACCGAACGGCGGATGCACGACACCCAGAGAAGCCCCAGGCAGCCCCGGGGGCCCGGAGGCAGGTCCTCCTCGCGTCATTCAGCTTATGCCCAGCGCCATCATGAACCCTCTGCTACTCAGCCCAAACAGGAGCGGTGGGGGCTCAGCCATGGACTTCAGGCACAGTCGTGGTGGAACCCCGTCTCAGGCGACGCTGGAGAACGGGCGCGAGGGAAAAGTCCACAGCCACCACCATCAGATACCACTGGCCCAGCAGCAGCAGCAGCAGCAGCAACAGCAGCTACTGCAGCAGCAGGAGGAGGTAATCTACAGGAACCACGTTATAATGCCTGTGTCTCCTCCAGAGGAGCAGCAGATACCCATCGGACGGATAGCAGGTAAGATGGACCTTCTTCCATGTTGTCTTTATTTAACAACACATCTTCAGCCACAACATGATCAAATCATTAGAGAAAACCGTTGTTTATATTTCTCCTTGGGTGCTTTATTACACAAAGGAATCTGAATAAAAAAATCCATACTATTCAATGCACACTCACTGTGTTTGTTGTTGTGTCCTTGCAGACTGCAGGTTGCTGTGGGACTACGTCTACCAGCTCCTGTCAGACAGCAGGTACGAAAACTACATCCGCTGGGAGGATGCAGAGAGCAAAGTCTTCCGCATCATGGACCCCAACGGCCTGGCCAGGCTCTGGGGCAATCACAAGGTAAACACACACTCTGCAGAGGGCTCCAGGTGTTCACTTACTGTAGTCTGTGATCAAACTGCAGGTGGCTAAGTGAGCACAGACATCCCACCCGTCACCGAACACTGAATTTCTAGAACAGTGTAAAAGCTGTACTAATCTATATCTTTTATATCAAGAGTGACTCAAAAGATGATGAAAACTTAAAATCTGCTGCTCAGAGTGATGATTCACATCCGACTCTGCAGCTTACCTTTAGTACTCAAGGGTTTTTTGTCATCTTGTTATGAATTAACAGCCCACTAACTCGTCATTCTTAACAGCCTTGTTACCAGCTGCAGCAGCATACTTCTCTTTTTTTAAGCAAAAAAGGGTAATAACCTACAGAAACAGCTAGCTGGTCATTATAGATCCAGTGGAGCATATAGCAGGTTGTGCTTTATTTAAGCTACACAAATGAATATGTTTTGAAGTAAATATCGAATGAACTGAGTAAACTGAATAAATGTTGAAAATGAAAGGTGCTTCTCAAAGTGATGAGTTCTCAGAGAAATGACACTCTGCTCTTTTCCCTCAGCTTCAGTGCTCGTCTTTTAGTTTATTGTTCTGTTTTTATGCCCTCAAACTAAAAAAAGGCAATTTTTTGCAAATATTCTCGCCTTTAACAGTTTTATGACTTGATAGATTCTGTGTCAGGTGTTGTGTTTTTATTGTTGTGAAGTTCTTTTTTGATCAAACCATTGACTAGTGCAGCTGTTAATGTCTCATCTTGCAGATCAGTTTTCCACATTATGCAGCAAATGACACTTTGGTTCTTTTCCCTTTTACAGAACAGGACCAATATGACGTACGAGAAGATGTCGCGAGCACTGAGACACTACTACAAATTGAACATTATCAGGAAAGAGCCTGGACAAAGACTTCTATTCAGGTATTTTAGAGACACCCCTTTCTGAGTGTTTATTAGGCTAATCACGACATATTTAACATAAAAAACAAAAACGTCAGTCTCAAATTCCAAAATTCGTATTCTTGTCACGCTCTTCAGGTTCATGAAAACTCCGGATGAGATCATGAACGGACAGACGGACCGGCTGGAGCACTTGGAGTCCGACATAGACGAACAAACCTACATCAAAGAGGAATGCTGAGGGACTCTGGGACAACGAGTCCATGAACTACTTACTACTACTACAGCCGCTGATGCCTTTCAGAAGCAGCCTGAACAATCGTTGTCAAATCTGGAGCGCGTGGACGTTTGCTCATTTCAGTCCTACTCTCTAAAGATTGCCTTAGGATGATATTTTCCTCCAGTAAAAAGAAAAAAAACCAAACAACAGCAGTTGTTTTGATTTTTCCTGATGGACCGAGCTCAAAGGACCTTTCAAGTGTTCCCTTTTCTTTCTGGATGAACTGCAAAAGCCAATCACTTTGTGCTAATGTCACTTTTATGATTTTTTTTTTTGTCTCCTCACATGCATTAAACTATGGAAATTTGCTGTTTGTAAAAAGAAAATTGGGTGTGTGCGTGTGTGACAGGAATGTTTTCACCATGGAATAAACATTTTTGATCAAACTGTATTCTCCTGGACTTGTGGACTTCAATTTAGGTTTTTCTCCATTCTTTAATACATATCTCTTCAAAACCCCTATACGTTTATTAGAATTACATATTTACAGCATTTTTCTATGATAAAAACCTCCTTTAGTCTTATTCTGGCATAAATTTGATTCTTCACCTTTGCCTTCATGTAGCATTTGTTGTCTCCACCCACCTCTCTGTTGTTTGCCTGTTGCAAGGCAGTTTCGACTGCTCATCAAACACACAAACCTCATCAGCAGACATCTGACAAACTGTTTGAGTAATGTTTGCCGCAGCTGTCTTAATCAACAGCCCTGAGCGACAGAAAATGTCCCATCAGCATTTGATATGAATCATCATGTTACTTTGTGGGCTAACAGAAGCTAACAGTGGCTTGAACACAGCAGGTTTGTTTGGACACAGTCAAAGAATAAAAGGTGAGAAAAACAAAGTTAAACAGCCGAACAACGTGTTGGCTTGTACTCTTTTGGTGTTCAGGATAAATGGAAGAAACAGTATTGAGTAAATTATGTGATAATGTAACTTTTATCATAAAACAGTTTTCTAGTCAAAAGCTCCTGCAGGCTCTCAGATGTTCACAGCTTTTACTGATACATTACAACTCACCACATCTCTTTCTGTAGCTTTGCAACCAAAAACCAAACACATATATGCCATTGATGTGAAAATGGTGAAATACAGGCATGTGACATGCTAAATGCTGACTGTTAGTTTCTTTGGTACATTGCAGCACCAAGGTGGAAATACTCTGGCACTGTTAATTGCTTATTTTAAAGCAACAAAACAAAAAAAAAACCCACCATAACAATGCTAAAAATTTGATTTTCGCTGAAGGGGGGTCCTTTAAATTTAAGATCAAGTCTCCCCCTCCGGAGTGTCCCGCTTCTTCGCATGAGGAATGAAAGTGAGGTTTGGTGAAATTCTACAAATGTCCACATGATGGCAATGCTGGATCGTTTTGGAGAAGAGGGAGGCAGCGGTGGATGTTGTCCACAGTACAACAGCTCATCAAATAAACTCCAAACACCGTCACAGTAAGAGCGTCAGATTTTAAATAAATTTGGACGCACTTTAGGATATTGTCAATACAGGCAAGAGATAGTAGACATACGCATGTTTTGGTCTTTTGTAAATAGATTTCTTGTTTTTTTTTTGGTGCAATCAATAATTTTACAGTAATTAGTGATCACTACTGAGCTTAATCAAATACAATTTAGCCTGCTCTTTTCTTTTCACTGTTATACTTTTTGTTTCTTTATTATTGTATTTCTGAGTTACGCTAAGTTGCTGATTATATCTCTACTCTTGACAAAATCAGAATAATTCTTTTTTGTCTTTATTTTTTTTTGTCTTTAATTTTTCAAAATTTTTACAACAGTTTGATTATGATTATGCAGCTTGTTGGTTCAAAAATATCTTAAAATAAGTTGTATCTTACAGTATCTATTGAGTTTACCAACTGATTATCACATTAAGGTTTTATTTAGAGCTAAACTTAACTTAAAGATCGGCCGGGCATTATGTCATCTGGTCTAAATATGATTCATGTCTTTTACAGTAATCAGAGTACAGTAACGCGTTACCAGCAGAGGTAGCGGCCGTGCGCTGTGCGCTCCGGAGTCTCCATAAAAGTTAGTGCGCGCAGAGCGGAGCTGTCAGACTGGGAAGAGACGCGGCGCAGCAAAGACTGGAGGCTGAACTGATTGATCACCATCGATTCCACTTTGAGAAATTAATCTGTTCGTTGTTAACTGTGCGGTCTGATCCTCTGGCTGAGCGTCGCCCACCAAAGGCGCACCAGCAGGACGCAATTAAAGCGTTTTATCCGCCTGGGTGTCAATACGCTGCTGCTTTTTCTGGACTCTATAGGAATAAAAAGACAGAGGGGCTTTGGATGCGGGAGAATCTCGGCGGTGCGGCGGATGAGGTGCCTTAGCTGCCGCGCTGGGAGAAATAATAATCGTGTCCCATTCTGATAAAGCTGCATCTGATCCGGAGAAAAGAAGCCACCACTCCCGTTTTTTTTCCGCCAGCCCAGGACGCAAATGTCTCCACATCACAGACACAACACTGGATTGTAGCAGCAGCCCCGCCGATGGTTTGAAAGGGCGTTAAGGTGCGGGAAGGGTGTGGGACAATTACAGGTAAGAGCCATTCAGGCGACCCCAACGCTCATTTTTCTGCACCTCTCTTGGGGGCCATTAAGAGTTTCCCCCGCCGGTGAGCGCGCACAGCGAGGCGCAGAAACCCACTCAGCCACATCAGCACCGCATCAAAATCCTATAAAGACTGAAGCAAATTACTGCAAAAAGAGGATCATATCAGGTTTAACCTCAGGTACTGCCAATTCTTTAGAAAGGGGTAAAACAAGAGCATTAATTTCTCTGTAGCTGCTTCCTTAAATACATTTCTTAAGACAGAAAAATTAAATCATTGCACTTCCCTCCATAAACACACACCAGTCTGCAGTGCAACTGCTGTCTTGCAATCACCTCTGTTCAGGCTCATAGTGCCCTGATGCCTCATACTTTACTTATTTTTTGAAAAATTAAGTTTGAAAATTATTTTCACTTTCTTTACTTAACGTATTTAAGTTAGATCTGTAAAATCACTAAATTTTCCATAAAGGCTCCTTGAAACCCAACCTTGTAAAAACAAACCCAAGAGTAAAAAGAGGACTATTTAGTTCAATTCAGTCTTTGGTAATTGGAGTTTTCTCGTTGTTGGTCCCTGTCTTCTTTGTTTTCCTGTATTTCACCAAATCTGTACTCACTTTCAACCAGACAAGATCACAGCTTAGACTGTTTTACAAAGTCTTAGGCAGAGCCAGTCTTTACTTTAACTGTGTGATCTTCTAAAATATGAATGTTTTGTTAGTCTTTGTACTAAACAATCTCAAAACTACCACTGTACATTAGAGTATATCCCATGGTTTGCATGGTTTGGTGTTTCTGGTAGGTGTAGTATGAGCTGTGCACATTCTCAGTCAAACTGCCAAAACTACACTCAGAGAGTCAACTAAATTTATTTTAGCGATGTATCGATTTGGTCTCCTGCACTGAGACTAATGTCAGCTCACATGAAGCAAATGGTGCCGGTCCTCTGATGATGAAATGCAGTGACACAGAGGCAGGAAGTGGCGGCCAGCTGATATGGCCACATCCCTCTACACCTGCTCCCACAGAACTAATGCTTTTAATTAGCTAAATCCAACAGGAATAAACAGAATTGGACACGCTGTCAGTTTACAAGACCGGCGTTCACCACAGGGACGATGCAGGGGGCGACAGGAATAGACTGTGGAGAGAAATAAACTACACAAAGAGAAGATAAGGTCATATTGTGGTCTGATTCCTCAGAGGTGGAGCTGCTCCGATGCTTAAAATGGATGAAGTGCCGGAGTTAAACCTCAAAGAACAACATAATCATGCAGCTGTGTATACAGACTGATTTTTTTTTCAGTTAATACAGCAACACTCGCTTCATCCGTCCTCACCTTTTCTCTGACCTTTAGTTTAATTTGACACAGCGAGAAAAACTGCTGACCTTCAACCAGTTTCAACATATCTGCCTTAAAAAACAACTCTGAAATGTTTGTAAAACTAAAATACTTCACCCGGGGCTCTACCTATAAGCTTTTTTACTGAAAACTATATTGAATGCACAACCCTGCATAAAAATAATCAACTATTGTCTTGATTTTCTCCCCCAATCCAAAAATGAAATCAAAGCATTTTGTCCCTCAGTGGTGGAAAGTGACGTAGTCCATGTAGTCAAGTGCTGTACTGAAACACTTTACTGTAGTATTTCCATGTTGTACTGCTTCATGCTAAACTCCATTTGTTTTTTAGATTGAAATAGTTTACTGCACGTATTCGGCAGCTGAAGTGACAAGCATCTGCTCATGTTAAGTTTTTATATTGAAAAACACATGACAAGCTTGTAAGAGTCGTGTTTGGTTGGGTTGTGTTTAAAGATTTCATCGAGCTGTGAGCAATCCGACCAAAGATACATTTACCCACAGATATTATCAGATGGTTCCATTTCAAAAATTGTTCAAGACTCAAAGAGGTCCAATTTTTCAAAGAAGAGGTTTACTTTATTTAGTCAAATGTTAAAAAAAAAGACTGTGTGAATCAGAACTTTTTATAACACATTAGTCATCTCACAGCCCATCACATTTTATATGGTGACCTTTTGGAGGGCCTGACCCACAGGTTGGGAAACACTGGAAATGACCAAAATGTGCAAAAAGTAGCTTGCTGTAGTTTAAAATACCAGCACAGAGATATGTTTTAGTAAAAGAAGAACTAACAATACTTCCAGTACATTTTAATAATATTTTCTGATGCAGGACCTGTAATGGAGTATTTTTCCATGAATGAATCTGTACTCTACTGAACAAGCGCTGAGACTACACTGTCTCAGAACAGAGGGATGCAGCAAATCACAAAATGACGTCATCTGGAAACTTCTGGCAGCTTTTTCGCAGCCAGTGGCTCCTTCCCTCAGAGAAGAACTGGCAGTGCCCAATTAGCTGGAAGCATCAGCGGCAGCTCCTCCACCATGAACGGTCAGGTTTAGAGCTCCGGGCCGCCCTGGCTCGGGTCAGATTGGTCCCCCTCCAGCTGGGAGACCTGGTGCCGGCTGTCTGGCCAGCGCCGGCGGATCAGCCAATGTCACCTTTTTTCCACGGGGCACGTGACCTCTTCCTCGCGCTGCCTCGCCATTGATCCAAAGCGATGACACCAAGGCTTCACGGTTGGCTGCTTCTCGCAAACCACGCTGACTTGGTGCTAAACAGCTGCGACATGCAGCACACCAGCAGTTGGTTTTGTTTGTGTAGGTGCTCAGCTCCTATTTATGAAACTCCTCTTTTAAAATGCTCATAAATATGGACGAGTTTGCACCTGCATATACATGTAAGTGCTTTGAACAGTCTAGGAGAGTTACAGTAGGAACAGCAATGCAAAGCACAGCAACAAGAGCAAATGAAAGGACACCAGAATGTAAGATATTAATATTTAAAAGCATAAACACAAACAAGATCCTTATGTTGAAAAAAGAGAATTTTCTGGGCACATCTAGTTATATAAAATACTTCCAAGATCAACAGTTAAAGGGACAGTATCATCGATGTTTCTCAGTGTTTCTAAATCCTAATATTTTCACAATTAAAAAACTCCTAGTACATGTTAAATACGTAAATTTGGGACATAACATAACTCCTGATCGAACTGCAACTTTTCATGTCTACATTTGATTTTTTGTACAGATTCAGCAGAGGAGATATAAGCTGGTTCCAGTCTCTTTTCCACAGAGGACATTTTTACATGTCACAGTAGAAGGAGCTCGCGTAGGTGTAACTAATAAAATTAACAACGGCTGCTTCAGGTTCGGGGTCCTGCTATTGTGCATGCTGGCTCGCTGTCACACTGTTATGACACCTGAACAGAACAGAGACATTGTTAATGTTATTAGTTACACCTGTGCTTTTTCCTGCCGTGACAAGTCAAAAGGTCTGCTGAGAAAAAAGGGCAAACAGCGAGCTTTAGAGATGCCGGTTCTGTAGGTGGATTTTGTTACATCTGGACTCGACCAGGCTATTCATTTCCTGCTTTCAGACTTCTAAGACTTCTGGGGCTTTTTCTGTTTTGCACACATCGAGCTGCACAGTAATGTGTGTGTATCAGATACGAGCTATAACTTTTGTGAGTTTAGCATTCTAAACTACACTGCTTGATGAGTTATGCCTGCATGTAAAGGTTACCCTTAAAAACATGTAGATTTGTGGCAACACCATAGTCGTCACTTGCCACATTTTTCTCTCTGCAACGTCTTTCTGTTTCCCAAAATGAAGTTAAGCTTCTGCTGTAGACCCAGATTTTATAGTCCACAGTCAAGTAGTAAATATGGATATACCAGTGGAAACAAAAGCAGGGTAGCAAAGGTAGTGCAATGCTTAACACTGCAAAGCTCTGAGTTTGAACCTGCTGCGTGAAGAGGCCACTCAGTGTAACTGGCCTCTCATCCAGTGCCAGCTGGGATCATCTCCATCCCCACAGCAACCCTGCAGGATTAAGTGGGTATAGCTGAAGGATGAATGCATGGATGGAAATCGAGCTACGACAGAATTACAATAGATTTAGCCGTCGCAGTCCAGTAAACTGTGATGTGTGTAGTTGCACTTTTTGCTCACCTGCTGCAGTTTACTGGCTTCCAGGAGGCTAGCTGGCTCTGGTTATGCTCTCACAGAGCATTTGACAGCCACATCTACAAGAAGAACGTACTGACAGAGAGACTCTGCACACTGATCTACGCTCTCTGTTTGTGTTTGGATGAGGTTACGACAGGTGAAGCTACTCAACAGTGCGATGATATCCCCTTATTCGGCCTTTCTCTGCCATGTAGCCGGGAAGCTAACAAATGTTGGCAGCTCTCTGAAAGTATATGAATGATGGCTGGGAGTAAAAACAGCAAGAGTGGTTGAATTAGCATGAAGACTTTTCTGCTGCATGCGTGTTGAAACAAATAAGAGAGTGGCATCGGCCTTCTTATCTGACTCGACATGAAAGCGGGAAAGCGTATTCCCCGAAACACTGAACTATTTCTTTTTTAAAAAAAGGAAAAATATCAGTCGGGGCAGACAGCTTCACTTGTTTTTATCTAAACTTGCTTCACTCATTATCTTTATACTTTTGGAGAAATCTGCCTTCAACAACATCGTCGCTAGTCTTGAAATCAAAGGAATTAGGACATTACCACTGGCAGGTTTTTCTCTTTGTTCTAAGAAAATAGTCTTGAAGATGAAACTTAACCTTTTTTTTTTTGCTGTCATGTCTAACAAGCTCCTGAGTGTGTGAGATGAAACCTGTAAGCTCCGGCAAACTGCTCAGGGATTTATTTGTGAAAGACTGGAGAAGAGGTCAGGTGCTCGGCTGTGCCGCCTCTGATAGGCCAGTTAGTGCTCTCTTCTGCCGAAACCTTTGGAATTTGTGTAAAATATCAGCGGCTGATTGGCACCCAGCGCGCGAGCGTTTGATGTAAGTAGGAAGCGAGGGCTTTTTTTTTTCTTCCTCGCCACTCTCTTTCACATTCTATTTGATCTGCGGCTCGCTCTGCTCGCTCTGTTTTTTCATTACGACTAAAACAAATCCACCAGCTGCTGAATAAACAGGAGCTCTGCAAAAATGATAAAACAATAGCAAAAGCTTCCCGAACATTTTTCACTTTGACCTCTGTCTTCTTCTGTTGATTAGATTTTTGTCTCAATGGCCTGCTGGCACATTTCAGCATGGCTTTAATTTTTTTTTTTTTTGCCATTTTTCATAATGGCTGCTGTGGGCTCCAATTGGGTCACATGTCCGTAATGTGACTTTAACTACCACCATTGATTTTCACTCTCTGTTCTTTTAGTACTCTCTAACCACAAAGCTGGAAACTCGGAATCCTCTCACCTGCTATTTTTTTTCTCTAGAAAACTAGACTGCAGTGACTTTTGATTATGAATAATTGTTACTATTTTTGCATTATACTGTAATAGAAAAGCATGTTTGACTCTAAAGGTACAAACCTGGTAATAGTTTGTTTTGCACTAATGAGACAGACTTCTTATTTGTGGTTTTTGTACACAGAAAAATTGCTTTTAACTCTGTCAAGTATTTCCAGGCCAGAAAACAGGCCAATTAGCAGAATATGATGATCAAGATCTGTCTCCAGCACCCTGCATTGATTAAATACTAGCAATATATTTCATATATAGAGCCATTAATAATTGGACTCTCTCTCTTTCTAAGGGTATTTCTAGTCCTTTAGAAACAAGAGAAGCATATTTTATTACCTCTATCACTGACACTGAGTCGGGTGAGTAAAGGAACCTGTAACATAATGTAATTTTGTTAATTTTTACTCCTTTTATAGCTTCAGGTAAATCTGTATTTTAGGGACATTTTTGCTTTTGTTTTGATGAAACTATGAAGACTAATTGTCCATCTGCGGAGTTAACACAGTTCAGTGGTAATGCTTTTACAGCAGTTATGCAGCTGGGGGCACTGTGGTTAGCCATTGTTGACAATTCATGGCTATGTACCAACATACAGTGTCAGGGGCTGAGGTAGCAAATGTGCAGCAAGACGCAGAAACAAACATGGCGGTGCATATTGACGCTTGACTACAGTTAACATGGACATATTTTACCAGAGCAGATAAAGATTTGTTTGAACAATTATTTTCTACATTTTGCATTTTAAACAAACTATATTTACAGTTTTTAGAGGAGGAAAGACCCCCACGTTCTTGCAGTCAAATAGTATTTCTAGCACTGTAAAATTATAGCTCATTCTTTATCAGGGTTAAACAGGGGGTAAGGTCTTGGACACTACAATTTCACCTGCCACCAAGTTAGTCCAACCTACATTAGTCAATCTTTCCCTGCTATTTTTGAGACTCTTCAGGGATAATTGATTAAATGAAGCATTAATGAATGCCCTAATATCTGCATACTGCAACCACCTTACAGACACGGCTTAGGGAAAGATTTTGGTTAAGGCTAATTTGGTAAGACTAAGCTTTTTTAAGCAGTATATTAGCTTTTAAAATGGTTTATAACACACTATAATGTACATGTCTAATTTTAGCAGTATTTAAAGTGTTACTTACATAATCTATTATGGAATCTATGATGAAAGTTCAGGACTCACATTCTCACGTTTGGCCTCGCAACATAAAGAGGTACAGTGCTGTCTAATACAAACCTTCGTAACTCCTACTTAAATTCGTATTTAAAAAAATTAGCTAAGTGTATCCTCCTATTCCCAAATCACAGTCATGAAACGATAATGAAACGATACAGTAACCACTACACAGGACCCAGACTGAAAAAAAAAGTTACTTTAACCCCTTATATTCTCATGTAAACTTTTCACCCTTAACCTACAACAGCAACTATCTCCTCTATGAAAAAAATGCAAGCTCATTTAGCTTTTCGAAAAATGTAAATAACATAAGTTACGCTTTGCAGCAGTGATCAGAAGGAACTAGCATGTTAATGTGGAGAACAGGGCTGTCCTGCTCCCAGAAATAAGGCCTTTTTTTTTCTTCCAAAAAAGGTCTCTTGCTCTCTGTGCACACGATTCAGACTAAATTTCATGTCATCTATTGCCGTCCTAGAATCCTCCTCTGTTGGGACATCCCTGGTCTTTGTAGTTGAAGGAGTGTCCTCCCCCTCATTCGACATTTCTACTCCAGTTCAATGTGATCCTATTTCATGAAAAGGGAGGAAAAGATGGGGAAAGAAAGCAGAGGGAGAGAAACTGAAAAAGACAGTGAGAGAAAATAGAGATCCACTGGTCTGTGTCCAGATTCTTTCCCCCGCGTGGCTGTTTTATCTCTTCAGCAGCGTCTTAGTGTTGCTCTCTGTGTGGCCCAGCGGCTTATAAACATGTGCCCGTCACGCAACTCCAGCCTTCGAAACACACCAACGCACATTTTGGACGGCGGAAACATCTTTCTCTCCCACTCTTCCCATCCATTCTTCCCTCTCCCACCCATCCTTCCCTCCGTTTCATTTCGATGGCTGATGATTTGTGCAGAGCTGTGGGCCTACAGTACTTTTATGATGTGAGCCAAACCCATCTGGGACTCAATATCCTGTTTACCAGCTCTCAGCACTCTGAAAACCACAACAATACTGAGCTGAGGCAGAAGTTCAGAACTCATTACAGTTTGTTCAGGTCACGGCCAAGGTCGAAGTCTTCTCCGTTACTCTGCCATGATGTCTTCAGAAAGCAGACTCCCTTACTGTGGCTTTTTTCCCCTCCTCTTTTTCCAATCTATACATGCTTTCGTGTCACGCTTTGGGAGCAAATCTGCCGGCAACCACATCTGAAGCCGTTCTGGTGGTCCACAAGATAATTGACTGAGCTCAAGAAAAAAAGCCATTTGATACTGCGTTTAGATTTAAAATGTTAGTAGAAAAATTAAACTGTCTGATGTGGCCAATTTCTTTCAAACTGCAGTTCCCTGTGGCCCAGAAACCCTTCGTTTATTACATCCTTTGCCTTGAATGACTGATTTTCTGTGCTTTCCTGAATGGTACTTAACAATACTCTTTAAAATTGTTCTTTTGAAAATTTTCCCTCATTGTTCACCTTATTGAGGCTTTTGTCAGCTACTGTATTTGTTAGTCAAAAGGACGATGATCTGTGTGCTAAATTACAGTTTAATTTAGTCAGGAAATAAGCTGACAGGATCAAGTAAAGAAGAATAAAAAACACCAGACTAGAATAGAATATGATGGATATCAGCTATTGTAGTTACTGTGACAAAGAACATGTAAGGAACTTGAGAGGAAGCAGCTAGGTCCACCTTAACAAAGTGTTGCTAGCTAATCCATAGACTCAGAGAGGACAATGATGCTAATGTTCAGATGGTTGTGCTAATTACCCTGTTAGCTAGTATACTCACACAGATAGGACTGAGTCAGAACTCAAATGTAAGTCTCAAGTTCCTAGTCAAGACAGGTAATTGTCAAATCAACTCCCGGGTCCTAAACTTTGAGTTTCAGGAACAATGACAGACTCATCCATCAATACGACAGTGGTTGTGTCCAAAGTTACCCCCTTGTTTATCATAAACTGTATGCGTCATATAATAAACACCCAACAAACATAAATCCTAATCATCTAACACCTTCACCAACAAGTAAACTAGGATAACAATGAAAAGCAAGTGACTGTGTCGTGGGAAATATAGCAGAAATGTTATAGACATAGTGCTGTTATAGACATATGACATAGTGCTGTTATAGACATATGACCTAGTGCTATTTCCAATGTAAAGAGCAGCTGTTGATTTTAATGATATTCTGATACTGTTTCTTTCCTTTCAGTATCTGATACCTGAACCCTGTGTACAGAGCCAATACCAGTTAGTAAAGAAAACTAATCATATAACATTTTTTTTTAAAATAGCTGTATACCACTAACCCAGTACAGATGTTACAGATGTGCTGGTGGCTTCACAAGTTGCTTCCCCTCTATATGGATATGGACTAATTGTGCAGTAAGAAAAATGTGCTAAGTTGGTATCAGTTGCAAAGGAAGGCTGCTGGGAAATAGCAGGGTCCTTTTTCTAATAAATATATTATGTTGTATGAGATCGGTGCATAGAGTCATGTTCTTGGTGATACCCGATCCAGCATTTAAGCAGTGTACTGTTTCCAATACTGGTATTGGCATTTGAACAACCCTATTTTCCACTAGATTAAATTTATTCACAATAAACTTTGGCCCCAAATTGTCTGACCTCATCTTAGACAGTGAGCATCCAATGAAATTCTGGGACTGAAAGGCTGTCAGTGTGCAGCAGGAACAGTTCTACTACAGGAAAGAATGATATAAAAGTTTGGTGCATACCTGAACTCAGAGTGTAACATAACTGAACTCTCAGTTTCGACCGGTGACTGAAGTCAACAATTTATAGCCAGGCAGGAAAAAAATTATAGCAAGGGCATACCATGTTAGAAAATCATTATTCCAATTGTTTACAATCCAATGTAGCCTGTAGCATTCTAGTTAGCGGCACCACCCTTCACAAATTGCTCTTTTGCAATTGGTCAGGAACTGGTGTGAGAACTGGGACACTTAAACACAATGCCAGAAAATAAATGGTGCACAAAATGGGGAGGGAAGGACAACCGTGCAGCTATAAAACTCAATGAAGGAGACCTCCAATACGTTAGCCAGAGCACTTCATTCATCCCTGTGCAGTGATGAATTTTATTGTGACATTACAGCAAGTTTTTCCTTTGTTTGTACTGCAGCACTGAACACAGTATGTTGGGATCATAAGGCACCTGTTTGCTTGTTAGAAATCAGAGGTGGGAACAGGCTCTGATTTACAAAGATTAAGCACTTCACAGAATGTAATTCATTCATTAGATGCTATTGTATAACAAGAATACATTACATCCTGTCTGAACACAGCTTAAATCCACCTCCATATGAACAGACGGTATGATTTCCGAATATCCACCCATCGTTTTTTAATGATGGTTTAATACTCATTCTGGTGTGTGTTGGTTATGCAGAAATCCTACTGAGTGCCTCCTGGGTGTCTCCCTCTGGCAGAGTTTCAGCCCCTCCACGCACTCACACCGGGCTGTATGCCTCGTTTGGCTCTCTCTGCACCCCCGGGCTATTTAACCCGGGGGCTGTAACCTAAAGACCTGATACTGTCAGCCTGTGGCTTTCAATCTGACCGCTTTCCCTCACTTATCTGGCAAATAAGCCGTTTTAATTGCTTACACACAGAGCCCTATCAGGCCATGTAGTGAGCATGGAGATAAGGGTTACACAGAGTCAGGCATTAGTAACAGGATGAGAGGACCGCAGAAAAACAGAGCTGCGGGATCCCAAGAGGAGGAAGAGTCAGGAAATAGCTGTGGCCATCCTATTAATTTCAAACTCACAGAGCCATTCCTTGAGTTAACTGTGGGGCTCAGGAGATGACTGTTGTTCACCGAAATCAAAGCAAAATTTGAATTATCTCTTGGAGATGAAAGTGTGCAGTGTGCTGACATTATCAACGGGCGGACTGGGAGTAATTTACGTATAAAATCACACGGGTTATTGTGCAAAACAACCTCGATGATTTTAGTTTTTTTTTTCGTGTATTTACGCAGATAAAAGGGAAAGAAAAATATGGAGGGTTTTATGTTAATTTCAAATCTTAATTAGTCCAGCTGCCAGGAATTCGTCATGCCGACATTTGTGCACAAAATTACAGATGCTAACAGAACACACAATACAGCAAGGACACAGAACGTCACGGATGGCAATGCTTCAAATTTCTTAGTTCACTTCAAAATTAGACCACATGGGGTATTTAGAAAAGAATGTAATCCATTTTCTTTCTGCATCCAAAGCTTTATTTTGGCATTTTAGCGTTTGTAAGTTGACATCCAGTCACTGCACAGGCTCCAGCGACCTTCCTTTCCAAAGAGATTTAGACTGTTGAAGTTTCACTGTGTATTGTTTTGACCCATGTGGCCTGCATGAAGAGCTAGTCAACACAGCGGCTGGGTAAATGTCAGCTACACTAGGCTTCTAATGAGACCAGAGACTAAGGAGAGGGCTGACACCATCATAGGCTCGGTGCTGAGAGGCTCATTTACATTCTACCAGGCGACAGCTGGAGATATGAGGGGAGAGAGGGCGAGAGATGGAAACAGAGAGGAGGGGAAAGTGAGCGAGCTGGAGAAACGAGGCAGCAGGAAAAATCATGTTAGTTTTCTGTGTGCAAACATATCTCAGAAGCTGAAATTATCTCATTAGTTGAGACAAGCCACAGTGGGCGGAGTCAAGACAGATTTTTTTCTCATCAAAGGTGTTTAACTCAATGTTAGTGTATTAATATTAGAGGAAAAGGAAAATAATGTTGCTAACAGTCACAAACCCACAGGGATTATAATGCCACAAGTGTGGCATTTTTGAAGGCCAACCTGAATGTTAGCATCACCCTGGTTCCCTCGACATTAAGCCAAAGGAAGTTTTCCACCAGCTTTTGGATTATTGTCTTGACTAAGCTTTACTGTGAACAAGAGTCTAGGATATTTACAAGTTTTATTCGACAAGATAATCTTGACGAATGAACACAATTTTTAAGATTTTTGAAGTGTTAATGTGACTGCCAGAAGTAAAAAACTTCAATTTATTATTTATTTATTTATTTATTATTTGTAATTTATATACTAACACCACTGTTAAACAACTTTAACGTCATCACTAAGCGCCCTATTACACTTAACTACACATACATTATAACTAGACAAGTCTGGAGGTGGAAAGGTGGAAAGCTTGAGTGTAAGTGGGTTAGCTACCCTGTTTAGTATGATGATTTTCAACATCCCCAGTAACCTCTATAGTCATTTGTAAGCAACAACACAAAGCTTAAAAAACTGAGGAATTTTCTGACCTTTTTTAACAAAACATGAGTCTCTTTGGTTTGTGTTAAGTGTAGACCTTATTTAAGACATTTATCGATAAACTGAAAAAACCTGTTGAAGTCCAGATTAGGGAACCGGGAGCCCAAAAATGCTAACCAATTTCCGACCACACAACTTGCAGACATCAGAAATAATTTGACATTAGGAAAAAATATTTATTTTTCTTTTTTTCTAAGGGTGAGAGGAGATGATCGAAACAACTCGACCGTCTGAATGCAGAAAAACTTAGATTAAAGCACTTAGCCTAGATGCTATAAACTGGAACAGCTAGCTTGGCGCTGTCATAAAACATCCATGTGTCAGAACCTCTGCAGCTCACTTTTTAACAGTTCATGGTTTTTTTTGTTGTAACCTCTGCAATAACAAGTTGTGGTTTAATGGGGTCTTGTGCGCCGGACTAGACTCGTAATCAGCAGTGAAGTGACCGTACCTGGCCAAGATATAATGTGGCTGAGCTAACTGGCTGCTGGCTGTAGTTTCATATTTAGTGTACAAATATTTATTCTAAGTGTTGCATTTCTTCTTCTGAGAAATTAGTGTAAAATTTAACAAGTCCAAATCTACTGTAGTGTAGGCCCACAGTATGGTGTCTAATCAAATATCAGACAGAAGAAGAATAAATATTGAAGTGTGATCCAGTGGTCTTACATCAGCTGCCATTCTTGCAATGTAACCGAAAAATAAACAGATTTTTTTTATGGAAAATAAGGAGTCGTTGTGGAGGCGTTGATGAATAAACTCCATATCACGTCCCGGCCTCTGAAGCTCCCTATTCTCTCTGGCTCACCGTCAGGCTACTATAGTCGGAGAGGAAAAAAAAGAGAAATGCAGTGGCATTGGCTTGCGAGTACAGTAACATGCCAGAAATGAGTAACAGCAAGCCTCCAGACTGCAGAGCTCACTGAGCTCCAATCTCAAGGCTCTGGGATCTGTTGATTTGCTCATGTACATGCCAGATGTTCCAGGTGCCTCTTGAGATGGATGCCAATCTGTTCTAGTCGCCGGACAGATTCTCTCTCAAGTTATTCAATTAGCAATGTGTTTTGGCCTGTTGATTGCATCACAGAAAGAGACAGAGGATTAGTGCCTGACTAAGAGAAGGACTGAATTCAAAGGCTGAACTCAAAAGACTGAACTGTAGACCTTCAGCACCTAAGAGTTTGGTCCTATCAAAGTAATCACTGACTAGTTACAGTAGAGCAATAAATCAACCACTTTTCAAACCACAGATAAAAGTCAGGTTCAAAGCTGCACTAATTAGTATTTGTATTTTAACAGTAAGTTAAACGACTATTTGCAATGTAAAGGTGTTGCTGTCAACAACAAAAACACAGAGAATTATTGCCTGCCTCTGCATTTCCCCTCAGCTCTCCGGTATTTTCCTATTTCTAGCCCGGTGGTACCTTGAACTGATTTATAGGTGGGACTACAGATTATTCCTGTCACTGAGCAGGCACCTGCAAAAATACCCTGCACATTACAAGTGCATTGCCAGTTTTTTGTTTTTGAGACACTTCTGGGCAAATAGGTGTAGGAACAAATGAGTTATTAGCTTGAGCTTTAAAGGTGCTATAAAACAAATTTCGTTTGCCTTTAGATGCAGTCAGACCAGCTGTTTTCAGTCTGTGCAACTAATTATAGCCAGCCACTAAAGAGTACTGACAATCTTCTTATGAAGCTCTCTAACTCATCTAATTTAACTTTTATAAAAAAAAAAGTTTAGCAACATTATGTTAAAATTCGATATTTTGTCAGACTTAGCTCCCCCAAAGTTTCTGACTGCATAACAACTGTTTGCAAACATTTGTGTTACCAGGTTGCCCATTCCATATTGTTAAAAAAACTACCCATTAGCGTCATGCATAAAAAGCAACAGACTGCAGACTCATTTGCTGCAATTAGCTCAGTGTTTGCAGCTTTAATTTCCAGCATTATTGAATGCTTTAAAAGAAAAAATCAAACTAAACTGTCGCTTTCGACTCAGCAAACAAATTTTGAATGTTCTTTGTCAACCAAAAGGCTAGTTTTGTGTAATCCTCTGTATTTCTTTAGAGCACAAACAGAAAGAGGGTGCTGTCCTTTAAGACAAAATAGAGCTAAAGCATTTAAGTGTTTTCCTGATGATGAGAGATACTAATAAAGTGACAAACTACCCATCACCTCATCATCTTCGAGGATGGTGAAAGTAACACAGCATGTGGAAAATATATTACAACCAGCTGCAATAACAATGGCAATGTGTGGATTAAGGTGATCTACTATTTATTCACTACCACTTTCTAATGGAGGTCCAAAAATTTCACAGCATTCAGCCGTAAGTTTAAATTGTTGTGAGTTTTAAATGCACAGGCTTTCACAGCCGCATTAACTAATGAAATGTCCAAAATTTTAACATCTAACACTTGATTTTTTGACCTTTTTCATGACAGGACTGTCTATTGTCAGTTCAGTTTCAGTATTGTTTAGTACAGCAGATGTCACCGCTGGACAGGCTGTGGTGAAACCCAAGTCCATTAATGAGTGATATACCACACTGATGGAGGCTGTCACGTTTGTCATTGATCGATGGAAAGTGCGGCACAATGCCCTGACCAGTCAGCACTGAATCTGACTGTCAGAGAGGGATGATCCAGTACCCCTCCTCAGGTGTTGTCTTTTTCATTCTTAGCTGCCTGCCTTCATCAGTGGAGGACTGTTTTTCTCTGATGCTGTAGCTCAAACGCTGCATTAAAAAAAAAAAAGGTTTCCTCTCAGTCTCTTTGAAGGACACAGTGCAAATCAAGTTCTCAGATAGTCAACTTTCAGTTTAAAGCGACGTAGAACCAATTACATTGTCAAGCTCAAGGTGCTGACAGCTAATTAAAAAGACCCAGAATGAGGAAACACTTGTAATGAGCATTCTGTCTTCCTTAGACAGCACACCTGACGACTAAAAGTCATCATATTAAGACATGACTGTATGTGAAAAAATACCCCTTTTATCAGACTAAATTGCAACAGACTATCCTTCTCTCCTGATAAGAGCTGTATGCAAGCTTCAGTGCTTACAGGGAGGAATGAATCCTACTTTAAAGTGTTTGTCATCCTGCTGCTAAAATCATTAGTTAATCAGTGTGAGCAACAATAAAATACAGCCACTCTTGGCAAATTAAAATGAGCTAAATTAGGTTGCAACCAAGTGGTCACTAGTTCAAACAGGTGATACCATACAGATAATTCTTATTAAGGACTAGTTGTTGGTAAACAGTGACACCCAATAACTGTTTATATAACTGTTGCTAAACTAACTTTTTTGGCAAAACAGACATTAGCTTGCCAATTGAGACACATGTTAAACGACAAATGACAGGGGGTAATATTGAATGTGGCTGACCAGTTTAAATGGGGCTTGATAAGTTCTCTGATCTGGGGAATATATTTTAAAATTTAAATTTAACAAGTAAAACAGGGAAGTTTAAATTACAAATTGACAATAAAAGTAGCCTAAATGACAAAATCCTGTCATTAAATTATAACACTTTATATTTCCCACGTTATAAACTGCATGGATACAGCTAACTCTATAACAAACATATTTTCTCATGCTTATATTTATATATATATAATTATATTATAAACAAAGTAATGCTAATGAGGTGCAATTTAACACTTGTGAGACTGTTGTGCATGAACAGAGCACTGCGCAATAATGTGCATGCAGCAGGTGCAAGCCATACGTTTCATGAGTAAGTATTCCAAGTTTTGTCTCTTGATCATCATCAGCACCTGACTTACACACATGTGAAAACTGGTATGTGGGCATTTCTGATTTCACAATAGACCTGAATTTTGGGTCTACAGCTACACCTAGAGACCAAACTTCAATCTAGGTAACAGAAGGAATTCCTGGGAAGCCAAATCCAGCAAGTAGTGGGGTTGGGAAGCGACGGCTACCATGTCATGTTGCCAGCATGCCACAGTTCAGGTTGTTTGTGCCAAATGTTCTCCCTCTTATGTCTCAGAACAGAACATCACAGTGGTATTCTGCGTGAACAATCTAGGCCTAAAGTTTGATACGATCTTTATAAGAGTAGTGCAACTGCACAGTACTAGTTGAATCCCATACCTCATGGAAATGGTATATTAAAAACTACTGAACAAGTATCCCTTTTATCTTGATATAAGACAACTCTTGAGCTAAGCGTCACTGAAATGATGTTAATATTTCATTTTATGAATAGAGTTCAGAACAAAAAGCTGTGAGGACAAAATTCCAGCACTTACAGCATAGTTCTGCAGCCTAAAGAACAACTTTACCATTATCAACATTCTTATTTCATTTCCCAGCTGAAGGCTAAAACCGAAACTGCGCTGATCTGAAGGTGAAGTTGATCAATATGAAACAACTGTTGATGGAGCGTTGACCTCTCCAGACTTTCATGCACCTGGGAAGCAAATGAAGTTGTGCCAGAAATCCCAAAGCTGTGATATGAGAACAGAGGAGAAGTCTAAAAGCTTTAATAAAATGTAAATGTTCTCTCAATATCCACTTTATGAAAGCACTCGGGGAATCAGCATACTCTGGTAATTTGCAGTTGCTTCCTGAGGTGTTGGTTTTCCTCACCAGCCTTTATTCAAAGGTGTAAGATGTGGTACATACTGAGGAGCATCTGCTCAGCATAGCACGATCTGTATTTGTAACGAGACAGAGCGATGTGTGTGTGAGTGAGTGTGTGCATGAATGCATTACATCCCTGTACATAAGAACTCAATGCTATCAACAGAAAATTCACTCCAACTAACAAGAACAGCCTGAAAAACTGTAAAAATGCCCATGGATTTTTTGATTAAGCTTGATTTAGGTTTGAAATTGAAGAGATATACTTCAGTGACGTGTGCACAATTTGAGAAACTCAACATCTGTTCTGACAGAATTATTTCTGGCATGTAAGCGAAACTCATATCAAACCGAGCTGAAGTTGTAGGCTCTCTTGCAGCTGTCAGAGGATGTCATTTCAGAGAACGTCACCATCTGGTTTGCAAAATACAAAGAAATGACCACCAACTACAGCAACTTTCTCTTTCAAAATGAAGAAACTTTTTTTTATGGAAACATTTGTAAATTAGTAAGTAACTAGCTCCTTTGTCAGTGGTAACCAATTATGCATTGTTAGCTGTGCTTCACAGGGATCATTAGGATGGTCAGCGGGCATCTGTGACTGATCAGATTGTTTTCTGTGATTGCTCAACCACAGAGTCTGACTGCTCACTTGGATGCTGTTAGTCCGTCCCCTCCAGTCTTTAGCTTCTGTCTACCGAGCCAATAATCACAGACAAAGAGACAGAGGACGTGTAAATGTGTAGGACTGTTATCTGATCACAGCCATGGTGTTTGTTGGAAAGCTTAATGATGCCTCCCAGTCACAGCGCTGTGTACAGAAATCAGATCAGTTATCAGAAATTCATGATGCAATGGGGTGACATGATTCTAGGAGTTGTTATAGGGGCATTAAGTAATTATCATTTTTACTCACTGCTATAGGCTGCGAAAGGAGCCACAATAATGTCGATTAGGTTTATCTCTTCTAACAAAAGTCCAAGGCGCAGTAAACCACTACCACAATCTCCTCTCATTCCTGTGGGCTGTGGTGGCTTCACACAAAAAGTCCCTTTTCTAACCAAGTCAGATCATTAATTAGAGCCAAAAGGGAAAACAAATGCTTTTTACATTATTCTACACCAGAAATGCTTCTGCTAAAGATTTTCCCAGTCAACTAGCAGTTGTTAGTTCAAGCCATTAGTCAACTGGCCGTCAGCGTCAGAGAATGATTTGAGTTGTAGGACTAAGTGAGATTGTTATAAATAACCTTGTTAACACTGCACACATCGCAGAGAAACACAAAACCGTTATAATGAGCCTTTTAAATTCTGCAAGTGCCTGTACAAGCTATCTGGTATTGAAAAAGCTAATGAAAAAAATGTGGTCATGACTGAATGTGTCTTAAAAAACCAGCAAGGAGACCTAAGATCTTGTCATTTTACTTCAACATATTATAAAATCACAGAAGTCTAAAATAAGGACATGAATGGTGAACTTATCAACACAATGGTGACGTAACTTAAACGATTTACAAAAACTTGCTATAAAGAAAATCTCTCCTGCCACTGTCTGAACCATCTTGTGTCTTTGTTTGAACTGAAGTCATAGTCCAGTCTGTAGTTGCTGTAGATAATCCTGGTATTCCCTGTTGTCAGAATGGCCTCTGTCACATGTGGAGGTTGTGCTCAGTACCTTGCCAGCCTTGTTTACGTGTAGGCTGCTGAGTTTGGAGTTTGGTCCTGTCGCACACTCAAACTCCTATGGTTCTGGTGCTTATTCCAACAACACTCTCTGACAGCATCACTTTGTCTCCCCACATCCTGCTTGGTGCTCCCTTGCTCCCAGCAGGCCAAAGCTTGTGTGCTAGTAACTGAGCTAACTAGCTAAGGGCAGCTACAGTTAGCAGCAGACAGCAGTGACGTAACAGACAGGGCATGGTCTATAAAAAATGAGATGTGGCTCAGGCTTAGCTAGAAAATTATGTCATTGCTATGGTCATTCTTTGGGATTTTTGTCTGTGTGATAACTTTCCAGGGTTGTAATAAACTGATTCCCAGATAATATGGCAAGTCATCAGTATCTGAACTATATGCAAACCTCCACATCAGTCGGATCGCCTTGTAGTGTTTAGCTTGTAGCATATTTCTAACTTATAATTTACTTCAAAAGCATTAACTTGGAGGAAAAAGTTTGCCATTCTTGCTTCATTCTTGGACAAACCCTCATTGATGGAGTGCATATAACTAACAAAGTGTCTTGACAGCTGAACTTGGTTCATATATCTCTATTTTCTAACTGGAAGCACAACACCACCAACGCAGACGCTTACAGTGATTCGCTGAGGGCTAAATTCAGCCTGAATGGCCCCAGTGGGTGGCACTCTGGTCAGTCAGTAAGTCAGAAGGCTAATCTTAACATCCTGTTTTCTTACTGAAACCCTCCATCACCTGCCTTTCAATCCCGATTGTATTCCTCTTCATTCAACTATCTAGTAAAGGTAAAAAGGCCAAAGCATTTCCCAACAAACAACCAAAACAGAGACTACAAATGTGTGCAAAGTGATTTTCAAAGACAGACATTTCTTACTTGGCGAGATACTGCTTGCTGATTGAGCTGATTACCAACCTTGTGATCTAATAACTGTTGGGGCAATAGGGCAGAAAAGTACTGCTTTAAAGATCTCATCACCAGTCAGTATGCAATTGATTTACATTTGTGTTATAAAACGACTGGCTTTACCTCACCATATGTGTGTATTTGGATGCAGCTGCACCTGTGTGTCAAACCCCGACTCTCTGGGCTTACGACACGCTGAGTGCAATCATTTACCCGTCCAAACAGCACATCAACAGCTCGCAAAGTGACAGGCCCTTTAATTTCAGAGTTTCAAGAGATTTCAGTTGTCGCTTAACCAAACGCGTAGAGTCGTGTGGCTGTGGAGGTTTTTAAGGGGAACTTCTGAGTGATAGTAATGAGCTCTAGGAGACAGCAGCGCTGCGGTTTTAGCCGGCAAGGCGCCCAATTATCTGCTAGCACCTGTCGAAGTTGGTCGTGGCTGTACGGAGTGGCCCTTTCAGCGGCATGCATGCAGTCCCACCCCTCTGCTTTCCACTGTATGTCCACGACTCTCTTATAATGAGAGGGGGGTTGCTATAGCACGAACATGTTGAAAAGCGCATTTTTAAAAGGAAAGGGATGAATGAGAAAGAATTCACTTCTCTCTGAATTGTCCGTTTTTCTAGCGGTTTTAAAAAGTGCTGTTGTAGTCTTACTGATCAGCTGCTGAGCAGTGCTGCATTCAGGTGCACCAAATCAAACAGAGATGAGACATGATAAACAGACATATGTCAACTTAATTAACTATGAAATCAATTTTGTTTTTATGCACCATAGTTATAAAGCAGGGCATGAGCATGCATGTAAACTATCAGATTACAATAAGCTGATTTCTTAAACATCGTCGATAGAAACTAGGTTTCCAGGTTCAATGTGTGGGATAAAATGTGGCTTTCCCGTGTTTTCCCTCTGGAAAATGGATAAATGGATACATGTTACCGGGTTTTTGGTGAGCTCTAGATGTACATGTGCATTATAACGATTTCCGATAAGAAAAATATGAATATGACAGCGAGGAGGCAGGATGAGGGGAGTTTTTTTTGCACAGAGAGATGCATTATTGTTTTCAATATACAAACACAAACTAATATCTAGAAGTCTAAATGAGTTGAAATCTGAACTACATATTTAGGCACTTTTGATAAAAGGCTGTGTATTCTCACAAGTTTCTCCTCTTAACCAAACACACACAGTCAGGAAGTAGTGATTGTTTCAGTCAGTAATTTCTTAATGATCACAGGGGTGACTGCCAATTGAGAAATCCAACAAACTATGAGGGGTGATTGATAAGTTTACAGCCTAAGAGAGATGGAATCCTCTCCTCATAGAAGTAGGTGTCTTGAACCTCCACAAAGTTGTCCACAGCAGCCATTATGTCATCATCACTGTCAAAATGGCAACCACTGCAATCTTTCTTCATGTTGGGAAGGAGGCAGAAGTCTGACGGTGTCATATTAGGTGAATGGGGTGGGTGTTGCGACGAGTTCAAATCTGCATTCCTGGATGAATGTACAAAGGCGGATGTTGTTCATTTTCTGAGACAGTGCTTTACTTGTAGTTCTCAATTACCCGAAACAGAAATACCACAAAAGTTATTAACTTCAAACTGTGCTGCGCATCGCTCAAAGAGGTGAACTGCATGTGCATGTAATGAGCTGCATGACTCCCTCAATCTTGGGCCACATATTTATCAATCCCCCCCCTCTCTATCTGTGTCTAGGTCAATCCTTAACTATTCTGTTACAAAGGTCTGGTCTGGGGGTGTAATTACAGCAGGAGATACCCTATTAAATAATCGTAGAAATATGGATATGCTATGGCAATGCTACAAGCAGAATGTCTCTATCATCATCTTGCTTTTCTGTTTACACATGTTAGTACTTTTCATTTTGATGATGGAACTCACTATTTTATAGTATAAAAGCTACAATGTGTCACTGAAATGAGCATTTATAGTAGGGAGTTCAGAGAATATTATAGTTCCAAGACAAACTGACACAAAAAAGGCAGGACTGACAGAAAAAGATATCATTTCAAACTCGTCTGCTACTTCAGCACCATGGACAGTGCCATGGAATTATTAACACACAACACACACTAAACTACATAAAAGACCAATATAACAGAACAATCTATGGTCATGGCTGCAGATTCGAACTTGCATGAGACCAACATACACTAACTAACTAACTGACTAACTAGAGAGACTGACGACCAGTTTGCCACATCATTTGTTCAATGGATCAAACAGCCTGTATCTCTGCTCTCAATATGCCTACAAACCAAACTTTGCTCTTCACTTTATAAGACTAATTAACATTAAGACTTGGACGGGCATATTAATGATTAGATGATAACATTAAATGGAAAATAACACTGTGATAAAGCTGTGTAAACCACAGACAGATTTTTTTATGGGCCTTTCTCTGGCACATATCCTTAAAATAGCTTGCAGACAGGCTCTAATATCCTTAGACTCACCTTTGGCCTCAAGAAACTCATTAATATCCCCAAATACAAGATGTTATATTTTTCTTTCACACTGAGACTAAGCTGTTCAGGCGGGCTTTTTGGTGGTGTGCTGTAATGTGTCTTCCCCCACCTCCTCCATCTCCCGTTGCCCTCGGCGATCGGATCAGATTGCAGATCAGTGATCTCAAATGACCAGAACTGGAGGATATGAAAATAGAAACAATCTCTCAGCTTTTGTCTCTAATCAGGAAGATGAACTTTCCCTCACCTAAAGCAGTTCTTACTTTGCAAGACTAAACCAAATGATTTGTTTTTGAAACACCCTGAAAAACGATCCACCTTGCTGTTTAGATATTAGAACCTGTTGGGCAAAGTATGAATGTGGAATAACTAATTTTCTTCCAAAGGCAAAAGAAATTTGTCCTCCGAATGGCTTCATGTCAAATTTGTAACTTATAACTTTGTAATTGATGCATTTGAAGTTGAGTTTCTCTGTTGTGTCAAACCAACACAGACTCACTCACACACAGACACACACAGACACACACATCCCTCTGGTCTCTCCTTATTTTGTTGATAGATGATGTAATAACTTGGTAAAATGTAATAAATTGTATCTTTACAGGGCTTAAAAATGCAATAATGTGTGATGAGGCAATAAATTCTGAGATAACATCACAGTATTACATTACCTGCTATTATATGTCCATGTGAAGCATTGCATAATGTTAAATGATTAAATGATGAGCCTATGTAATAGTAAGGGCCATGGATGTGATGTAATTATTCATTTTCTTACATCTAGTCACATTTTGTGCACTATCATCATTGCACTTTCTTTTAGAAATGTGATACAATATTGACTTTAATAAGACTGTTAATCAGTAATCCACTTTTTTGCCAAAGCACAGCAATACTGCACTTTTGTCTTCTTTGCAGAGTTGAAGAAAATCACGTCTCTCTGACACAAACTGCACTAACTTTAACTGCACTTGTTACAGATTTTTAAATAGAAATTCCTCTAATAAGTTGGGATAATTCCACAGGCTTTCAACACATTACATGAATTTAAAAAAAAAAGTCCCTCAAAGCAAACTAGGCATGCAGAAAGTATGAAAACTATCAAAACTAATAATTGAGCAACTCCACAGATTAACAGATTAATGGACATTTACAAACTCCTTCTGTCCTTCCCACCAGGCTTCTTTGCTGCCCTGACTTTCCCAACATGATATCCATTCAAATAGCAGACTGTATATTTTTCCTAATCTTGGGTGTGAATTGTACCCTGAATTCTCTGCAGCAGCGATGGATTCTTTAAATGAGGAATTTCATATTTTAGCATTTATTGTCATATATTACATTTTCCCTGACAAAAGAAGGACCGGGGCCACCATGTTCTTAATCACCTAAATCCACATGCAATCTGGCTCAGCCATCTTAGCCAGGGCCGCGGATCCATTAGTCCCTTCTCATTTCAGGGGGAGAGCTGCCAAGCCATTAGTTCTGCTATGCTCTGCTAGATTTCCATATCCTTCCATTTCAACATTTTTCTGCAAGAAAATGGGAAAGTTGCGGATTAATTCAAACTAATCCTCCATTTTTCTATTGCCTTTAATTACTTGTTCCGGCCTCTGACACTCTGAATGGTCATCAGCAATAAGTTGACTCAGAATGGCTCCCGTCTCATTGTTTAAGAAAACGGTCTTGTGTCTGTGTTTAAGGGTGTATATCTTGAAGCTTTAACCTCCCCAAATTTACACACACACACACACACTCTTTGATTTTTGCTTTGAGAGATTTTCCACTGGATGTTTTTGTCTCACTATTGAATCATGTTAACACCACTAGAGTTGCTTCTTGTCCCTTTTGATGGATTTCCACTCCTGCAGAAAACCTATTCTCTCATTCCATGGACCTTTAGTTCAATTTGCTCTCATCGCTCGTTATAAACAGACTAAATCCAGGCTATGATTAGACTGAACAGACCACTGATCACGGTTGGTTGGAGATTTCCCTCCGCAGCCCTCAGTTTTTGTACCTTCGGCTCAATTCTTCTTGCTTGTTCTCTATCTGCAGTGAAAAGATTGAACACGACTGAGGAAATATGGCCTCCGAGAGATGCTGTGCCCCCCTCCCAACCCCCACACCCACCCCATGGCAGTCTCTCAGCATACAAGTCAATGTGACCGCTGAAGCAGAGCAGCCTTTTCATACCGTTAATGTTCAAAGGAGGCCCAAACGACCCGATGAAAGCAATCTAATACCACAAATTAGCCTGTCACTTAGCCTGGATTATAAGCCTCACAAGGGCCAAGGCTAAAATAACTTGAGCCTCGTTGTTCCGTGATGTAAAACAGCAGAGATTGGAGTATCACCAAAAAAAAAAACCCTCCCCCCCCAAAAAAACAGGTGCAATTTAATTTTAAGCCTGTGTGCTCTGCTCAATCGCTTTGTGTAATTAAATTGATTTTTCTTTTACCCCTCCCCTTCCTTAGCATCTTGTCCTGGCCACTCAGTTCTGCAGCCCTCGTCGTCTTTGTTGCAGCAGTGTTCAGGGCCCGCTGGGGGCCCCCTCTAACACCCCCCGTTGCGCTGCTGCTCTGACACGCGAGTGAGGTCGACACCAAAGAGTGGGAGATAAGAGGACACGACGTGCTGTTGATTTATGGCTCACATCGGTGGAGCTTGTCATTCGTGTTGCATTCATGACCGTCGTTGGTGTTGCACGACAAAGATGGGTGCAATGTAAACACAGCCTGATCAGTTATGATAAGCTGGAGTGGCTGCACCAGTTTGACTCTGCTTCCCCTCACAAATACATTTATCATACATTTGCTTTACTACAGGTGCAAAAGTATTTTATTGACCAGAGTCACACCACTTCAGTTCAGTTGCAGTTCTAGCTAATTAAGTTCAAGCTGGGCTAGAAAAAAGCAGTGTTTGATTAGCCTCTCTGCTTGTGAGTTTCCATTTTTTTACTTCTAACGGCTCAACTGCACCTTTAACCACACCCAGCAGTGATGTCACACTGTACCGATGGATTCTGCAGTGCACAGCTACATCTCAGCAGCGAGGTGATCTAAAGATTTAAAGGTCAGCTAAATAAACAGTTTACATTTATGATCTGTAAACTGTGATACATGTTTTTCCAAAAATAAAACCTTGCACTTTGTTTGATATCTCTTAAGGTCATCTGACTTTC
>JAQNCA010000018.1:5331232-5347351 GCA_029783725.1 Acanthurus tractus
TGTAAACTGTGATACATGTTTTTCCAAAAATAAAACCTTGCACTTTGTTTGATATCTCTTAAGGTCATCTGACTTTCTGTGCTTCTTGGCCCGCTGGACTTTTGTGTTTTCAAACTTGAACATTTGTCTCCTTTAAACTCACATCTTTTTTTAGTTTTTGCATTTTATTCCTCTTCGACTGGATATCACAGATTAGTGTTTAATTTACACTTTAACTGACACTCTTACTCCTATCAGCACTTGAAACTGGAACTTCAACCTCAATCCTTACATTAAAATTGAGGCATAAGTTTCTATCACTTCAAGTTTCTTTCAGTATTCATATTCTAACTACCACTTCAACATCAATCGGTATTTCAGTACATTTATTAGTTATTTGATCATTTAAGTTATTTTAGCCAAAAACTTGGCATAGCTGGCTGATAAAAAAGTGTTAGTTGTAGCCTTTAAAAGAAAAAGCAACATGGAATTATCATACTGTTTCCTCTAGTCTGCCTCATCTATCTCATTAAGCCTAAATTTCCAATGTGCTTTCCAGAAAAGTGGTGTGAACTTCAGCTGTAATCAGCTGCAGGATTTACACATGAGAACAGAAAGACTGTGATGGTGAGAGATTTCCCACCTCATCCAGACTTAAAACCTAACCTGTCTCGAGCTCTTTCTTCTTCTGTGGATTTCTAAATTTGCCTTGTACAATGGATTCCTCTCTGTTTGAGTGTAAAACATCAGTGCAAAAATGGTAGATGTTGAGAGATGCCTTTGGTCTTTACAGCTGACGTCTAAGATCACAGATACATTTAAGCTAAACCTGAAAATTTGTGGCAGGGATGTCTCATTGTATTAGTTTGCTCAGATAAATCTGTCCCAACATTTTGGACCCCTTGAAAACAAGCCGATGAACCTCAAAGAACTGATCCTGGTATAATAAATTTACAATAAGATGCTCACATGCATGTAGACAGTAGTGAGACAGGTGATCAGGACTCTTGCTGGATCGAACTTGTGCCAATGTGTCATCACGTCTCAACGCTAAAATTCTTGTGTAAATAGATATGATCATAGTTAGGACATGTGGAATCCGTTGATGAGATAGTTCTACCATGTCAAAAATGTAGTCCCCGCTTCCTTGACACTTTGACATTAGACCTAGGTAGAAGGCATCAAATGAAGCGTTGGGTGATGATAATTGGCAAACAGATACACCAGAGCTTGGGAGCTAATTAAAGAGTATAATAATGGCTTGTCAACCTCCCTCCTGTCATCGGCGCAACACTGAAAAGTTTCATTAACACCTAAAAATAGAAATCCTCTATGCTCTGACAGCTCACTCCTCACCTTTTCTTCTCATCATAGAGCGCTAGAGCCGACTCTGTTCGAGTTTCCCCCACGCTTATTGGCTGCAACTTATCCAAGGTGGGAATTTTTGGGGTTTTTTCGATCATCACACAGATAGAAGGAAGTGCATGGGGGCTGAGGGCGCCGAGCCTGACACCAAAGAGAGCATTTATAGTCACAAGTGAGATGGAGTCGCGAAGAAGGGGTGGGGGGGGAGTGAACACAGACTGCGTTATTGCTCTTAAACATGGCTGGAAAACTTGAGAATGCGAGATAGCTCCTTTTCATTTCACCTTGTCTTCTGCTGTCTTTTTCACAACAGTTCGTGTCTGAATTTAGACACAAATTTTCTCCTTGTTCATGTCTACTCACTTTATTATCCCGTTTAACTTTAGAAAGAGAGCTGCGGCTGCAGCCTTGACAGTGCGCAAATATCACAGTGATTTGATTGACATTCTCCTTCTTTTTGTTTCTGTTTGCTGTGTTTATATACCTTCCATTTCCCCTCAGTTCCATATTGAACCTGAATAAAACTACTCCATGTTATCTCCTCCATTAATACAGCAATGATTTGAATTATATCAGCTAAGACTTGACAAAAAAACCTTCCTCTACCCATAATGTGCCCTATTATTGTTTCACAGAGTGAAGAAAACTTGCCGAAAGCTCCTCTAGGTGCTGTTACTTGTCAGGGACGAAAGGAAAGAAGGGGCAGAGGGAGAAAGAGTATCCAGAGAGCGTTACGCTTTGACACGTTCAGGCACAGGACTCAGGCAGTGGCTGTTTGTGTAATAATGATGATAAATGGCGAGCTACCTCAGAGTGTAATATATTCCTTTTTCTCCTATGTGAGTTCTTAAATAGCTTTTGTTTGTTTTTTTTAAAGCAGAAGTCGGCCCTGCTGTACTTTTGCAATGAAAAGCAGTTGTGTTACAGTAGCAGTGATCAGTCCCACCAGACCGCAGTGAAGATTTAGCTGTAATTTGATTGTGCTTAAATGACATAAACTACGTTGTAAAGCTCCCCTCAAACAAAGCTAATCTCATCAGGTTCTTATTTGTTCTAGCAAAAGTACATTTTCTCCGGAGAAAGGCAATAAACTCTAAAATAAACTGGGAATAAACTGCCACAGTCAAGTCAAAGATATTGTATTAGACTGAAACTAATGTTGAAGTCCTTCACATTTTTTTTCTCGATCAGCTTGTTATTTTAAGCAGCAGAATTCCTACATGAACACATTGTAATCTGCCAAGGCTACAACATTTTTTTGATTCTTATCCTTCGTCATCTTTGAATATGTCTGTAGAGTATGTCTGTACTTTTTAATGGCAGTATTTCTTACATAATTATGAGTTAAACCTATTAATATACAAAAAGCTTTACTGAGGAACAGACTGTTGTAGTGACCAACTTTGTTGTTAATCCAAGGCCGGGGAGGGGTGGCTGGGTTTATTACTCTTCTATGATATTCAAAAAAATTGTACAGGCCAAAAAAAATCTGTTATTTTCTTGTGATTCTGCATAAATATAAATTACAGGTTTCTTAAGACCCAGGAATATCAGAATGTGTCACTTGTGCATTAAAGTGTTAAATAAATAACACAGTATAATGTAACTGTAAACAGATACGTGCATTTTAAAATGTAACCATCTGTGGACACACAGCAGAGCATGCTTGTGTAGAAACAGATCCTGAATGACAACACAGTAAAAAAAAAAAAAAACAGTTGTAATGACATAAAAAATGCATTTATGGAGCGAGTTAGAATTGATGAAAAAAATGTTTTTACACTGGATTAAATGCTATTAAATTTTTTTATAGGTCTTATCAATGCTAAATGGACGCGGAAAATAACATACAATCAATATTTCAATAACAGATAGAAACAACTAAAGGGTGACTAAAGAGATGCAAAAATCTGAAAAGCATCTTTTAGACAAGAACGTGTTTTTATCCAACTGAACACTTGACCATCTTGTTATTTAATGTCCTGACATCCTATATATATTACAATTGCCAACTTCCACTACATTTAATGTGAAAAACAGACCTCTGTTCTTCTCTGATACAGACCGCAATTTCTCTACTTTTATCAAACTGGGACAAAAGAAAAATGGCATTTAATATTCTGATACATGTAAAATCAAAGAGCCTGTGATTCAGCTCCAGCTTATCACCTAACTGACAGCCGAGCCGAGGGACGGTGAAAAAGGCTCAAACTCTGGTTGCCACGTCCTGTTATCCCCCCTTTTTATCCAGAGGAACAACTGCAGTAACTGCCGCACATGTAGTAATAATCATTGTCTTTGAGGTGTTGGTGAGATGGCAGAAAGACAATAAGCACTGCAGCCAATTGCATTTAATCAAATCAAACATCCTCACTCATTAGAAACTGCAATAGCATGAAACAAAACTGAAATTAAATCAGACCAAGAGCTTCCTGCTGACTCCCACACACCTGACTGACTGTCAGGGATAAATATAATTTTTCATACATCATTTATTTATCATCCAGCGTGTTGTTCTGCAGTCACTGAGCTGACACACTCATCCTCAGCCGGGCACAGTGACAGAAGCATTCAGCGTCCCGTCACGAGGCCACCGGGCTGTCGCAGGGATCAGACCCGTGTCCTTCCAGTTCCGGGACGGACTCTGTGGCCACCAGGACTCACTGACAACCCAATGTGACATTGATATATTTTTTTAAAGAGCTGACAGAAATGCCACTTGGTGATTTAACCTACTTTGGACCTTGACGCAGTTTTGACTGTTTGACATCATTTCCTGCGTGTCCTTCATGAAACTGTTTGGGTTCATGAATTTAGACACAACATGCTTTGCTGAGAGCAGTTCTAACTCCTTTTCATTTTAATGTAACAGATAACAGTTTCTTTTTTGGTCTCCATGCTTATTTTATAGGCATTTTGCTTCTATTTTGTTGTATTTTTCCCTTCCAGGTTTCAAGTTAAAATTAAGCCCCCGAAACATATTTAGATCATCATGGGAGATTAAGTTTTTTCAGTAAATCCGAGACTAATTAAGACACTTATTATTAGCTGCATTTCTAATTCTTCAGAGCACAGTGTGACCATTGTCGCTTGCATTACACAAAGAAAAAGAGCTTTTAATGCAGGGTTTGCATTTTTATATGTTTGTCGGTGGTTTCTAGACTGGTACAAGTAAAATTCCTGTACTAAGAAAAACAAAAATGATTTGTCATTTTGGAAAAGTTATTTTAACTTTTTGAGTTAGATTTTGTTGAGATTACTGATGAGATGATTGCCACTTCTCTAAGTGTGCAATCAATATAAAGCCACCACACTTGCGTGGAAAAGGGGAAGCAGCTAGCCTGGCTCTGCTAATATGGAACAAAATCCACCTACCAGCACCTCTAAAGCTCTCAAATTAAAAGCTTTTTTTCATTTGCCTCATTATAAAAGACTGAGTGTAAAACCACGCAGTGTGGTTTTAAAGTAGCCTGGAAGTGTTTTTTGTTTTCTGGTTAGAACCATGCCAGCTATTTTACCCTGTTTCCAGTCTTGGTGTTTTTCTAAGCTAATTAGCTGATGGCTCTGCTGCGTACAATCCTCTCATCCACCTCTCAGCAGTGAGGTTAGTGAGCATATTTGCTAAAATGATTTGTTTTCTTTTGGGTAAAAAAAAAAAAAAAGAATTATATTAGCAAATGAGATAATAGCAGGGGTGTGCACCTGAGCCACACTACTTCGACTAGAGTGACATTCAGGTCACTAACTTAATGACTTTTACTCGACCTGAAAATAATAAAAAGGACTTGGACTGTAACAACAAAAGCTTGTGACTGTACCTGAACCTTTGACTTAAAACACTTCATACCTACAAATCTAAGACTAATTAATGTGTTAATTGAAGAAGTTTTCCAGACATGAATTCATGTCCCTCCATTTTATTTCATTTTATTTTATTTCAGTAAGTCTGCTCTCAGTGAGCCGGCTTTGTCTTTGCGTTTGAATCAAACCAACAACATTAGCAATACAACCAGCAAGGTGCAGGGAAGAGCCTAGAAGAACATAAATTTCATTTATTAAGTTCTAGCTGGAAAAAATTCTCTCTTATCTTAACTTTTTTTTGCAGACAAATGTAAACAGTTCTCGACAAACAAATATCGGCTGGAAATTACAAATAAAGATGCATCATCTTCCAAGTCTGACATCTGAAGTTGCACTAAGGACAATGAGTCATAGCTGTGTTGTTAAAATAGCATTAACTGTAGAACATGTATCACACTGTTACTTGAAACTCAAAGTTTAGGAACTGGGACTTGAACTGGAATTCATTAGTTTTAAATAGGACTTAAGTACAAATAATTGACACTCATTTGTAATATGTGAAGCAATGACTTGTTTCCATCTCTTATCAAAAGTGTCAAAATGCATTTAAAAAATGGTCCATATTAATTTAATATTGCTATTTTTATATTATTGTACTATTAATATCAATGCACATTTTTATAAGCTGCATTTCACTGTTGTGCTCAAGCTCAAGCAAATTAAAATGATAATATGACTTATAGAGTAATTTGAGATGCCAGATAAATGTAGTGCAGCAAAAACTACTTAAAGCACAGAACTCAAACACACTAGTAAGGTACAAGTGTCTGGTAATTGTACTTAAGTGTAGTGCTTTTGTTCAGGTGCTTTGTGACATTCAGATGATTGATATCAGTCGTATCTCAGCTCCTCTGCTCTCTGATGTGACAAAACGTGCTTACTTTACTAAAATGATTAGACTGTACTCATTGATAATTCATAAAGCTTCAGCTATGAGAGCAATTACAGGGAGGCAAACAATAGGCTGCTCTGTTATGAGGTCTTAACTATAAAAAGAAAGAAGAACTTGGGCTTTTTGACAGGTAGGTACATTGTGATCTCAATGGATGTTGCTACACGCTGATGGTTCCAGGCCGTATTTGGAGGTGTGGTTGGACTGAAATAGCAGGGCTGGATCCTGAGACACTGATGCATAGACACTTTGATCAAAGGAAAACTAAGGTTGAGACCATTTGGCTGTTGCGGTTTTCATGAGCGTGGCATCTCAGATAGCATCTCGCCGTGTCGTTACGGAAGGTCGTTTTGGTGGTTAACTATCTGAAAGGGCACTCAGCATCAGTGTCGGGTAACGGCGCTGATATCTGCCCCGCCTGGGCTCCTTCTTTGGTGAAATTTGAAATCAAGGCCTCCCTCAGTCGGGCTCCGTTCACGCCACAGCTGGAAACGTTCCAATCAGTTTCTCCCTCCGGTGTGACTTAGAGATTACATTTTATAATCAGTGTAAGCAGTGAAAAGCTGTGTGGTGTCACTTTTTTGCAGTTTTGTTCAGAACCAGATGAAATCAGGAGATTTTGGTTTGCAAAAAATCCAAAGCAGGCCAGCACTGCAGAGAATCATTAACATGAGACAACCATGAGACGCTGAAATTTCAAGTGATTCAAAATATTTGAGCATGATTGGCAAATTGAGGAGATAGATATACAGAGATATAAAGAGTCTTTGCGTGTGGATATTTCAGAGCTGTCAGGTCCTTGGATTGTAATATATTTGATATAACAGTCATCTAAAAATAAGCAGAAATAGGCAGAAAATCAGGAGTGAACATAAAGGCCTGAGGAGTGAACCGAGCCACTTACAGTCTCTCATGTCAGAAATGGGTTTGTGAATCATACAGAGGAGTAGCTTGATCGTGCTGCAGGCTGGTGTATAATGATTTGATTAGAAAGTCGTCAGGACAATGTGCTAAAGCGAGGCTCCTTTTAATAGTCTTAAGTTCATACATCAACTTCAACGCGGCGCTGACAGCTGTCTTGTCATGTTTATGAAGTGAACTGAGCAGGATTTGTGGCGGATGCTTTACAGAGCGCGTGACAAAGAGTGGGCAAACTCCCTTGTTTAGCGTGACAGGGTTTAGAGCTTCACTCCTCGGCTGTCAGGAGGGAACATCTGTGTTTTGGCGAATGAGCGATGTTTGCTCCGCGACGGAGCAATCGCCTCCCCGCAGCCGTCCGCAGATGACAGTGTCTGTCATGGTCCAAGTGAAGAGTGAGATAGAGAGTGGAGTGGAGTGGAGGGGAGGGGAGGTGGCGGTGGGGGTGGGGGTGAGGGTGGATGGGTGGTGGTGGGGTAATCCCTGTATCGAATCCGGCTGCAGAAACAGAGGGGGGAAAGTCCAGCTTTTTCTGGTTTAGTGACACTGGCTCGGCCCGCTCTGCAATCTCTGTGATACTGTGGATTACACGCTTGCCTTGAGCATTTCAAGGATGCATCTTCCCACAATTGAGGGAAACAGAAAATTGAATCTTACACTTTTAAAATGATTATTGCTGCTAAAGTTAAACATGTTATGGTTTACTATTAAAGCTGTTTTACAGGCATGTTATTTATGGAAAAAAATATGGTTGTCTTATAAGCCTTAAAGAGTCTGAAACGAGAAAAAAACTCCCATTTGCATTTAATAAGCTACTTGGATCCTATCTTACATACGATGCTATATCTAGTTTTGGACTGATTCAGTAGTTATTTTCAAGCTCAATGTTGATGTTGTATTGTAGCTAATGCTCTCCTGTCATCTGTGAGCCATTGGGTTTGTTGAAATGTGGTCAGACACACTGTTGCCCCAAGATTATGCACCATTTAACTCATAGTAGTGAAGTTGGACAGGCCCTAAATGCACAGGCACCGTGCACTTTACACCATGCCCTATTGATTGCTTAAAAAGGGCTCCTGGAGTCTTTCTCCACTCCGAAATGTGTTTATTACTGCCACCTTATTTGGGTGTTTGAGCTTCACAGTGCAGAATGATGGATGTGCAAAGTTTGATGGTAGATAACTGATTTCGCATTTATCTGCCCAAGAGGGAAAGTTTTCTCTCTGCTCACCTTAAATTAAGTTAAAAGCTTTTATGCCTGAGCAGGATTTGTGACATTACAATTTTGGAGGTCAATCGTAAGAAAAAAAATTCGGACAAAATCAATTTGCAGCATTCAATAAAACCTTCGAAGTTCAATCCTTGTCTCTTAGAGAAGTACATTATTGTAGGGGGACAAATCACCCCTTAAAATGTTTATACAGAATTTGTATTGCTGCACATTCCCCCTAAAAACTCTTCCTCAGCCTGCAGAGAACAGGTAAAGGATGAATTCCCTGGCTTTTTCCTCCTTTTGCAAACAACATTTACTATTAATAGGCCAAGGACGACAGAGTCCTTCACTCGCTAATGAAAAGTATTGTGGCCCATCAAGCTAAGAAAATAATTGACACAAATGGGACAACAATGAGAAAAGAGGTCAGAAACAGGATCTACTTGTACTCCTCGATTTCACTACGTGTTAAGCTTTGTTCTGCCAAATAAATAATACATTCATATTACTTCCCCTTACACCTGAACAGTATTAGAGGGCAGGAATTGTACTGAAGCCAAACAGCTGGTGCGGTGGATGCTGTGAAGAGTATTCAAAAGACAGTTGAGGATCTTTAAAACTACATTAAATGAAAAAAACTCCTCACACACTGGACATCAACAGTAGTGAAACAATTTTCCCATCCATAAACATTAACAGTTATCCTGCTGCCTGTGGCCGCCGGCTGCAGAAGGAGGCAACATAACAGAGGAGAATATGGCTTAAAAACTTTTTTGATGTATTGTTCACTCTCACCGTCAGAACAGGAGAAACAAAATATTGGGCAAAATGTCAAACTCGGGGGCTGTTCTCTGCGTCTCCAGGCAACAGTAAACCAAATGTTATTATTTCTCCACCGACAGCAATAAAATGAAAGCAGACTCTGGGCCAGCACTGCAGTTTGGCCTGTCAAAACTTTTTTAATTCGCTTTTTTTCTCAGGGATGAAAAAAAACCTTCAGCGAAATGGAGCGGTTCCCAATCATGTTGATTTAATTTAAACTGTAACTGCATTCGAATCGAAAACACAGGGAAAGTAAATTAATGCACTTTCATATTTAATAGAAAATCATAAGTGAGGAAATCTAATCTGCTTTGTTAATAATTAATGGTGTGCTTTTTTGCCTGTGTGTGTTGAGGTGTTTGCAGTGTAGAAATACTACTGTTATATTAAAGATAAGGCTGCCAGCTTCAGTGCAGCGGCCTGTGTGAATACAACTATTTCTTTTGATTAAATTTAAGTGGGAGTCCACTGTAGTTGTTAAAGTGAGATGTTTTTTCATCTTTGTGAGTGGAATGTGACGGTTCCTCTGGAAGTGTGTCCGCTCACCAAGGTCACGACTAGAGTGGAGCCCTTTTTTTTTAAACTGAGCTCATTGGTCTGCTGCCATTCAATTTGTTCCACAGAGAGGAAGGGAGTGGGAGGGCCAGACAAAACGGGCTGAGAAGATCAGAGTTTTTGTCAGGGATAGAGATTCTTGCTTCATTCAGTTTTAACTAAATTCACTTTGTACTCTTGAAAGGAAATCCGATGATCTACACCTCAGGCTTATACCCCTCACAACCGAGCCAACTTATAACAAAGAGATAAAAGTCCAATCTTGGGATAAATTCGAGCACACAAATGCAGAGAACTACTAAGGTGACACCAGTGAAAAGATTATGCATTACTCCTAAATAAAAGGTGTTCATTTGCAAGGGAAAATGTCCTGAAGTCAAGCACAAGTTATACTAAAAATAGTAAGGCTGAAGTCAACCAATGAAAATGTTAGTTTCTGTATCAAATTGACTGATTGATTGGGGGGAAAAATGCATGTTGTTCCTCTTTCTAACACATGTACTGCAACTATGACCTTCTCCGGACATTACCTGGAAGAGCTGTGTTTAAGAATATGAATGTCCAAATCAGTTTAACAAGTCAATAGATGGACTGTACAAAGTCTGTGTGATGTCAGATCAAGCATGTGTGTGAATGAGAGTTTATTGGAGCATGTGTGTGTTCATGACATTGATGACACTCGGATACAGGAGCCAACTACGGCCTAAACCAAACAGGGTATTTTCAGCATGTGAGAATTTGTCCGCGATGGATAATTTTCTGCTGTGTTGCATGTGTGAAAGGGCAGCTCTGATAAGTGTCAGGATCCGATTCTTAAGACGGTTTTATGAGGTTATGATCTATATATCAAATTGGTCTGCAGTCGAAACTCTAAAGTCTTGCTTTATGTTCTGCCCACAGTCCTAACTGATTGCTTACAAGTCACAAATAAAAGCCAATCAACATTTAAAGCCCCATTGTGTAACTTTTCCACCTTGTAACAACAGTTTCAAAATTATTGTAATGTAAGAGTGAGTTGTAGCTGATTGACTGGGCTTGCTGCATCAGCCACTTGTTCTTCCTGTAATTTATTTCTACGCTTTGTAACTTTAAGGTGTGACCAGGGATGTGCATTATTACATCGCGCTTAACAATAATTTTGGAGAAACTGGATCATAATGCATGGAGAAAAATGCCCTCTCGTTTTCCATCTGATGACTGCTCTGCCTCAATTCTGTGACTCAGAGGTTCCTGAAAGCAACTTGTAGGCTACCTGCTTCTTACAATAGCTGCAGCACCAGTTTCGCCTGCAAGAGTTAGCTTAGACTGGTTTTTAGTTGTTGGGGGGTGCTCGGCTAAAGAAAAGGTTACAGACAGATACAAAACTGGACTTATTGCTAGTTGCTTGCTTAGTTATGTGTCATGTGTTGCGGCTCTTGCTGAATGTTTGGCTGTGTCACAAACAATGACTGCTGGCTAGTTTTTGAAGTCAAATCTGCCTGTTTTGACTGAGGTTTAGCCGGTAACATGTTTTAACTAGGTTTAGGTTGGGTTAGCTTGGCGTGCTGAGTTGTGTTCACACAAAAATACTGTTACTCTTCTGAGTTGTATGCAGGGCTTGTTCAAACTTGGACACAAGGAAAAAATGCATGTAATTTTGTGGGGGCGCTAAATCACACAGAAATAAATTTCTACATAACGAGGCTTTAAAGCCTGTAAGACACATTCAGGCAAAGAGGAATACAAGCTGAAACTAAGGTTATTAAGCTGAGCTGATGGATTAAAAAGCATTATTCTCCTTGTAAAGATAACATCAAAGATCTCCTGACCAGTGAAAATTTGGTTGGAGAAGCATTAAAACCAAACAATGGGCCAACGACCATAAGTAGTCAATGTCTTCCTTGTAGACAGGAAGACATTCTGTCTCTGCTGGAAAGAGGAGATATAATGCACTGGATTCAGAGAAGAACTACATTTTTCATTTAAGCTTTGGTCTGTGAGTGTTTGTTTTTCATCTGTTATTCTCCAAACTTCAATACCCAGTTCATGTTTTTATGACTATGGTGATCATCTGCATACATAATGTTTTTTTTACTTCAGGCCATATTCTGTGACAAAGGGCCATACATTATACGTAAATTATTATGGACTAAAATGCACAATTAAAACTTCCAGCCACTGTAGACTGTTTCTTAGTCAGAGTTTGTTTCCTCCCGAAACACCAATTTGAACCTTTGTTAAAACCTGCTATATGAAGTCCCCGGTGGAAGTAAAAGCTCTAATGTTAAAATATGTATAAAATAAATGAATAAAACCCCTTACAATAGCACAGTATTTCACCAAATTACTACCAAGAGAATCTTTATTGTTCTTTATTGTGTTAGCCTGATAAAATTCAAGGGAACATTTAAAAGAAGGCCATGAGGATAAAACTAGTCATAAAAGAATTATTTTACATTTTGCGGTATGCAGTTATTTATGTTCTTCTTTATCTCAAGAGATCAATATAAATGTATTGAAAGTGGTAAAATGGAATGCAATTTTTTAGCACTTTTCTAGTCCTTTTACAATTTTTACACTTAGTGCCAGCCTCATCACACACATGCTCACACACAGATGGAACAGTCATTGGGAGTAATTTGGGGTTTAGCATCTCGCTCAAGGACATTTCAACATGCAGACTGGAGGAGCTGAGGATTAAATCATTAACACTTTGAAAGGTGGACAACCTGCTCCACCTCCTGAGCCACAGTTGCCCCTTTTGTCTGTCTAGTGAGCACAGAACTGATGTGAGACAGGTTTACTGCAGCTAAAGACTGGAGGCAGGGGAGTAATGACAAGCTTGTCTCTTTCTAAAGACAAAATGTGGACACACAAAAAGCTGCATCTGTTTCTCCACCATACATAAATATTACGTGATTCTAGGTGAAGGTATGTTTTGAAGCTATTAACTCAAGCATTCATGAGATGAACTTTGGTACAATGAAAGAGTTCAGGGGTAAAAGTGTATTCTTTTTACAACACTAACATTTAATTGCTGTATGAAGGTATGTGACTGATTTTGTTAGCAAATATTTACTAAATAACACATCCAGCAGACAAAGAACAAAATTAGTATTCATTTGGTGTCGTGTGTCTGGGTCAGATCATCCACCTGATGAATTCAAGTCCACTTTTCATTGCCCTTTGAGCTTTAGTTTTGCTTTGCCAACTCCTGAGGGTCTTTTCTCTTTAAACCTACTTAATGCTCCACTGTTTTTACTGATTACAATTGTTGTCCTCCATTTGTAGATAAGAAGGTAGGATACAGTAAATTCTTCAATTTTTGTGCACAAAACAGCTGCTTTTTGATAAAGTTTAGGTTTTTGTTAGTGCTCCAAGATGTTTTATTTAATTAGACTACCTTACTTTAACCAAGTGGTTGCAGCTAAGAAAGCAGTTACATGTATAGTTGTGTCATGGGTATCGCGGGATAACATTGCGGCATATTTTGTGGGCCTATTTCCGCAAAGTTAATAAAGACCTCTATTTCAAGGTCAAGGTGTAAAATGGCCTCAAACTGTAACAAATCTTCAGCGGCTCGCTCTGCCAAGCACACCACCGCACCAATGACAACAGCACACATTCAGGGACAATGAGATGTCATTTATAGAATTGCACCCTTAGACAGGACTGAACAAATGATGCTGTAGTAGTGCTGGGCCCTGCACTCTGTCACCAATGACTCCTTCTCTCTCTCTTTCTCACACACACACACACGCACACACACACCCACACCCCACTGTGAATTGCACAGCAACATGGACTGGCTACCCTTTCAACCCCCCTTCCAATTCTTTGGCTAAATAGCAGCTGTAAATCTGAAGCCTTGAAAGTGAATATTAGCTCCAACTGCTCAAGTACAAGTTCCTAGGTGTCCAATTTGAGATCCATTTGAACAGATACATAACCTTGACTACTGTGCTGCTTTGACACTCTTTTTATCTTTTGGTTAAGATGTCTTCCACATGTCTCTCCAGCTACCTCAAAGGTCCAGCATGTGGGATTTAGGGGATCTATTTGAAGAATATGACAGAAATTGAATATAATATTCATATGTATGTTGTCATTAGTGTGTAATGTCAGTAGGGGATCATTCAGGTATCGTCTGCAGTTTCACCACCACCACCAGACGCCACTAAATCCACACAAGACCTTAAAATTATTATGCAGTGGACAGCTTTGCTTTGTGGCTGCTTTGCTCACGGTAGCTTTACAGACCGATAGGTTTTTCTGTTGCATTTGAAAAAAACTGAAAGTCTCAATTCAGAGCTTTGAATATTAATATAATTTGTATAAAAGTTTAATTGTCATTTACACACCATAACTGCTGAACTACAGCTATTAATGTGAATTTGATGTGAGTTAATCACCTTGGTCCATTATAAAGAGATTTGTTTAATGTAAAGTCTTTAATTAGGGGCAGGGGAGAGAGGGAGTTTTTACAGAACTGTTAATAAAAACATTTGAGAAATTATTTTTTGTCTAATTGCTGACTCAGAATCCACTTTAATCAGTGACAGCAGGACAGATTTGCAGCTGACAGCCGTCAATAGCTGATAAAATTAACAGCTACTAGCTCAGCTTTCGCATACTACAGCCTGTTCAGACCCTCTAACTTTTCAGGACTCTTGGGGATTTAAAACTGCACCCTTTCAAACTGCAATCTATTATATGATCAATTTACATATCAGAAGAAAAATCTAATACAGTTTCATGTTGGTCGGCAAGTATTTTAAGTATGTTAGGGTTATATTAACAAAGACCAAGGCTTTTTTGACTCAGTCTCTCTATGACTGTATTTTTTTTTTTTTGTCTCCTGCCATCTCTCTCACCTCGGGGAAAAAAAAGGTTTCCTGAAAGCGCCATGATTGAAAACCAAGCTATTTCTTAATGAAACGTGATCCAGTTCACCAAAATCAGTGAAAAATGTGATAACATTGTGTATTGTCATAGGAACACATTATATGCCCTATTGCTATTTTTTAAAGCTAAGCTTCTGCAGCTGTCAAGTGTTGCACCGGTTGTCTGCCTCTTAAAAGGCTTCTGGAAGTAATAACCCATTTTATATCTGTTTTAAGCCAATCCTCAATCAATATAGGTATCAAAACACTTATTGAAAATATCCTCATCAAAAATCCTGAAAATATTTGTGTGACTTTGTTTAGCTCGTGTTTCTTGCATTCTTTGGGAAAAGATTTCATCAGTTTCCATTTTGTGGTCAGATGTACGGATGAAAAATTGTCTCCCATGTGTTTAAGTTGTCACTGTCTGTATGTCTTGGTGGTAGACATCTTATTTAGAGGGCACATTTAAAATACGACTTTTCTTTGTGCTACTCTGACATGTCACTCCACTCTAATTCCTGTAAAGCATTTAGAGGTGCAACAAAATCTGGACAAAAGGTCACGCTTGCGTCTGCCAAAATAAACTTAACTACACGAATAATCCGAGAACCCCAATGAGGTTTCACCAATCTATAAGTCAATTAGCAGGCAGATAAGAGGCGGGAGGCACTAAATAGGGCGTAAATGCGGCATGTAACATTGTATCCTCACGCCATACGATCCCCTGCCTTTTCCAGTAATTACCGTACTGCTCCTGCATCCCCGTTTGAAATTTGATCTCGGTCTGTCAATGATAACACACTGTGCCAGATGGCTTTATGCAGTGTGGCCCCGGCTCCAACCACACTTCATTAGGGAGCGGGAGGAGAAGGTACTGTGGAGGGATGGATTAGCCACTGCGGCCTGCTCGCTCTCTTCGCTCTCTGCTGTAGAGCCTAAACAGACTTACTGAAGCCTGTTGGGGCAGCCAAGGGTCTTCACCTTCTGTTCATGCTCCGGCTGTAAGAGCCTTCTGTCAGAGGAGAGAGGAGGAGGAGGTGCAGGGGTGAAGAAAGAGGATTTGGAGATGGTGATCCAGGGCACATTCACAGCTGTAGTTTGTTTTGAGAAGCAACATGATGGATAAGAGGCTGTATCTCCTCTTGATAAGAGCAAATATGCATTCAGAAGAGCTAAGCTACATTGAAGTTAAACTATAAGCTAGTTAAACAGCACCCTTTTTTTGTTTCTCAAAAACCCTTCCAACTCAAGAGCTTACACGGCAAAATGACAATTAATAGTGCAATTTAAAAGACATGTTGGCTGGTTAATACAAGTACATTAAAGTTTGATGTTATAATCTGTACTGCAAGTACTTTATGGCTTTGCCTGACATGAGTAAAAAACTAATCATCCACTCGTTTTAGGCCTAATCTTTCTTATTTTTCCAGGATGAGTGAGCGATACATGCAGATCGGAAGTAAAGGGGCTCTTCTTGTAATGGTGCTCGTGATCAGTGTCTGGGAGATGACTGTACCAACTGAAGCGACTACAGGTGAGTAACCACACCAAAATCTCCTTAAATGTCTTTTTTCATGCCCAGTACTGTGAGAGAAAGACAGTTTTTCTCTGAATGCATAATTTAACACTTGCTCCTTATAGGAACAAAT
>JAQNCA010000018.1:5352250-5364584 GCA_029783725.1 Acanthurus tractus
GACCACAGGCGTGTCAGAGGAACAACAGATAAGCTTTGGTTTTAATCTCTGCAGCCGTCTGCAGCCGTCTGCAGCCGCTGTGCGGGCTCGTGTCTCAGTCGTGTATCACAGGTGTAACTGCAACCTGAAACCTTGATTTATGCCTCAAGTCTATTTTTTCTAAAATCAGTGGTTGACACAAAGTAAAAAACAAATATATTTATCTTCACTTTACAACTTTATAACTACAGGTAATTATTTCACAATGAATGGGTTTATTAGTTTTGGCTCACTTTCAGACTAATGGCTCTGTTTCAGTCTTTTGGGTAGAGATTGAAAGACCAGTACACACATTCACCTGTCTCACTCTCTCTTTCTGTTTTTTTTTGTCTGGTTGGACAGAAACAGAGCAACACCCCCTCCTCTGGTTTGTAATCCTACAGACTGTGTCCATCAGATGCCTCAGCGATGATGGAAAAACAGATCAGGAATACTTGCACATAAAAAAATAAACTGCACACTCTACAGTCAGAGAGTTTGAATGCTCCGTCACAGCTCGATGTTTTAAAATCAATACTTGCAGGTTTTGAATGCAGGGAAAAGTCAAAAGTCCTATAGACAGTCGCCTCAGTGTTGCGTGAACAATGTCGTCATGCGAGTCTGATGCTGACATGAAGGGTGCAGCCACACAGCTTTGAGGTGCTAAAATGTACATTTTGTTAACTTTAAAAGAGCAGGCAAGCTGTTTTTTCTTTTCATTTGTCTTTATGCTAAAGTGTGATAAACTTAACTGGCTTGGACTTATTTTTGAAGACAGAAGTATTGATCTTCTAATTCGAAAATAGAAAAACCCCAAATGTCTATATAAAAATTTCCAAACAGTTCAGCTCCACAAACATATTCTTTTTTGTACTTTTCTCTAATCTTGGCTTTTATGTAAAAAAAAGAAATTAATATGAACATTTGCTAACTGAAACCATCTGACAAGTTTAAAGGGGAAATCTGTCTTTTAAGGAACTAAAAACAGTTAATAGACATTTGAAAGGATCAAACAGCCCAGATACTGCTTATTTTATCAGGGCTCACATGCCAAAAGGCTGGGAAACACTGGTTCAGTCTGTAACAATCACAAAAATGTAAACAAAAATGTAACAAAATGTTTTGTCATATGTTCATAAACGTAAAATCTCAATCCGATAAGTACTTATTGTATAAAAAACACACACACACACCATTGCTGAGTTCAAGCATTCAATAGGACAAAATAGAAATATTAACCTCAACACTGCACCTCAGTAAACTGCATTAATAAGGTACTTAGTTATCTCCATCACTGCATTAACAACACAACAGCACTGAAAGCTTCTTAACTTGACCACCGCTTAACACGTACACCCCCTAGTGTCACACCCTGGGTGTTTTCATGGTGAAAGCCATAGTAAGAATGCAACCTTGCAACCAGACGGCCTTAGAAAACGTATGAGTCGTGGTAAGAGGAACTGGAAGATATGCATACAAATATGACTTCATCACGACTTTGTAAAAGAATGCTGCTGAGTTAAGGACAAAAGTAAAATGATTTTTAAAACTTCAAGATAGGAAAGGAGGGCAGGTAGAAGAGTAATATATGGTGGAGAGGATAATTTATGAGGGGGGACGAGGACAGCAGATTCAAAGAATATTTTCCTCCTGAGAGATGCTTCACTACATTTCAAAACATTTACATCTTCATGTTTTGGTACTAAAATAGGTTTTTGTTTAAGTACAGTGTTCTGATGTCACAGTTTAACACCTAATTAGGAAATGAGTAAGTCAGTGGTATGCTACACCCTGTCACCCCACATCTAACTATGTCTTAACTCATTAATCATCTGTGTAAATGGAGGCAAAAAGGATACAAAAAAAAAGATGAAAGTGTTTAATCTTTAAAAAAAATTGACTTAATTGTTTTGGATTGATGCTAATATGAGCTCACAGAAGTCTGAAGTCAAAGTTTACAGGATGTATGCATATTCATGAGATTGTTGAAAGTGCTCATTTCTGCCATTTTTCTGTGTGAAAATATTGCATTTGCAGAAATTTGTGCACTTCATAGTAAACTTTTCACTCACTCTGTCACGTTTTAATCATTTCATATTACAGTAGTCAGGTTTCTGGTCACTGCAGTTCCTCTCTGAGTAAACTTAGTCTTGTTTTTATGGTGCAACACTGCATTCTGCTCTGATTAGCCATGGAAATGTAGCGACACATTTTCAAACAGGTTTCTTTTCATGGCGAGATGATTGATGCTTTGGCTTGCAGGGTGTGGGTTTTGAAAGCTCACACATCTGATGCAAACAGTGTGCGTTCATTTTTCAAACACAATCTGTTGATGAGTGTCATCAAAACGGAGACATCAGACCTTTCCCACTCAGGAGAACTTTGCACAAAAGGATCAGTCGGGTTGTGGCAGGCCTGTGTTGAGGGAAATAGTGTATTTCACCGCATGTGTGATGCCCTCATTGTGAGGAGTGATGGGAGCTTTGCTGGCTGCTTGCTGTCTGTGAGATATTTAGTCTGCTGTCCTGTTGTTGTTGCTCTGATAAATCCTGAGACTGCATGTAGATGCTTTTACAATCTTTTTATTTCCTGTGATATCTCGAATTTATTCAATTCATTTTGGCCAAAGGTATGAGGACTAGTCTCTCTCTGTTTGTGTGTGTGATACAAATGCATGAAACATTAAGAGAGAAATAAAACTTGTCCTTCTTTCTTGTTTTTCCTCGTTGGTTTTGAGTTACCTCCTTACTGTACATGATTTTCTCTCTTTTACCTGCAGGCGAAGCAGCGTAACACGCTCGAGGGCTTTTTGCAAGGGGTTTGAAACATTAAATTCCCTTCTAATGTGAATTCCACTTTTCATTTCTATTCTGAAACAGTAGCAGTGATGAAAAAAAGAACAACTCATTGATAAGGGCTTTGCTTTTCATATAACTGGTGCAACTATTTGTTTCTATTTGTCAAATATTTGTTCTGAGATCATTAAAAATCTGAGACAAAGCTGCTTTTTTAGACAAAATATCATTTACGAGGTTTGTTAAAGTGTAAAAAAGTATGAACAAATAGAAATTGAATCTCAATTCCTTTTTCCTTTTAAAGTTTTAGCATGCACTCAAGACTGTCGCTCCAGTTTTTCTTTTTCAAAATCAAATTCCCTCAACCACTTTTTTTTCTAACTTCTGCCCCCACATTTTTGTTTGAAGTTCAAATAACTTTAACTTTTATACTACATCAAAACAACTTCATCTAAGAGACTGAATGCTGTGTAGAGCTGCTCAAGAGGTAAAGTAGTCAGATCAAAACACAATCAAAGACCTGATTTGGAAAAAACAGTCAATAAAAACAGACTTATGATTAGAAAGAAAGAATCTCTTTGACAAAAGCAAAGACGGTACAATCCACAGACAAACAATTGTTGTTAAACAACTCATCATTTTTTGTTTTTTCAACATGCAAGTTGAGATTCACTAAATGCAAGGTTAGAGTTTAGATAATTAACTTAGATTTCTTTATAACAGAGCAAGACTAGACACGTCTACATCTAAGCTAGCTGCTCTGTAAGGATGCACTTAAGCACAGCAGTGTTTCGCACTAAATGCTAACAGCTAACAAGTTAACTCCTTTTAGTTCAGCATACTAACATTTGATGATCCGTCCAGTAAAAGTTGCATTTGATTTTTTACCATACACCTACTCTTATTAATAACTTTCTTTTTTTTTGGGAGGATAGAGAGATAGGGGAAAAAAAATGTGGACGTCCCCACAGGATTAAAGCAGGGATGTGAAGCCATGTTGTATATTTCTAGAAACACTACGTCAGCAGGACACTCCTGAATCCCACCATTCATTCATTAATTTCATGGCATCACGCCTGTCTGTCATGAAACTGGCACAGCGGCTGCGCAGCAGGTTTAAAGCTGGACTCTGGTCGAAACGACTGACTCCCGAGTGAAATGCTTTTTCTCTGTATCTGCTGGCAGGGGAAGCTGAGTGGGCATCCAAGTAGGACTCCAAATCCAGTCAGACAAAGCTCAGCCTCTCAGTGTGAAGCATGTCCTTTAGAGAGATCCTGGCAGCACTTCTCTCACATCCAAAGCAGCTCGGCTCGCTGTGTGTTTGTCTTTCATATCTTTCCTTGTTTGGGGCAGAGTGTGAGTAAGCACCCTGCATACTTTTGGCTGACGTCTTGCATTATTTTTGATGTGTTAGGAAGGACGATAGAGCAGATATACCATCACAAGTTGAGTTCATAATCAAAACGAAGCTTCTTTTTCCTGTCTTTCTGTCTTTTGTTTGCTTTTGATATTTGACTTTGTCCTTTTCTACCTGCTGTTTGCTTATATATTCTAGCAGCAGCCATCAGTGAAATGTTTGAAGCTTTCCAAATGCCGTAGGAGGAGAGAAACATATGGTACGAGGAATATTAGATTCACAGTTAATTTGAATGTGGCATGTTTTCCAAATTCTGAATATAAAAGGTAACAGGTAAACCCAGAGGTATTGTGATGCTCAATAGCTGCTGAGCGTCTTTGTCAGATTTAATAATTTTCAGTCACAGCAGAGCAGCTGATTCCATCACTATTAGTCTCAGTGGTAGCTGAGTGGTAGCTTGTTGCAGCGGCTAAGAAGTGTTGCTGTCCACCAGTGTAACAGGCCGAAGTGAAAACGTAATTAACTGGGTTTGGTTGAGCCGACACAGTTCGGGCAGTTTGGAGCAGTTTAACGCAGTCATTTCAGATTTACAGTTTACTGCAGCAGCAGTGAGTATCTCAGCAGAAGGACACCTCAAGAAAATGTCACATGCAATTAAAAGAGAATGCAGCAGCTCAGGCTCTAAATAATTCAGACAATGGAGCGTGATCTGGAAATTGGCTCCAGATACTGCAGCGCTGCACTTTCCCCTTCACATAGCGGATTTTTTTTTTTGTAAAGTGCTGCTGCTAGTTGTTGAAAATCTGGAGAAGTATCAGGCCAAATCATCCCCATCTCATGGCTGAGTTATCTCCTATTTAAAAGGCTACCTTTTTTCATCAAGTACACCAGTCATGCTCTTAATGTGTTTACAGTGCTGGATCCTGATTGGGTAATTCAACTACACTGCTTAAAGCTGCTGCAAGTACTAAACGATCTTAAAGGGACATTTCAACAATTCTGCTCAGGGAGATTAGTTTACTCATCACAATGTGCTACTTCGCTAATGAAAACAGATGTATGTTGCGCTTTGTCTCTCTAAGTGGAGCTTTTAACAGTTACTGGATGACATCACCAGGGTTGAGGTAAAAGGTATCCAGTAATGTTTTTTATGAAAACAAACAAAAGTTATGTTTACAATAAGTGTTGCTTACCCAAAGCATCAATTTGCTGAAAGAATTTTTTTAAAGCTTTTAAAAAAGTTTCTAATCTTAAATTCTGCTTTGTTTATATATATGTGCTTGCTGAAAGCATGAATAATATATGATAGGGAAACTGTGATATAATATGAGGGAGGGGAATATTGAAGACATGGGGGTTTACCAACCTCAGACAGTCTAAGAAATGACCCTGTGGAGTTGCATTATGGGAAATGCATATTCCAGTGTTTTCGGAGCTTGCAGAGTTTTTACCTTGTCACCTTAATTTATAACTTTATTGGTGTGGTAAATTAAGTCAGTGTAAATCTCTTTTAAGTTGTGATCAGGTTAGGGTTGAAAACATACATTCAACCTAAAAAACTTAAGGCAACTCAAATGAAATGTTAAAAATAATATATGCAAATTGAAACTTCTGCTTTAAAAGGGGCCTTTTAAAAAACTGTTAGTTTGCTCATCCTGGTCATTTTTTTCTTGCTGAGAGGGATAAAAGAGCAGAGCATACAAGAGAGACAAAGCCAAAACAGATATCTTAAAGGGCCCAATCCAAGGCCAGCAGTGTGGGTGTGTAGATGAGGGTAAAAACCATTGCACCATGGCTGGGTTGAACCTTTTGATTATTCTATCTTTCCTGTCGTTTCTCCAGCAGCGCACCATGTGAGAACAGGCACCTGCGAAGTGGTGGCGCTTCATCGCTGCTGCAACAAGAACAAAATTGAGGAGCGGTCACAGACTGTGAAGTGCTCCTGCTTTCCCGGGCAAGTGGCCGGCACCACCAGAGCAGCCCCGTCATGTGTAGATGGTACGATCCTGCTGAACACTACATGGATTATCTTCTTTTCTTTTTTCTCCTTTCCACAAATATTGGAAAATAGTTTTGTATATATATCATCAATAAGTGATGAAGCACACACTAATTTACTTATTTAGTCATACTTCTCCTGTCCAATTCCATGAAATATTATAAGCTGACATTACTTGCTGTATTTGAATGTGTTTGCAGCCAGTTAATACTGCCTGGTGAATCTAGTGCTCTTACAATAAGGCTCCTGAAGGGTTTTTTAATCACCTTTGAATGTGAAGCTGTCCACTGCAAAGTCAGTGACTGTTAAGTCAATGACCCAGAGGGTCTCTTAGCATGCTAATGTGTCAGACCCCCAACTCTGAAGTGGCTGCTTCACATTGGAAAAGAGCACAGGTTTCTGGCTAAACTGTGGACCCGTTTGTGTTTGACCTATTCCTTGACATTTTAGTATTGACATTTTCTGCAAATTAGAGCTGTGAGTCACTGGCCTCCGTTTAAAGCTCCACCAGTGATCTCAGAAAAAAATGATCAGCACTTAACCTTTTAATTAGTCTTTCTTCTACAACAGGGATTACCTTTAGCTCCACTCTGTGCGAGACTATCTCCTCTTTATATGAAGATAAATGAACCTACAGACATTTGAGGCAGCTAAAATAGATTTAATTGTGTAATGTAGAGGGGTAGCCAGCCACAGAAAATACCTGCACATTTAACTTAAAGAAGTTTCTAAAATAGTGTCCTGATTGTGTGGTGACTTCTGACTTTAACTTCACTTCTATCTTCTGCGTTGGTGTGTTCAACCTCATTATGTCCTGCAGGTTTTGTGTTTGTTAAAACCACTGTGCAATCTCAAAGTTTCAAGCATAAACAGTGCTGACTGAGTAAAGACTTTAGACTTTAGTAAAGACTCCTATCATTGTGCAACCACAGGTACTGAGTGGGTCATTGTGATTGAAAGTAGTACTTTTTCTTCTTCACTGGCTCAGTGGATCTCTTCTTGACTGCACTTTCAGCATCAATTTGGTCTGAGTCTAAACCTCTAAACAGCTCTTCCTCCCCACCAGCCTCCTTCTCTCTCACCTCATTTTGCTTCCTTAAAATAATGCGCTAAATCAAGCAGTCACCCAGCTTAAACCCCTTGCAGAATGGAGTTGTTAGCTCTTCACTGTCATTAACATGTAAAACAATTCTGAACAACAAAAATAAAAGGGCCAAGGTCAGAACAAAGTTTTTACAGCTAAAATAAAAAAAGTGAAATCGATAAAAGTATGAACCTACTTTTTTGCTCCCAGATGTTCTCATTCTGAGCTGCCTTTGTCTCTTTAAAGTATCATTAGCTGTTAAGTGAAATGTATCCAATGCACTTTATGTATGTTTGGTTATCAATACTCCCATTTCATTTCATGAGAAACCTTTGTGGCTTTTTAATAGCTGCTGTTACACAACCACCATCTGCTTGCAGTTGACCTGCTGCATGTTTTACACCACAGTGCTGCTATAACCATGGCTGTATGGTACAGATTGATTCCCTCATGTCATAAAGTATCCATTCAGTGCAATTTAGTCGAGTGAGGCTCCAGTGCGATGTGTGCTTATAATAACCGTCCTCTTCATTAAGAAGAACACTAACGCTGGTGAGGGGGGATGTGGAACGCAGATAATGACCTCTGTAATATGCCAAATTTAAATGATGTCTTGTACAATAGAGTAGCTAAAGCTTAATGTTCTTTTTTATGGAGGCAACAGAGCAGGTGTTCTCACTGCAGCTGACAGATTTACCCTCACAGGACTTGAGTCGCATATTTTTCTACTTCCTATTCTGAGCACATGGATATTTATCAGGGCTCAACATAAGGGATTGCTCAATTGTCTGGGGCTAGTAAAATGCCAAGCCAGACCAGTAAAATTAGCAAATTACTTATCAAGTAATAAAAGATCTAAACTTAATTTTAATTTTAATTTTTTGGAGCTAATAATGTAAGCAGCTAATGAGTGAGCTGTCTTGCTTCCTGAGAGTTGCACGTGTGCAATAGAAAGAAAAAGAAGGATTTTCAAAAGAAGATTGCAGCAGGTAAAGCTGTTCATTAGCTGAAGCACAAGACAACATTTTAGTACATGGTTGTGGTGTTAGAGGGTGTAGGAAGACTTTATGTTGCACATTTTTTTGCAAGTTTAAGAGCAAGGTGGGTAAAAAAGTCGTTTTCAAAAGGCATGTCAAGTTTCTGTGAAATGCTACTGAACTCCCGCCACAAGAAACGACAGCAACTCGCTCACAAGACTGCTGACAAACTCTCCTCCAGAGTCCTGTTGGTGCTTGTCTTTGCTCTAATGCAGTTACTTAATTAAAAGATTACATACAGCATTTAACTTTAGACCTTCTTGTTACTGGACAATTGCTAAAAAGTTGAACTATTTGTTAGTATAAATTGATTTTGGGCAAGTAGACTGCTGAGCCACTTGCCTGTCGAGGTGAGTAAAAGGAAAAACCAACAAACATTAAACGCTGATCCCATTTGTGATGAGGCTCTTGTGTGTTAAAACCCTCAAAATAGATTTAGTGAGTGTTGCCTGCCACAAAGCAAATCTTACATCACTCATCTGAGACAGCTGTCAAAATGTGACTTGACTTGATGAGTAACAAATGTGATAGATTTGATGATGATGATTGATCATTTGACACCCATTACATCATAGAAATGAGCTTGAAACATAAAAACGAATCCCATTCAAAATTTTTTAAAAAGCATATAGCACAAATTGAACTTATAAATTCATTTTGTGCAAACGTTCAGAATTGCAATGGAAACAGTATCTATTTTTCCACTTTTATTATGATTTAGTGAATCTTTGCAGTGAAAATGCCAACAGTCTCCAGGACAGAAGAAGGCATATCGGGTCAGAAGGGCAGCCAGGAGCATTCTGGGGATTTTTCTTTGACATTTGAAGGGTTGTGCACAGTAAATCCATGTTTTAGGGTCAGACTGTCAATGCTCAATGGAACAAGTTTAGCTCAGGTGCTGAGGAGCACAAAAGAGATAGTTTTGGGTGTTGGAGTGTACAGTTTTATCAATTAGGATCTTAACGTGTATTTTTGCAGATGCATGCAGGTCATGGAATAAGATTTGCTACTTATTGATTTGACATCATCAATTTGGTTTTCATTTTCTGACTACACTTGTTTAACATTTGTTTAAAAATTAAGTTTTAAAATGCCATTAAAGAAGTTTCTTTATTTTAATATTATTTTTATTGTGGAAAAATCAGTTGTCAATCAATGCTGAAGGAATGAAGACTTACAGACAGTGTATATATTTCTGACTGTTTGCACTTTGACCTTAACATCTGTTTACCAGCCTCGATAGTGGAGCAGAAGTGGTGGTGTCAGATGCATCCGTGCCTTGATGGGGAGGAGTGCAAAGTTCTTCCTGACCTGAAAGGTTGGAGCTGTGCTACAGGGAACAAGATCAAAACTACTAAGGTTAGTTTGTCTTATGATACCATGTTCAAACCTGTTGAATCTGACCTTGCACACTTTCAACTCTTCAAGGTTAAAGCTCTCTGGCTCCTGTTACAGTTGTCTGGTCGGCCCTTACTTAAAAACAGCTAATGTTTGCAGTCGGTGCTTGAACCCCTCAGGGGCTTACAATCAATGGCCTGCCATGTCTCCTTAGCACTTTAAAGCCACTTTGAGCACCCAAACTGTCCAATTACTCACTTCAATTACCTGCTTTTAACGTCGTAACATGACGCCAGCATCCTTCACTGTGTTATGACAACCCGTAGACTTCAGTTCTGTCTCTCCATGTACTTAATTATTTAAAATGCCCACACCACACCTGCTTGGAGCCGGGAGCCTGGAGCCTGGAGCCTGGAGCCTGGGGCTATTGATTTAGGGACCTGTCGGGACCTCAAAATGGGATATTTATATATATAATTTATTTCTCTTTAAGTGGTGCTGGGCTCTAAGACAAACCTGAACGTATGGAGATGTCTGAAAGATGCTTATTAGATCTTAATAAGACCTTAAAGTTTGAAAGTTAAAGATGTGTTTTCTTTGTTGTCTTCTTTAACATGGATGGTGGGAAAGATTTCTGCAGACAGAGACCAGCTTTGGTAACGTCTGATTCCTCACAGTGGAGTACAGGTAAATAAATCTTGTTTTACTATTACTTGAAGGTTAAACTCTGACTTAACTTTGTGTAGTCTTTAGATCCTAGAATTTACTATATAGACTCACAGCACATTATCATTACAACAGACGAGGCAAATAGTATTATTACCACATCTCCCTTTAGTGTAACCTCACCAGAGACAGAGAGAAGAGTGAGAAGACGTGCACGATCTAAAAAGACAACAACAACCTGTTCAAAGCATCGGTATTACCCTGTGGATTTAACTCGCACACCTTTGAACTCAGCTAGAGAGACAAGTTTCTTAAGTTTCAAATCTTTCTGCAGGCTGCTCGAGGCAGCGGGGGGTCAGGCTTTCTTATTCACCTCTGCTGCTTTTGGGAAAACAGCACAACATAAACCAGGAATCCTAAGCTGCATTGTCCTCTATCACTCTGTATCATAAATGCATTCATAAAGACTGGAAGCACCTTGAGAATTCTAAGCGTAAACTGCACGCTACAAAGCCGGGGACACAGCAGGAAGCGCAGTCTTTCAGTTTGGAGTAAATCTCTGTGTGATGAACAGTGCCTGACGTGTAAAGATGTTGAACTGAAACATTCAGATTTGTACATCTGTGGCCCTCAAATGGCAAATAATAGGCAACATTTTGAATAATGTCTTTTGGAATTGTAAACACAGAAATTTTGGAGGGTGACGTCAACACAGTCTCTGCTTTATATCAGAGCGACGAGGACAAACATCCCACAATGGCGTGCAGCCTTCACTGCTGTTTACAATAATGTTTGTGTTTCTCCTTTGCTTTTCGATTTGTCAGTCGCTGTTTTTCTGTACATAACAGATTTTTCAGTTTAATTTGAACATACAAGAACATTTTAGTTTGAGGAAAACTGGATGATTTACTCTCATGGGGGTTTGTGTCCTGCTCTTAAATTGCACAAACAGACTTTGAAGGCACAGGTTGTAGAATTTTCAGTGATAATTATTTCTTTTTAATGATTTTTATGCATTAATTTGTGGTTTGCAGGAAGAGTAAGACAACCTTGTGGAGTTCTAACACTCAGTAATCATCTGCATCCAACACTGGCAGATTTTTCAGGCTAACAGGGCCAGGCCTCTATCTAAATGAATAGGGAAAGAGCCATAACTTCTGGCACAAAATCAGATTCAAAATGCCTTTTTCTCACAGCTTATACCGCCACTATGCATGTGCAAGGTTCCACGACACAGACTTCTTTTGTAGCTTAATCCAGAGTGAACACAATAGTCTGACACACACCCTGGTTCTGCCAGTATAAAGCAGGCAAATGGCTTTTGGTTTGGGGGGGGGGGGGGTTCACACAACTGTTATAGCTGGTGCAAAGTTTTCTATTCAAAACGCTGACAGTGATTTGTTTCGTCTCATAAAATCTCGGGTCTGTATCAATTACACTTGATGTTAATCGAAATCTCCCAAACACCAAGAGAGTTACTTTTTCAAGCTTTTTTCTGGAACACTAACCTGCGACTTTGGACGTACGTCCCTCTGTCACGTAAAGACGCGGGTCACCTTCGCGGACCAAAAGGAAAAATTAGAGCTCCGTCGGTGTTTATTTATCGGAACTATTTAGAATGTAACAACATGGACGTGTAACAACTAGACTTGGTCTCCCCTATTTCTCCGTCAAAAAATGTAAACGTTGTGTCAATGAATTCATTAATTTTAATATGTATGATGTTAGAAATTAATTTTTGAACAGTATATTTCGAAACTTCAATATGTAACCTATGATTTAACTATCATTTACAGCAATAAACCCACATAATTTTGTCATTTTTTTCAGATCGCTTTCGCTGTCAGCTGAGTTCAAAGGCTTTGTCAAATGAAATATTACAACGTCTCGCGTGTTTCTCTGCGCTCAAAAGTTTTGAGAGCACATCCAGCCAAAAGACTGCGAGGTTTCTGACGTCTGTTTGTCACTGCAGCCACTTGGAAGCAGTTCAGACCCACGACCTCACAAAACTGCTCCACGTTCAAAAATATTTTCATTTCT
>JAQNCA010000018.1:5364684-5386346 GCA_029783725.1 Acanthurus tractus
CCCCCCCCCCCCACACAACTGTTATAGCTGGTGCAAAGTTTTCTATTCAAAACGCTCTCAATGATTTGTTTCCTCTCATAAAATCTCTGGTCTGTATCAACATCCAGTAAGCTCTAATAGCTTCTCTTGCCCCTATATTTAATCTTCCGTCAGTTGGTTAGGAGGAAAATTCACTGTCAAGGCACACCATTGTAAGTTGAAGGTAGATATTTTTTGCATCATTGGGCAAAATTATCTTTTTAATGGGATGTATTTGAAGTGGTCCTAATGAGTAAAGCGAATGAAAGCAAATTCTTGCCTTTTTAATTGAAATCTATTTTCAGGCTTCAGAAAATATAGCCTGTGATTAGAGACTTGGGCCAGTCAGAGGTCATTTTGGGTCATTTCAGAGATAGAGGATTCTTATTGGCTTTCCTACAAACACAGGTGTCTTAATCCTGAATAGCCAGATCTCTACATTTCATTTTAGCACTGTGCCAGCTCTCAAGAAGGTGAAGGTTAAATTCAACCTGATTAAAATGCAGAAAATCTAGCAGATACATTTTTAACTTGTGATACATTACTAATACCTCCTTTGCTCCTTTGTTCTATAGTAAAAACACATGTTTGATCCCATCACGGCTCCACTCAGAGCTTCGGTCACTTTTTGTTTGATGCCATGATGCTCTTGTCACTGAGCATGATGGCAAACAGTGGAGAGTAAGTGTTGAGGGACACTGTGGTGTGTCTGCGATCTGTGTGTGTGTGTGATTCCACAGCCTCTCACTCTGCTGTGAGAAGCTGGGGATGCTCTGCCCTGGAGCCTGCAAAATGCTGAGGGGCATTTTTGAGAACTCCAGTCAAAATGAGAGAAACCTGGCTTTGGCTGCAGTTCAGACATGTAGGTTTGGTGGGCTGGGCTTAGTGGAGTGGTGTGTGGGAACAGGCAGTGAGAGAGAAGTCTAAGTCTTGTATTGTCTATGTTCAGTTGCTGCTTACCGCAACTTTATTCTGATCTTGTAATAGGAATTATGTATTGAACCAATTAGAAGAACACCAGTAAGTTACAATTTTTCTTTCTGTTCATCTATTTATTGATAATTTGACAAAATGTTCTCCCGTCTGACACTGCTGTACCAACTTTTAGAACCTGACCATACTATGACGAACAAAAGCTTGAAATGCTGATTAAATTAAACTTTTTTAATGCTTAAAAACAGTGCATTCATGGTCACTTAGTAATTCTGTTTCAAAGTAACTTGACAGTTTTATTTTGGTTGTTAATCTAGGTAAAACCTTGACTTGGACATATTTTATATACATATACATATATTATATACATATTTTGCCATTGTTTGTTGCGTTGGCAAAAAATGACAGATTTCATATCCAAATGCTTTCTGCATTGTCACACGTGGGCCTGGCATCTTATGCTCTTATTCATCACTAATCTACTAAATTCCTTTGCCACTCACCACCGAATTTTCCCCCTAAAACAGGCTATAAGTTTTGATTTGTGGTGATAAACACCAATTAGTCCTGACTGTTAAACTTTATGATGGCAAAGGGGACTCTGAAGTGTCCCTGCTCCCTGTTTTTGCTGATTTTACAGGTTGTTTCTCACAATAAAATCTTGCCAAGTGCAGCTTTAAAATGGCTATACTACGAAAATCCCAGCATCTGTAGTTACAACACAAAACATATTGCTAAGGAGGACACTGCGGAGCGCCAATTACACAGCTGAATTACACAAACACAAGCTTGCGCACCTGCTGTGTTAAATCTTTCAGCCAACCTTACTTCAGGCACTAAATGGAAATGAATCCTTTGCCAGTTAAATTACCACTTGTCAGCTACCAATTAAACAAACTCAGCATCGAGTGAGGACTTCGTTTTCCTCTCAGTATTTTTACCATTCTTTCAGACAGTCACTCAAATACTGTTAATGATCCCCCTCCCCTGAAGTGAGACACAGGGTAGATCCATCTCTGAAGACATTTCTTTCCTCTGACAAGAAGCGGCTCAGTTCTTTGTCTTTTCAGGCTGGAATTATTCTCAAATTAGTACCACATTAATCAAAGTGACAGCCCAGAATGTAAATGATTCTGTAAAGGGAAGAATTTATTGGAGCCTGTGCTGCGATCAGCAAAGTTCTGCAACAACTTGAATTTATGGAAACTCTTTACTCTGTGTTTGATCATGATTATGCAGGTTTTCTTGTCAAGTCATGACCTGATGGTTTTTTTGGACTGTTTTGTCTTTTTCTGCACAAACGGGGATGATTTATATGACGCTTTGTATTGCATGCTTTTGCTCCGGCCTGTTATGTGTCAAATGACCCATTTGTGAATTAATCTAAGCGGGCTGTCAAAGCTGTCTGTGTCCTATCAAAAGTTCAGCATCGATAATGGAGCCTTACAAGTTCGCCCAACGGCTTCCCTCGGTCCGTCAAACCTAGGTGGCGGCTGACAGACGGCTGGAATCGATAGCAGACATCGTTATGAAGGTTGTTATGTTATGTTCCTCGAGAGTCTTTTCCAGAATGTACTTTTGGAGGGGCAGAGGAGCTGCCAGTCAGCAACTGAGTTTCATGACAGGCAATTTAAAATGTCAAGGAGAAATGAGGTTCTTTAGAGTATCTGCTGGCATCAAACCAGGAGAGAGGAAACCTTGGATACTGTATAAAACTCTAAATGATATATGAATGTGCCAGTAGATAAGGCAAATATACAAATTTTATTAGATAATACAATAAATCTGAATCCAAAAGATTTCCACAGGTGTTATAATAAGGTAAAACACCTTGACCTTTACACTAAACAGCTGACTCATGTCAGAAGCATTGAAGATTATGTAGATGCTGCAAAGTAGTGAAAGAGCAGATTATATTTTTTTTCTTATAAAAACAACGTTTTGATAGTCCTTTCCCAATATTGTTGATTTTGTCATTTTAAGTAAGTTAGGACAGCATTTTTCCCTGATACCATCCTAGACTGATGGTTCTATTGGTCAGTCCACTTGTTCCTGTTCATGTTAACGTTCATGGTACCAAGAGGATGATCTCTCCTCACTGAAACAACAGTCCAAGGCAGCATCTAGCTGGAGAAATTATATACCCTTTAGCAACTAAACAGTGCTATGTTAAGAATTGATACAAACCAGTATGGAAGCCAAAAAACAAGTGAACTTCAATTCACTGAAATTTACTCTAGATACGAATGTGAATGAGACACAATCAACGATTTGCTCAAAAAATCGCTGTATCACTGTACAGCTTGATGATATTCCAAAGCTGTTTCCAGCTTCTTATTAAAGCCAGAAGATCTGCTAGTGCCAGTATGTGTCGTGGTGGCCACAACTTTTCATCTAGCATTACTGCAGTATGAAAACTCACAATTGTCCTCAAAGAATATCAAAATCCTGTCGGCATGCTGTTTTTAAAAAAAAAAAAATCCATCTCTTCTACAATATACAGCCTCCGAGGGCCTCTGGCAAAGGTCTGAGACCTTGAGCTTTTTTTTTACTTAGAAGACAATGAGTTTTCTCACAGCAGCAAGTATGAAAAACAAACTGCCACATGAAAAAGAGGCATCAGTGTTAAACAATGCATCAGATCCTTTAAATGCTTCTACAAAATCTTTTTTTATGTCAATCAGAGTGGGCGGGAGACTCGAGTGCTTTTGTTTGGATGTTCTGTTGATAAAGCTGAGTTTCATAACTGTTGGTTCACTCTTCTCTGTTCAGCCCCGGCTCAGCCTTCGGGTTAGGGTTCGCTTTCTCTGTGGTTACCTTAATAGGCGTAGCCCATCGGATCATCCCCCAACCATACCTTATCACGGTCAAATCACAGTGTGTCATTTTTACATCGACATCATACCAATTCGGAAAACACTGCCAAGCAAGTATTTATGTGCAATGTATATGAAAATGATGGAAAGTAATGAAACAAACTAAAATATATATTCAGTGTTGCTTGGGGGGTTATTTTCTTAGATGTTTTTTTTTTTATGTTGAAACTGCTTGAATGGCTCTGGTTTCATTTTTCATGTTTTTCTCCTCTGTCACAGGTGAATGGTTCTGGCCGGATCATCAAAGGAGAAGTAATGCAAAGGACCTTTCTGTAAATAGAGACTTCCTTTCTTCTGGACTGCAATTAATCTTTGAAAAACTCTGAATGCTCCTTTTTGAACTCTATGGACATGAAAAAAGGGGAAGATCCTATTGAGATTGTTGAGCATTCAGCACTTCATTTGGAAGGACTCCATATGATTAGCCTTACTGGACCACAGGATCTATTCCCTGACATTTTACTGCTTGTAGTGGAAGACAATGGTGAACCTTGCCTATATGTTAATTTCTAGAGTATTTATGTCATTTACAAGGAATCTGCATCAAAGTTGACCAGGTTATCAGCAGTTCAGTTTGTTGTAAGCAACGCAAATATTCAGAATGTGGTTTTGTTTTATCAGTCAATTGTGGATTTCTTCTCTAAAAAAGTGTAGTTTCAAAGGATCAGATGTAGATAAAAAAATGTGTGGCTGAGCAGCAGATATTAAAGGTGACTTTCAAAGAAATACACAACCACATCCGTGGATCAAGGGAAAATAAACCTAATCCAAACTCAGAATCTACCACACATTGTTATCTGTGTATAACCTGTTCCATTCAACCCAGATACAGCCGAGAACGGAACTACAGCTTTAATAAACTAGTGCTGTTAAAGGTAGAAACTGATCGAGCCATAGACAGAAAGTTGGAACCGGTCGTGGTTTTATTTTCCTCTGAGAATCACTCTGCCATTTCCTGCCGCTTCTGCCAGATTGTGTTTTTGTTTCACAGCTCTGGTGTTTAGACTCTGATCTACAGCAGTGTAAATTAAACACACAGCATCCCATCACTGGTTGAGTGATGACAATGTTGCTCCCAGAACTGTTTTTAACTAGTTACTCAAGTATGATTTGCTGATCACATTTCAGTAGGTATCGCTGACACTTCCTTTGTCTGTGTAAGTGATGACATCAGTAATAAACTATGGTTGTGTAACTAACGCCTTGTGTCTTCTAAGCATCCATGAGTTAACGATGACAAGTTTTTAAGCCACGTTACCTGCAGGGCTTTAGGAATGACGGTGCTAATCTGACAGTTGGCACGTCACTTTGGTTTGGACGTCTGTTAGCAAATATAGGATTTATTGTTACAAAAGTTTTTGCTATTCATCCTAGTAGAATGAAATGTAATGGCTTCTGTGCTTCCTTGACTTTTCTTTTTGGGTAACCAACAGGTCAAAGTTTCAGTTTTTAAAAATCTGATGATCCCCTCATTTCCCTGTAGCACCACCATGAGGATGACACGTCTGGTTTGAGAGAAATATTTCATACGTTTCTCTTTTATGATAACTGTGATCATATTTGCAACAGATATCAGGTTTTTCTTTGACCAAATACCAAACATGAAGTATCAGCTGAAGCTATACACCATTTTTATCGCTAACTAACAAATGTTTGAATTCAAATGAAAAACATAGCCGCCAAATGTCACTATATTAGCTTTGTCACTGCAAGTGAGCATTTATTTCAGCTTCAGAAAGCTGCAAGCATAGCTGTTGACAGAGTTATATCTTGAGCTTGATGGCTACCTCATAAGTTTTGAGTTAGGGTTTGGGATATCAGGTAAGTTTACATTTTTTGTTGTTTGTTTAAAGTACTAGTTCATTTAAATGAAAAAAGTCTACAATTCTACAATAACAGGGCAAAAATCCCCTATTATGGAAGATTATAAGATGTGTTGAAAAAGTTCTGAAGCAACTGAGTTTTATTTTTTAATTTATCATTCCAAACTCTTTTTAGATTCTAATTTTTTTTGTATTTTTGTCTGTGTTTAAAGGTTAAGAAATTAATTGTTAGAAATAACAGGAATATATTTTGTAGGCTTCTATACCACATTAACACCACAGTGTTTTTTATTTCAAGTATCCACAGCATTGTATAGATTACAAGGGGGGGAAAAGGGTACAACTACATAAAACAAAATTTAACACAATACTCCTGCAATTGATTCTTTCCTCATTAAGCTTATCACCTCTAAGTTTCAACAGCACTGTTTCAAAGAGGTGATGATTCAGCTGTTGACTAAATAAAATGTTGGAAACACATTTCCATGTGTTGGAACACAATTTGACACCAGGAGAGGATATGAAAACCTGTATATAACAGCCTTGATAAGGTGTTGTGGGGCTGTTACACCAGATTACATGTTGCTCTGTATTTACCAGATCTGCAGGTGACTACATTAGTCTCAGTATTGTTACTCTAACATTCCTGATAATTCTTATCCCTCTGTGTTGTTGTTTGTGTGTAATTACTTTGATTTATTTATCTTTTCTTACAACAGTGGCAAACAACGAATAATACTGCCATAAAAACAGTGTAAAGCTGTTTTTAAATTGGATTGTCACTGTGCAGAATTTACTGATCCTTAAATTTCAGACTCTGACAGCTGCAAAAGTGTTTTGAGTCATCTGATGACTTTAAGTTACTGCTTACTTTTCATTTTCAAACTTTTCAGTAACAACAAGGGTCCTTTATGGACTCATCACCCTGAAGGGGATGCTGAAGTTATCAAATCTACAGCCAAAGTTGTTTTCAGCACTCCTGTTATCACAGTGGGTAAAATCACACAGCAAGGAGAAGTGAAGCAGTTTGATGTAAAGCAGTGGGTAAAATGGCTTTTTAAAAAAAAAAAAAGCACAACCCTTCGACAGATCTATCCCTGCTTTGTAGCTTCATACTAAATTGTTTCAAATGACGGTCGGTTTTATCTCACCCTGCCTTCCAAAAGAAGAGCACCATCTGTTACCATCACATTGACCCATTCTGAGTCCAGCCTTCCTCTTTGAAAATGAAAAAATGCTGTGAATAATGGCTTTATTTTTTTGTGTATCCTCTGAGAGGAACTGGTACAAAATGCTCTTCTTAAAAGGGTTTCAAGAAGTTGATGGGTCATCACAGAAACACATTCACACAACCCTGCACTGCTTTTTTGTAACCATTTCCTGGCTGGATAGGAGACAGCAGTGGCACCATTAGGTTGTTACTACTTTAGTTGACACACAGGTTCATTTTAAAGCTGATAAAATAATATTTTTACAGTTTCCATCGCTTCATTAGAAATGTGTTTTCATGTTAAAGACCTAATTACTTTAACACCGCTGTTGAGGCCATTTGCACAGAATGTTCTCCCTCAGAATGTATAGTAACACTCGGCATGAACAAGCTGATCCTGAGGGACAAATTAACAGTGCAAAACCCTGCAAATGTCATAGACAACCATCAGCATGCTCTGACCAGGTGCAGTCTCTGTGGTCTTTGAGACTACAGACTTTTCCAATGTGAAGTCTGCTGTTTGATCAATGAGTCGCAGTCATAGACCCAACTCTCATCACAGGTAATCATCCCTAAACTATCAGCGCAGACCACTGCAGATTTCAGCACAATGCTGTATTCTTCTTGGGAGTCAGGATATTATAAATCTGCACATACCAGAGGTCACAAATGTGCAATTCAGTTGCTGATCGTGATCAGTTGATTACACGTAAAAAATACGCATTTAAGAAAGTTTTGCTTGTACCTGCACTTTACTGTGCAGTGTGCCATTGGAACACTACAAGAACTATTTCTAAGGTTTTTAATCTTTGTTAATACACCATGAATCAACAAAGATCAGATGAATGTATGAATGAAAGAGTAAGCGAGTCTCAGCCAGAGGAAGTCTCTGTCTTTATAAGACTTGGCTCTAGGGGGTCATGTTCTATGGGTAGAAACACAAGGAAGGTGTTTTGGCCAAATAAACAGCTTTCACCATGATCTTTAATGTATTTAAAACCCCAATCAAACCTGAAAACAGACATGATGTACATGATTTTGTGTTTAGTGTTAATTACACTTCCCAAAATATTACGATCTCTGAAGTCACTCACAAATAAACCTCCATTAATCTGTTTAGGAATTATTGTGAAAAGACATTCCTTGTGATTTCAGAACTTGCCTTACAGTTATCACGTTTTTAGATGGTCTTAAATAAATCCAGTGATAGCTGTCTGTATTTACACAGTTACATGACAACAGAAGCTGCTTATACTTAATTTTTGTGTATTTTTATTACCTGACTAAAGTTAAAATCTTCCTCTGAAAAAGGGTTACTGGGGGCTGCTGTCCCAGTTCTCTTTTGTTTTATAATTATCAATCCAATAACTATTATTTCATTATCAGAATGCATTATCATTGATACTAATGACGTGTAAACAATGACTAATGTGAAAAGTAAAAAAAATATGAAGTTTGGGGTCTGCCTTAGAAAACACTATTTGTTTTAACATACATTAGGTGCTTTACACCATGCTAATGATTTTAAGCCTTGTTCACATACATACACAACCCTCTCATTAACGAATACATGGTTAATGACCCTATCTAACAAATTTTCCAATACTGCACATAATTCTGTTGTCTTGATGAGAGCTTCTTAAATGTTTTTGGCTGAGGACCCCAGTGAAAAATTAGCCTTGCTTGCTGTGGGAAACAGGCTTATTAAAAAATTTCATATTCTTGTCATAAAGGGACTCACCGGCAACAAGGCCTAAGTTTGGATCTCACGCCACGGTTTAAAAAACCCAGCTCCGGATTACTGTTGAGGATTTACCATGCTTTTTCTACTTCACTGCTGACATCTCTCAATACTTAAATGCTTCTCTTTACAGAAATTAACAAAAAATAGGAAACGTAAAGGTTTCCACAAAGGAGGCAATAGAGTATTCAAAAGGTTACCAGCTGCAGATGCTTCACAGACACAGAGAAATAAGATGATTCGAGAAGGAGACATTGCTTTTGTTTCTTCTGCTTTTTTTTAAAAATGGGCCTTGATTTCCTTTGGTGACATCCCCTTTCCGTTTGCTGTAGACACTGTTGCTTGTCTTCGCCTGTCAAACATAGTTACTGTACACTGAATGACTGTTTCCTTGCCTGCTATCCTTTTCCAAACAGCAATCTGTGAAATGTGTTGCACTGAGAACAGAAGACCGGGGCCGCCTAAAGCGTCTTTCTCATGTTTCACGAGGAGCGAGCGCTTCCTTCAAACATCAAACATTATTCTTCTCCACCGAAGGCGTCCTTTGGCAGAACGAAAAAAAAACATTCTCCGTGAATCAAAAGGCCGTGACACCGCTGGCCTCGGCGTGTCAAAACAGTTTGACATTTCCAGGGTCAATGCTCGACTCCCGGTTGGTATCTGAGTCAGTTCTGAGGAGTCAGAGGAGCGTCCGGGGGTGGGGGGGCTGCAAAATACAGAAACCCTCGCTATCAAAGCGTTGCTGTCTTTCAAGGGATTCAAATAAAAGTAAAGGCAGACATTTCTCTCTTTTCTTTCTACTTCTTTTTTTTCGGTGCAGTCATTACAAGAGCACATCAAAGGAATCTCCTCCTCTCACCATATGCTGTATAGTTTCATAATCTAATGAGGGTTTTGTAATTACACAGTCCACCAGGGGAATGGAGCTCATTGATTCACTGGGAGAAGAAATTTCATTACACAGACCCACAAGTAAACCGTTGATGCTATCAACAGCTTTGTACTATAATTTAATCATTTCACATGACAAAAGGACTCGTCAGAATTACATGTTACAGAGAGAATTACAGATGTTAATGTAAAGTGCTTTGCTATGGAGTCTTTCAGGACGAAGTAGAGATATAAAAGAATTGGGAATGTCACACGCAAAGGCACAAATGTACAGGAAACTCTTCATCTGATCATGTAATTTGTTTTCCACGTGCAATGCAGTCTCTGTGTGACATTTCAGTATGTGGGTGATATACATCAAATGAATGCTGCTTTTTTTTCTTTTTCTTTTTTTTCTTCTTTAATGGATGCATCTCACATCCAGCAATAGAAAATCCTCTGATGCATTCATCAAGACATCAAATGATAAATGAGACACTCACTGTAGTGGAATTATTTCTGTTTCTGCAGGTATAATAAAGGCTATAGCTGTTAGAAGTGTTGATTCACAGTAGCATCTCTTACTGCTGTGTGTTGAAATCCTTTTAAGTCAAGCCTGGGAACTCCGGTCTGAAACTTTGTTTTGTCTCAGCTGTGAAAGTTACATCTTCTCAATCGTGACCAGAATATGAACAAACGGCGACTTATGGAAACTTATGTCTGAACTCTTGGGCTATCTGTCTATCTGTCGTTGTGTCTATCTAATCTATCTAATGAACATCTGTTGAATTGTGTGCATCTGTGTGTCATTCATCAAGGTTTAAAGTGTCGTGACAATTCATCTTAAATTGCAGGTTTAAGTTTTACTGCTGGTGGAAGTTTCATACTCTGGTAACAGAAAAATCCTATTGATTGAGTGGACGGGGATAAAAAGTCTTTTCTGACTCAGCAAAGCCAGTATGAAGGATATGTGAGTCTCAAAGGAATAAATGTAAATCATAAATAGTATATTTTAAGTATTTCTTAAATGAACCAGACACAATTTACAATTTAAAGTAGCAAACAACCCTCCCTTTAACTTTATTCTGATCTCCAAATAATTCAGACTTTTTAGCTGCTAAAAGCTTTACTTTATTCTCCAGCTAGCTGCCACATTAAACCTCCATTTGGTGCTCAAAGGTGGATTTTCTTTTCCTCTTAATCTACTTTTTATTATTATTATGTCACTAAGAAAAAAAAGCTGCACACTGATTCTAAAAAGCAAGGTTGATGAGAGCTTTGAGATTAAAGTGAAACATTAAGGTTTTAGGCCCTTAAAGAAATAAAATGAGATGCTAAAAATGCTCAGAAGAGTATGGTGATATCTCTCCCAGCGATGCTAAACACATTACCATGGGTTTTCTGATATATTGTAGCACATAAAACTACTATTCAGTGCAGTACAGTACAGCTTAGACCTATACATTTGTACATTTGGGACTCTTTTCTGCTATTTAAATTTACACGAAACTGTAATAAAAACAGAATTTCATTGCCTTCACTCATGGCAGAACTTCACAGCATCACATCTCCTTGGATTATGTAGAGAACACATAATCCAGCCTGGTTTAAACACAGTTCCCAGACTATTCCATAAAATCTTAAAATTGCCTCATTCCTTTGTATCTTAGTAACGCAAGTAAATGTGATATAAATGTCTGCTTTCATTATGTACCTTTGATGTAAAACAAATTGTTATATTATGGTACAACTTCGGTGATGAATTTTTAATGTAATACATCATGCATCTTGCAAATTAGTTCTCCAAAATTAGTGCGCTCACTTTGTGCATTGTAATTCTGTCTGACAGGTGAAGTGGATTAATGCAGGCATGAAGAGGATTTTCATTATTTGAGTTTTTCTAAGACCGGATGAATAAAAGTTCAAGATTTTACTTGCGATTAAACTTGATATACGATCTGTTCATTCATTTCAGTCCATTTCCATTTTTGTGTCGAGCACTTTCTTCTATCCCAGTTTCTGTATAATACCTCAGGATTCACCTGTTGAGCTAATTAAGCAGATGGGCCTATGATGCTGCTCTTAATTTTTCTGTTCATTAAGCTAGAATTTTTTTTAAAATGCAATTCATAAAATGAAAGCATAACAGCACTCTGAACAGGTTACTTTATATGAATATCTAATCCATACTGTAGCTGCAAGTAGAGCCTTGCAGCAGCTGTGAAAAGCTGAAATCGAAAATAAAATGTTCAGAATAAATATGAGGCATTACTCTATTTAATCAACAGGTGCTGTAGTTTTACTCAAGCAAGGTAAATGGCTCAAGAAGTGTTCACCATACTGATGATTGCCCTGACAACATTGTAAAGAAAATTTTTTATTCAGACCACATGCATTGTTAAAAGCTCCCCCGAGGACGTTCTTTGGCATTATTATGGGTGCTAAAGTGATGCATCACAGTTGCACCCATTCATGTCGTTAGGACTGCCCTCAGGGGTGTTAGCTATATCTGGTTTACTGAAATTTGATGAGGAATAGATCCTGAGCACGTACACCGACCTTAGCTGATGTTATGAATGGTATCCGGTCCTTCTCACTGCAATAAAACAGAGAGGTCTCTAATTAGCACCAAGATGGATCACGCCTGTTTGCTGTGTTTCCTCAGTTTGTGTGAGACATCTCTTGCAGTGCACTGTTGGATTACATGTGAATGAGACAAAGGAAGAAGGGATTTATTCTGGTTATGCACATTAACACTTGACCTCCTTGTCTCTGTTTTAAAGTATGTGCATCCTGTAGCCCATTTAACACCTAAGAACATTAACATCTGGCCCCAAAATCCTCAGAGATTAGCATTAAAAAGCTATAGGGTCATATCCTTTCTAGTGGTTATGATAATATTGCAAACTGTGCATGAGCACTGAGATCACTACAACAGCAGAGGGCAAAGAGTATGATAAAACAATCACATTACAAAGCCTCTGTTGGGCAAACACATATAGCACTCACTGGAAAGTACAAATGAGAGGGATTTTACCTAAAAAGTAACAAAGCCTGCAGCTGCATAGCAACCAAGAGAACCACACTGAGAAAAAACAGCAAAGAATTCAATTATACTTTTATTTGAACATCAAGAACTGAACTAACCTGATACCAGAGTAAGAAGAAATCAGTGGAACAAAAAAAATGGACATGAATTACATTCATATTAAACATGGGTCAATTAGCAATGTTACTATGTACTAAACTATATTGGTTGGACCAGTAAGTGAGTGCTGACTATTCCTTTACTTTTAAGCTGCAGCCATTTTTGAATGCCAGCAAATTGTGCCAACAGGTTAGGGCTGAAGTCGTCTACACATTGCCACACAGCAGCCACATTATCCAATTGGGCTAGCATCAGTAGATAAAGCTGTAGCCTCTCAGAGTTCGAAGGCACATTAATATCACTGTCTCATAAATGTGCATCATAAAAATCCTGCTTTTTAAAACCAGATTTTCCATTAAATAAATTTACAATCATAGTTACCTTTCTATATATTAGTAAGCATTGTAAGTGGTGAGGTCCAAAATACCTGTGCAGGCTATAAATGGTGCACACATGCACAAGGGATTCAAAGGACAATGTGTGGATGCAATGCACGCTCTGCATGTAATTTAGAAACCAGGAGCCAGAATATGTTCATATTTCACCTAATTTGTGAACAAAGGCAAAAGTCACATGTTCTGTTGTGATCTAAAGTAGGATTTCAAAGAGTAATGTAATTGCTCAGGTATAGGTATAGCACAGCGATTTAGAACGGATGCAAATGTCTTGTCTTTCTTTGCTGTGTGTGTGTGTGTGCGCGTGTGTGTGTGCGCGCGCGTGTGTGTCAGAGTACCTACTCAAATCACATCCCAGTGATTAGTGTTATTTCGGTACTCTATTATTACTCTGTTATTATGTGCTTTTAATGTTTCCATGAAGAACAACATGTGTTCCCAAATTCACCAGGACAGGATTTTAAAAGATGATAATTTGTACAACTTTTCAGCCATAAATGACCTCTGACCATCAGCTGTCTGTTGTTGTTTGTTGGTGGATTTAAAAACATCCTTTAAAATTAAACTCTCCTCTGTTAGGGCACTGGCACTATATTGTACAATTTCTATTACTTTTTACAACATAATACCTACATTCAGCTTTTACGGCCAACCTTAAGCAGTGACTTAACAGGCATTAAGGCAAAAACTCGGAAGATGTAGCAGCAATAATGTTAATTTTAAACCACACTGATTCATATCAGCACCAGTTTAGTAAAGAAAAAAAGGCTGTCAAAGCTTTGCTTTCAGAGATTTAAACAGCTTCGAATAATACTCCAGCGAGATCTAGCAACCAAATTAAAAAGTCACAAATACAGTGAACATCAAGGCATACGGTGCCGCATTGTGTGTGTAGAAATCATTTCTCCTCAAAGCTGTCTATTCATTGTCTGTCCGCTGACACAAATTTCTGATTCCATTGTAAAGGTAAAAATTGGTTGAAAATTGGTAAAAGCAAGAGCAAATGAGATATTGCTGAGCATTACATCTACTACAACAAAGCCGACAAAGGGATGGCAACGATGATTTGAGTGAGCCATCAGTGTCATCAAACCTACCTGCACGCAGCATGGAAAGGCAGGCAGCGACTAGATAAAGCACAGACTCTGACAGTCATTTGCCTTGCCATTGTGTCTACCATCACTGCTACAATTTTCTTATCTGGGCAGCCTGGGATGAATTTGCTATCATAAGACCAGGTCTGTGACAACAATGGTGTGGGGAAATTGACAATAACCAAATAACATGTGAGTGAGGAAACACAGGCTTTTCATGAAAGCAAGTCATTTCAATAACTGTCAGATTTCTGGTGGCACATCAGAACCCAACGAATGTGTCTTTTGTCAGTTTTGTCAGCGTCTTTGTTTTCTGACAGTGTCTTTATCTGACTGATCCAAACATGTCGTCTAGGTATGCCTCTGTATTCTTCAAGGCCTGGCGGAGATATTTTCTTCCAGTGCCACTAGCTGCTATATGTGCCAAGCTACAAAATCATAATAGACCTTCTCCCTTCATTCCCTTGTGCTGCCGTTTTTTTAACTCATTCAATTATGAAGAATGAAATATGGGATTAGATATTTTCAGGGCCCTTTTTTTCCTCTGTGCACAATCCATTTTATTTCTTACAATTTCACGCTTTGTGGAATTTTCCAGTCACAAGTTAATTAATCAGGTAGAGACACTGGGGTTACTGCATCTCAAGACTAAATGACCCATATTTAGCACAAAGAAAAACTTTACTCCGAGGTATCTGAGGAACAAAAAGGCAGCGAAAGCCGAGTCCGCAGCGTTGAGCAGAAATGGTCCCTGTTTCATCTTAGAGCCGCTTTTAACGAGATGAACCCTCTACTGACAGTGACCTGAGATGAAAGCAAAGCCAGCAAGAGTTCAGGGAAAGTTCTTTAACACCCAACCTACCCACCCACTCACCCCGTCTAAACCTCTCTCAACCCCCAGCCTTGGTGATGCTGAGAGACGGGAGGGAAGTTGGGAGGTGGTGCACTAGAAAAAGTTCCTTCACCTCTACTACAACTTTGTGGTTGATCCCACAAGGAGGCCTCGCTAGGTGCTAAAGATGCCGGGATTGACGGCTTTAATCTCACCGACTCTCTCGGTCTCGCTCCAACTTGGCCTCTTCTTTTGTTCTTTAAGCCCAGGATTCTCTCGCTGCTACATCTCTATTTGGACGCAGGGCTGGCTGCTGCCGAGGGGAGGGGAGAGAGGATGCTGCTGCATGAGCTGCAGGAGAGCAGCAGTGGTTGTCGACACAGTTAAGGCAACAGAGGTTCAACACCCTCTAAAGGAAGTGGTAAACCTACTACCTTTCTTGGCATTGCAAATTTGCACTTGTAAATCCCCTCTGTTGGACATTATTTAGCAGTGTGACCTGAACCGGCCACTAAAAGCACCAGGAAAATCCATGCCTTGCTAGCTGATGAGCTAGAGTGTGAGGCCAGTGTTAAATATGCTAAATGAAATCAGTAAATCAAAGAGAAAAAACACAAGACAGCTACAGTCCCTCAGAGCTGTTCACCATCAGTTCCCAGCTTACTTTTCAGCTGATGGAATGATCCCTGTCTGTCATCACATGATAGGTCACTCACAAATACACATAAACTAGGAGTCAGTGTATGGAGTGTGTTTGGCTTTGTGAAGCAAAAAAGAGATAGCATAGGAAAAAGAGGAAAGGTAATGCTAAGAGGGTGTATACTGAAAACTTAGGGGAGAATGGAGACAAATGCTAATAGATACCTTTATTAGCGAGGCACATGATTAGTGTTTAAGAGAAAAAAAACAGTACAGCAGGGCCAACCTGAGCACATCGTATCACAACTTCCTGTCCTAAACTGATTCTTTGTTAGAAATTCTCAATAACGATAGGAAAGGTAAGAATGAAATGCAAAAGAATCAAAGTAACAAAAAAAGCAAAGACAAAAAAAAAGTTATTACAGCAAACATGAAGTCCAGTCAGAGCTTTGGGGAAATGCCAGATGACAAACAAACACTCCAACAGCCTTGCTCTGTGCATGTGTAGCATGAAGGGGCTACAGCTTTCGGTTTTAGTGCGCAACCTTGTGTTGCAAATGACAAAACATGAACCTGACACCTAATTGCTCCAAATCTAAAACTGGAATGAATTTCTATTCATATATACTTCGGTTTTGTGCGTAGGTAATATTTTGTCAAGATTTTGTTTCATATAAGGGTTTGGTTTTATTTAGCTCCATGAGGCTAAACATTTTTTCTTTTCACTGCATATTTTGTTTCAATTAATATTATATTGGCCTCAACTGGCAATTGATTACTGTTCCATGCTACTACCCAGGTTCGGCCTTGCCTGTTGGTCTACACCACACAATAACACAACAAAGTGACATTTGTATTAATTAACTAATAAGAAAGATAAAGCAGAGTACTTAAAAAATGCTTTCTGTAAGAATAAAAGGATCTTGTAGCCACATTCTGTTGTAAGAGTTAGAGAAATGACTTAACAGTTTACTTACTCCACTATGTAACACCATACTGAGCTTTTGATAAGTTGTTTTCACCTGATATATGTAAAAGAAAAAAAAAACAGAACAAAAAAAATATGATAAAAGAAAACATTTTTCCTTCAGAGCAAGCTATTTGATATTCAGTTTAATTCTGGATATAATGGCAGCTCTGTAGCTCTCGGTCTAGCTGTTTTTCTCTCTAGCTCTTTAATCAGGAAATGATTTACACGTGGGACACAAGTTGAATGCAATTAACTACCTGCAGCGGCAAAACAGAAAGGCAGCAGTACTCTGGGATCTGTTGCATTAATAACATCTGGCCACACGAAACCTAATTTGTTTTGGAATATACTGAGTAACATTTTGTTTACAGCAAGTTGTTTTACTGCAAGAGTTATGAAAGTGGATTCAAGAGGTCATTCTGAAGTTACATCTAAGTCACTTTATGTGCAGAGTCTGAGCTGTTGGGTGTATTTTTCTCCTATCCTTCTCTATTTCATAGCTGACAAGTGTCAGGAGCAGGAACAAGACAATGTCACTGCTTAAACTGATGCAACATTCACATCATGCAGAGCCAATGGTTAAAATTGGGTAGAGGTTTATGATATGAGATGTCATGTAAAGGTTTGAAATACTGTGCACTGACAATGAAAGTACTGTAACTATCATAGTATGGAAGCAAAGTAATTAGAAAGCACAAGGACACTTACACCAAAGCATTATAAAATTTTCCAGTCTTTACATTAATATGAACACTATTAATATCAAATATTTCACATTTTCCTACACTAAATCTGGAATCATTGAGCTGCAGCTGAAAACCAAACAAATTCAGTAATGATACCTTTTTCATAGAGTCTTTACTTTGGTTTATGGTTCTATGTGGTTCTGATTTACTGTCTGTGTCCGCTGACAAGGTCTTGAAACAAAGTAAATTCCTGTGGAGCCTTGAAAACACAATAAGAAAAGATTTATGGTCTAGCAAGGTGACGCTAACATCAGACTAAAGCACAACTAAAAATCCTGGATTAAAGAGAGGAGGATGCTAATTCTGAACTCTTGCCACTGAAACCAAAAAAAAAAGTGTAGCCACACAAATTTAGCTTGATGGTCCATCCAGCTCAGTCACATTACACATTTACATCTGATGTTAAAATGCCTTCTGTAGAGACTAGTGTAAATATAAACTGATTCTAAAGAACATAAAATCTAGGTTGTTCAATTTAAGGAACAGATTTTAACTGACTTTGCTTTTGTCATCCAATTACTTTCGCTTTTTTTATCTTTTCTTTATGTCCTCATGTCTAATGTAAAGCACTCTGAATTGCTTTGTTCTGAAAATAAAAGTTTCCTCATCTGAAAAATAGAAATGTTTATTTCTGCTAATGAAGCTTTAAATCAAATTTGGGAATATTTCAGAGTTAAAACTTAAATCACAGTCCACCACATTTCTTTCATGTCATGTGGTCTAAGTACCATGAAAAAATACACATAATTTTCATGAATTAGACACAATTAATTTGAAGAGCTGCACCGATGTCTGCATGAATATGCACTCTAGTGAAACCATGTTTGCTATTGGTTAGGCTGTATTAACATGGCAGTGCCTAATTAACAGTGTAAGAGGAGCTGGATAACAGGGTTGCTAATGAATATGTCCCCTGCTGCTCAAATCAACATATGGGGCAATGACAGTAAATCCCGACCCCCCCTGACTTACCCTTTGTTCGTGGTGTGTTCATATGTGCCTGTGTGTGTGTGTGAAGCCATGGGATTTATTAGAGGCAGAGCTCTCTGATCCTCTCTCCCCAGCAGACAGTGTGTTTGTTTGCAGACAGTAAACCTTGGCGAGCAACAGAGCTGAAGTGGACACCAGGCTGCTTCTGTGATACATTAATGACCGCTCATTTCCGTGGTGTGCTGGCTCTCTCATTGAGAGCGCTGCATGGTAAACACCTGTAAGCATCAGCCAAATGACAGGATATCCACCCCCCCACTCCCCATCCCCGCAAATACCAACAGACACAGCAGCAGCAACAGAGCTGAAGGCAGAAAACCAAACACAGTCAGTGAAACCGCCCCTCATGGTTTACCCTTGCCATATTTCCAAACCGAGCTTGGTAGCATATGTCCCACCTATCATAAAAATGACTGAGCCCATTAAAAATGTAAGAGTTCTCCAGCTACTGTTTTATGTGTTTTGGATCTGCACTTAACTGCATGCTGCCTGGGAAGCTGTGTTCAGATCCCTGACTGAAGCCTGTATGAATACTGCACTGATGCACAAACTATTACTGAAGATTTTTTCAACACACATTTTAGTGCCTGTTTGTCAGACTGTATATATTGGTTGTGGCAAACTATAAAGAGACCCAGCTGATATTAACAACATAGATAGAATAGGGGTATGAGCTTTTAATACAGCTGGAAAAGATTAAATACTTTCTAATATTTGTGGTGATAAGAACAAATGTGACAAATTATGATTTTTGATTTGTGACTCACACTGATAAATAACATTTACTTATCCAACTTGTTACTAACAGCATATTACCATGTTGATCATGATACTTGGTGCTAGTCAACGTGTCCAAAGGCTTTCAGTGTCTTGAGATCATAGTATTTCTGATCAAGCTTTAACAGCCTCACCAAACAGCTACAGTAGCATGATCAAAGATACCTATTGAGTTATTTAGTTAGCTCTCGGCAGCAGTAGCCTTTATTGCACCTCTGTAACCCTCTTGTAGTTTTTTTGATCGTTTGCTGTATTTTAGTATTTCGGTACTGGCCCGGTGCTTTTTTAAAGCTCGCACTTGTCTATTCTTACTTGTTTTTTATCATATAGTGGTAAAAAATCTATCCAAATGATTACACATAATAAAGCATTTTAGTATCTAGTAGTACTAGTACTAGAAGTAAGTTAATAGTAGTAATTGATGCCAGAAATTAAAAAGTAATAATTGTTTATTTTCTAAATGTCTTTTCACATTTTAGTCTATCAGCAAGTATGTGTCAGTGTGCAGATCCACGTGTCTTGAAAGTTATCAATAGTCATGTGCTCATCATAACAGATCAGCCTTTTAGTCCATATCTATTTATTCCAAAATATTTCAGAAAACTTCAAACTGATTTGCAGTTATTTCACAATTTGTCACCCTGGTCAGTGGTGACTTGTTTTGTAGAGAGCAGAAGTGACACCACTTTTATTCAGTTATCAGCGTTTCAGATCCCAGTGATTAATGCTAAGGTATTCAAACTTCTTGGACCAAGTGAAAAGAAAAGGATTGCTTTATTGACTTGCAGGATAAAGCTGGATGATGCAGTCTGAAGGAGCAGATGCCCCGATAAATTGAGAGCCTTTTTCATCTCAGTAGCGCTCAGTTAAAACCAGAAGGCATGCTCGATCTCCCCCCCTCAACGCTTCTGAGGGAGGAAGGAATTGAGCCCGTGGTTGGCTGAAGATGACTGTCGGGCCTCAACTGGAAGTGTCGGTGCAGCGGTGCTGAGTTTGTGATCTGTGTGATTGTGCCAGGCAACAGGAACTGTCTGGCCAAAGTCACAGATGGCGTTCGGAGCCGCTGGCACCTCGCAGTCGCAAAGGCTCAAGAAGCTCTCAGCTCCAATGCTGTCTTTATTGTGGTTAAAAGTAGAAGCAGACAGCAGCGGTCTAACACACAACGCAACTCCGGTCAGGTACTTCAGAGCAGCTTTTAATCCAGTTTAATGCTAATTTCACCACGAATCTGCTAAATGAGTAAACAGGCTAATGTTTGCAAACAGATTGTTGGATTTTAAAAAAATAATGACACAATTGTAATTTATGAAGCTCTGGCCCGTTAAAAGCAACAGAGTGAACAGTCTAACACTTAAATTATAAGCTACTTAAATATATACATAAATATTAAATATTGTTAAAGACTGTCAATGTTTCCTACATTTAACAAATTTAAAAAGGACAGAACTTTATGAAACAAGTCCTCCAAAATAATGACATGGTTTACACCCTCCAGAAAAAACACTTCACTATTTTTATTTATGATGGACAGAAGAACACTTCCTTAAGGTCATGGAAAGATGGTGTCTTGGCATAAAATCCCAACTTCTCCAAAGTTAGGAAATCTTTCCTGTCATGGTGACAGCTGGTCAGGTGGAATTTAACACGTCAGACAGCTTTTAACCGCAGAGTTTGCAGTGCTTTAAAGAATGTCTCCTATTTCCTCTTTCTCCAAAATGACAAGACCCATTATTACAGTGACCACTAAAGGGCTTTGTCCCTTTTTTTTCCTTTTTTTTTTTGGCATTTGATGAAAAAGCCCATGATGTCATGTTTCTTTGACGAACAGTCTCTAACACCTAAATGCTCATTCAGACATTTTTCTATTGTTAGCATCCTTAGGTATAATACTAACTTAATTCACAAGTCTGAAAATTATAATGAAAATCAGTCTGAAGGGTCCCATCTGATTTCATGCTTTCAGGGCTGCTTCCGACTCCACAGTCTCCTCTGGTGCATATTCAAAAGGTTGCCATGTGAATGCATGTTCCCAAAACAGATGAGAGAAAGACGAAAGCAATCAAAAGCTTGTAATTTCATCAATGTTCTCGAGGCGCAATGACTCTTGGTCGTCTCATAGTCATCATGATCTCCATGTCTCTGGGGTTTTTCTTGTCTCCTTATCATACATACTGCCACTACTAGGGACAGGGAGTCAAGAGGGTTCAATAGGGATGGTGGCACCTCATGGAAACCAATTATACACAGGCTCCGCAGCCTTCATTTCTGTGCTGGAGCTTTGAATGGTTTTGATATTCCATGATGAATTACCACAACCAAATGAGAAGGAGAGAGCGAGCGGGCGGGGGGGGGGGGCAAGAAAGCGAGAGAGAAGGAAACTGAAAAAGAAAATCCAGGAGGAATTCTTTGCCTTAACTCCCTCGGGGCGTTCAGTGTGTGTTGGTGGAGTACTGTACGTTTCTCTGGCAAGCATATCTCCTCTCTTCCACCCACACGAGTCTCTCAAACCGAATGAAGTCCCCGCGGAGGAGTTCCTTCATCCAGTCGGAGTGTGTGTGTGTGTGTGTGTGTGTGCTCTTGTGCTGCACACCTCCTCTTAA
>JAQNCA010000018.1:5389548-5425457 GCA_029783725.1 Acanthurus tractus
TGCTGGAGTGCCAGGCAGTCAATCGCCACTGGCTGTGGAATTGAAAAACACTTTGCATAATGGTAATATCATGGAGCAAACTTGGGCAAATATCTGAGGCTTTGTCATCACCAGATTTAGCCCCTTGTACTAGGTTTCTAGTCCAATTAGTTATTTACTGAAGAGGACAATCTGCTTTCCTTAAAGGTGGGATAGGCAGATTAAGAAAGTTTTAGCTAAATTGCTCATTTTTACCTAACCAGACGTAGGCCTAGAGTGTCATTTTCTGCAACATTTGGTGTGCAAAGTATAAAAGATCTGGTCATTCCTGTAAAAATGTTGTAGAGCCTATAGAATCTTTAACATTTACATGAATTCAACCTTGTGGCAAATCTCATTTTCATAAAGTTGATGACTATTACAGATGACCACCTTCAGACCCTTGATTGAACTGAATTAATTTAAGTTGTAGCTTCAGACTTCATTTAAAATTTACATTTTTGTTCCTCTCTTCCAGAACAAGGTCATAGTCACTCCTGAGAGTTCTAATGCCTCTCTCTCCCTCTCTTTTTCTGTATATATTTTTCTGTAAACAGTAAATATGTCTACAGAGATCAGCTCAGTGAATGTAGTGCAAATGGACAGTGCAGGAATACAGAGGTGATTTACAGTCTTTATAATGGCTTTATTTCATCAGGACGCTCTTTTCCAGTCAAAACATCTCACAAATCCTATTGCTGTGTCTCCACACTTCCATATCTCAGCCAGAAGTTTTTTAGTTATTTACCATATTTTCACATTCTTTTGGGGTGATTTTGATCTGTGGCTTGTATTTGTCTCTTATGTCTTGGGGCAGGTGGTTAAAAAATGCAGCTTGGTTGCCACCTCCTGCTGTGCAGTGGGTGCACAGTCTTTCTTCTCTGGGGAGCCAGGTGTGCCTGTGGTGTCGGCTCTCTAAAGCAAGGCTGTGCTCACTGACTCTGCACATGGTCAAGGATTTCCTTAGCTTTGGATCAGTCAAAGGGTCAGATAATCTGAGCCACCAAGTATTCTCAGTTTAAGGCCAAAGAATGTTCCAGTTCACTCTGTTTTTTGGTTGAATCTTTCCAATGTGCCTTATACAGTAAAAATACTATTCTTCTTGTTTTCTGATTGGGTTTCATCTGATGAGATATCTGTGTTGAACCTCTGCTTGTGTTTATGAACAGAAATACAGGTAGAGTTGGCTGAGTAAAGTTCTCTCTAGGGTTTTTCTAGAGGTGAGGGCTTTGTTCTGTGGTGAATTGCACTATTACCATAAATGTACGATTACAAATGGTAAATGTACCAGGCTTAGATATAAGCACTGATAGCCCAGTAACCACCATTTAAGACCAGTCCTCAGGCCTGCACTGGACCTCAGACACTGTCCTGGGCAGCTGATTGGCCCAGAGTGTCAGGCAATAAAGCAAAATGAAGTTGAAGTGAAAAACTAGGCAATAAGATGTAGCAGCTACAGCCACTCAGACCCCCACCGACAACAACACCACAACAACAACCAGGGACAGCTTTTATCCGAGGAAGTGATCTCCGTTTGTAACGGCACGCTTTTCATCCAAAGCATGTCTGCATCAACATTCAGCCAAAGTATGGAGTGCATGTGGTCATGCAATGAGGAGAAAAAAACAGGGCAGTTTGGGAAAACATTGGAAGGAGAGAATGAGAAAAGGTGGAGTGCATTAAAAAGGTGAAAAGGCGTGAAGGAAAGTGCAGCTGCATGCTGCAAAATGAACGATATATATTCACAAGAAAATGAAACAGTGTTATGTTATTCTATAGAAGCCACCCTCTGCATCTCACATTTTCACAACTACTCTTCTCTAGTTGGGTTCATGTTTCAATAAATAAAAAATGTCATCAACACACATTCATGTTGAGTAGGGACAACGAAGATCCATAAATACTAAAATAATATGAAATCAAGAAACCTCTTTGCTCTTTTCTGACAGTTTGCATTGAATAAAATGTTTGATGTAAAACAAATAGCCTTAATTATGTTAGTAGGGTGGTTAAACCTTAACATTGAAAAGACTTAAGTCAGTTTTTAACTATATTGGCTTGGTAAAGCAGTTTTTTTTATACCGTAATAATTCTGAAGGATATCTTACTAACATAAAAAGGAAAAGAATATTTCAGTAGAATGCATACAATATAAATGGTGTGCTGAATGTATGGAGATTTGCCAAGATTGATGTTGATGTATTTAAAATTACAGTATTATTATACTTATAGGCTTTACTGGTCCTCATTACCCAGTCCTATTGACATGACAGTTTTAATCATCCTGTTCTATATAGTTAATTAGTACTTTATGAAAACATATTCAGTGAGATTTCTCCTCTGTTATATTTGATTTGTTTTTAATTTACCTATTGATTGTACTGCAGGTAGAAAAATACTGTTCTAAAAGGTTGTTGACTAACTGTGATAAAGGTTGAAGTTCAAACTGTGTTAAAACCCAGAGAGTTTGGCTGTAACAAGCTGAAGTGCTTCACAGATTCTGGCCGACATCTTTGCAAATGTGATTTATGCTTACGGCGCAGTGAGGAGCTCAAATCTTTAATTACCGTGCAAATTAGTGGCCACTGTAATTCATCAGTACACAACCACCAGAACCTTATTTCCACACTAATTCAATGAATAATTGCCTTCTCGGAAAAACCTGCCTCTTTGAGTATAATGGCAGAGGCCTTGGAGGACACGGCCACTAATGTGGAGCCGAGTTCACACGTTCAACCAGAGCTCCGACTGCTACCTGTTTTTAATGAAACTAATGACAGAGTTGTGGGGATAAACTTGCTTTAATTGTGTTAACGTGCACGTCCTCATGCTGCAGGGGATTCAGCTATTGTAAAACAGGTTGTCTGAGATCTCTGGTGCTTTTACTCTCCGATGCAGACAGTAGAAGTAGAAGATGAAGAGGCTCATTGATTGTCTTTTTTAATTTGTTTCCAGCTTGGAAGAGGCTACTGGCCGCAAACTCCTATCAATATTTAAAACATCAAACCTAGGACACAGAATCATACAACTTAAAAGGATGAGTGCTATTCTGTGCATTAGTCAAACTTAGTTTTACAACCAGAGAACACAAATATCAGTCACATTTTGGAGGGCGGATCTTTTAGAGCTGTGTAAGATTTAGTTTGAGCATTTTCTCTCTCTAAAATTGCTATTTTTTGTCATAATATCTCAATATTTCATCCTTATAGTGAAAGACATGTTTTGTACAGTCAGAAAACTGACAGATTAATCTCACTGTTCGGGAATGTTTTGTTAAAGTGAAAGTGTGATCACTGATTACAACCTCACGATACGAGACCCAAAAACAACAATCCAATCTCTATTGATTCCAGCCTTCATGTTAACTGCGCTTTCTTCAACAGAAAGAGAGAACTCTAAAGGGAAGCTGGTAGCAAACACGCTGACCTTCACTGGCTCCAAAAACACAAGATCCTGGAACCGTGGACTCATAGCCAATCAATTACTCGGTGGCTTAATTGATTTGCAAAGGTAATCACTGGGCACACAATCCACCGGGGCGAAGTATTTGATGTTTTAATAAATGGTTTTACAGCAGAACTGGATGACCGGATCGATTCAGCCTCTGCAACCTTGATTATAGCATGAGTTGGGAGAAAAAACAGCAGTGTAGCAGCGGGACAAGCCAGACGATGCGATAGGCAAGGCTTACCTTTGTTGTTTACACTGGAGTGTTGCACAGCAGCGTGGTAAAGATCAAAGTCGACCACATTACTCAATTTTCTCTTACAGGAAGGAAACTGAGACCAGACGCTTACTGTAGATCTTGTAACCCTGCAGAAAATGCAGTAAAATGTAAAAATAAATATGAATCAGACTGAGTCACAAAAGAATCACCTACAATTGACATTTACCAGGATGGATACACAACACATAAAACTTTTGAACACTCAAAAGCTGATTCTCTTTTAATTATCAGTGCCTTTTTAAAAACTTAGTAGTATAGATCCTACTTTCACCTCCATCAGACCTCCCAGATCCTGCTTCTGAGATTAAATTCAAACATTATTACAAAAACTAGCACTGTTATATTTCTTACAACAACTAGATATTTTACTATTTTGGTGAGAGTCACTGGAATGTGCAGCATCTATTAACTTAATTCAGTAAACCGGCCAGCCAAACTTTGGGCCAATGTATGGGCAGTACAGCCAAAAATGCAGCAGATAAGTTAGAGTCACTTTAGTAACATTTAGAGTACACAATATTTGCTTGATAATGATGTTGGGCTTGGGGGAAAAAAAGCTAAAATCAGCTCAACTAATGAGCTACATTTCATCATACACTGGTAGTTTCTGATATTTTCTTGTCCCTTGGTTTTTTTTGGGTTTTTTTTTAACAGCCACGGTCTGGTGTAGTCCAGCCACACCTGCAGAGCAACCACCCCCACCTCAATACCTTACTTACTTACTTAATCCTCTTCTTCCCGGATGGGAAATAAGGCTTCGACGACTCGACGCCACCTCAATACCTAAAGCATCCTAATATTGGTTGTAAGGAGTACCTAAAAAAATTTTCATTTCCATGTATGGGTCATCACCAGTGATGGATAAAACACTAGACTTCCACATAGTCAAAGACAGAAAATGTGCAGTTATGTTATAATTCAGTGTCAACACTCATGTGCACTCAGCAGCGACTGTCCTATGTGGCTGCTGACAGTGCTGTCATCTGAAGCGTCAATCACACCAGACTAGAGATGCACAGTATAGATTTTTTTTAAGCCAACATCCGTGTTTAGAGTGTAAAAAGTTAAGTGCAGGGGTTGGATGGGGGGTCAGAGAGCCACTTGAGCATCCAACAGATTTGTCTAGGTTCTCCCTATGGTCAGTCCATCTATGTGGATGCTTTCTATCCCCTTTTTTTTTTGATGTGCCACCCAATAAAAGCACCCTAAGCAACAACACAGCAGCAGCAGCAAGCCATTGACAATGGGCACAGGTGAATGCCAGGTAGTGAAGCCTGATAATGTAGTTTAGAAAAGGGTCGCTGTAAATCATGTAGAAATCCTTGGGCTGAAAAGAATACCAATAGCTTTTGAGATGTGACAGACCTAAAGCAAGTCACAGTGGACCAAAATGTATATAGATGTGCCTTAAGTGTTTACCATTGAGTACAGCCTAACTTCACTGGCTGTTACATAATTACTACATTCTCATATCTAATACTGATAAGAAAACCCATATCTTAATGTTTTTACATTTTAAAAAGATGTTAAAAACCTGTACTTCATGTACACTTGAAGGTAAGAAAGGCCAGGATGTAGTAAGTAAAGATGAACGATATAATTTGAAATCAAACCAAATTTAACTGACATCATTATTATAACAAATGTTGACTATTATTTTCTATTATATTAAAAAACTTTTAAAAAGTTTGTCTTTAAACTTTTATTAATCAAGCTCTCGAACTTTTATTAATAAATGCTCTAACATTAACTGTCAATTCTAACAGGTCAACATTATATATGCTCAATGAAAAAATTAAGACTTTCATTAAGGCTGCCTAGACCGCTCTGCTTAGTAACCAAATGGACAAGAGCAATGGGTTGGCAACGCTTTTTATGTTTATGGCTCATTTTAAATGCTATTTTTTTTCATTTTCAGAATGCTACAAAATAATATGGATATGTAATTAATGAGTCGATATCTTACATCCCTACACTTATAGGTTGTTAGAGAAGCAGTGGCAGCATTTGGTGCAAATATGACATAATCAGCTTGTGATTATGTCATATTTCAAGTTGAGGCCAGGTGGAGGCAAATGATGAAGGAAACACACACGTTTTCTTTACTCTTCCTTTTGACTCAGTTTAAAAAGTTGTTATTTATAGCCTGCTATGCTGTTATCCTGATTTGCTTGGTTTACAATGACACAGCTTTAAAAGGTGTAGTGATTAAATCGAACATGAGGTCGTGGGCTTCTCCACTGATGATTCCTATCATCTGAGTTTATTGGGCAGCCTTACAGACAGTCACTGTCCGTCTGAGAGGGAAAAGACAGAACCTCCCTCCACTACTGAGCCATGAGAAGTGGCTCAAGGTTCGATTTAATTAATAAAACTTGACTTACATCTAAAACTGTTGTTGGCGATATCAGAGAAAAGATTGGTCAGCCACTGTAATTATTAAGGAGTCTATTGAAGCCTGATGTGACACAGTGAACTTATCAGGCAAATATATTGTGGTTTCTCATCTTGCCATTAACACTGAACTTCAGTCTATGATGATTCATTTTAAATCTGATGAATGCAGGAGCTTTCTTTGAATTTACTATTTTTGCATCAAAAAATTATGCAGAATTTAAAAGGGGTTTTGGCTCAGTGAAAAAACATTAAATGACTAAGAGTTTCTAAAAAGATTAAATGCCTTAGTGCAATAAACTTGGAGTAACATTGGGAATTTATACAGAATTCTTTAGATGGTTTAGAGCCTCTTTACCCCAAAAGACTTCGACAGTTGCCAGCAGCTAAAAATTTCTGTTGTTTTTAAAGTTAATAACTTTGGAACTGCTCATGTAATCAAGATGCTTTAAAGAGTCATGTAAACTGCAGTCCCTGAGCTTTTCAGTGGTATCACATAGTTCTTGTTTGAATAGGATCCTATTATATAAAAAGGGCTGTCAATTGTCTACAGTTAGTTTTAGTGTTAAGTTAATCCATTCTCAATAAAGCAAATGTGAAGTTCTGACTTTAAAACGGTCGAGGGTGACACTTAAGGTTCTACTAAATCAAATAATGTACGAAACTTGATGTTGACTGCTAGAATAGGTTAAGAAAAACTCAATAAATCATGACAGTCATGTTTCCTCAGGTCTTTTAGGGTTAAACACATCAGACTAAGTTCAAAAGGAGAAGTACAGAGGTCTAATTTGTCAAATTAAAAAGGCAAGTGTAAGATTCTGTTGTTTATGTGGTTATTCATAAGGACCAGTGAACATTAATCAAATCTGACATTTTCAAAAGCAATGTAAATGTGCCAGGGTTAGCTTAAAAACTGAAGTGTAATTATTGCAACAACAAGCCACAGCTTTGATAAACAAATAAATGATTTATGAGTGTAATGATACTGAAAAAATTGAAGTTTATCTAATCAAAGAGAACGGTACAAAGGGATCTTTTCATATTCTCACACAAAAAGTCAGGAGTTGCCCTCAGACAAAAACGCTCACATACAAACACACACAAAGAGGTTTTTATAAGCATAAATGCTTTGTTTCTGTCACAATCTCTAAATCAGACAGATAATGCATTGTCATGCTAAGGCAACAAACTGACTTTTTTCTGTAGACAGCTGCATGTGTGTAATGCACAATTTTTTAAAGGTGCAAAAGATGATTTACTTTGTTTCCTTTCACATGTATTAGTTCATTAGTGGATCCCTTCTGATCCTGACTATCGCACACACACAAGCATTTTGGTCATTTAAAGAAGGCTTTTTAGTGTCCAACTGAATTCCAGCAACAGAAATCAGGGTCAGACAGACTCCTGATGAGAGTTTATTAGGTAACAGCCATTAAAGCCACTGTACAGTGACACTTGGGGCCAGTTAGTAAAACAGGATGTGTGATTTCCAAGGTCTTGATTTTACATTGGATTTGGCAAAGAGTATTTCTGTAATAATGTTTAAATACACTGTTCTCCCTGAGGGAAAGACAGAGGGTGAGTGTAAGAGTGGACAAAAGAGCAGAAACTGAAAAAAAAATCCTTCTAAGTTCAGTGTTACTCTACAACTTTCTGCTTTATCAGTTAACTACACTGCAGACAAGATGATCCACAAACACTGATAAAAAGTGACTGCTGACTCATATGAATGTGTCCAACGTGGACTGAATGCACATCAGTAGGTCTGTCTTACAGATCTGAAAAGGAAACGCTTGTTTCATCACTGAACTGGGACTCTGCATCACAAGGACTCTAATGTAGGACTCATAGATGTGATTATGATGGTTTTAAGGAGAAAATATAAATTTAATTCTCTTTCCCATTGCTTTTATACAGCAATTATATTTTATTTTTAAATATGTAGTTCTATCCAATCGTGGCTGTTCATCATTGACAATGAAGCACATTTCTTTGCACTGACCAACAAGCAATCCTGCTCCCTTATTCTTTTCTAATCCCAAACTGAGATGATGACCTCATGAGGTCTTAACGTGAAGCTTTTCACGTGTCCCTGAATAAGCCTCTTTTGTAACCATGAAGTGAAATAAAAGCCTTTTCTTTGTGTGTTTGTGCTTGTCTCTGTTCCTCTCTGCAGAACAACTCTCACAAACTAGCTGTAGGAGTAATGTAACTGGATGCATTTATAGACAGCACTTCATTCATTATATTATAATTTTGCATAAGCATAAAACACTAATAACCCATTGTAAGGGAAAATTTCAGAATGACAGTGAGCAACCTGTGACCATAAGTCAATGTCGCTCCTGCCTGCATGCAAACAGTGCAGAGGAAAAAGAGAAACAGCTGCAGGACTCTTGTCCGTCCATGTGTTGTCAGTGTCCTCCTCCTGTGTCATTATTAATTATACATTTGTTTTTCACTGCATAAGTAAATGGACGTGTTGTCAAGAGTGCCTCTTTACCTTGTATAAACTGTAATGTATCCTGACTCATTAATGAACTGGACCGGCTCATTAATTACTGGCATTCACTTGCTCATTAGGTTGTTTTTTTTTATTCAAAACCAAGCTTTTAAATATAAAAAATTAACCCTAATACCCCTATAACCCTAACCCTGTTGCACTTTTGACATTTTTTTACTTTAATGCAGTTCAACAATGTCATTGGACATTCTACTTCAGCACACTTCAATGAGGAATTATTGCAACTGCAGTACTGTATTGTACTCTGTACTGCACACAGGGTTGATGTCTAATATGTTTTGCTATGGAAGGACCAGAGTGACAGCGTAATAAATCTTGACTGACAGAAAGGAAACTATTCCCATGAGTCGAACTCAGGAAGCTAAAACCAGGAATCTTAACAACAAGACCATATGAAAGCTGTTATTTATACACACTAACTTTATGTTGTGACCCATCAATTGTGATTGTTTAAATTATTTGAGGTTGACTTTACTACCAATAGCCACACTTGAACAATGTAATGATAGCTGATGTGAGGATTTGCACTTTAACTGCTGCTAAAATGTTACATAATGCACCTTTAAAAAGCATGCTTATATCACTGAATGAAATCACTAATGTACAACACAGAGAAAACTTGATGTCCATTTTTCTTTCTAACTCTAATGGACAACACTATTATTACTATTGTTCAAATATAATCACCTCACAATATTATTTTTCAGTCAGTGCTCACAAACAAACCTTTCCTGGACCTAAAAATAACTTCCTTTAACCTGAGCGTGGATGGACAGACCAAGCGACTGATGTGATGCACTTTTAAGTCAGCCTTGTACTGCAGGTCTCATTTAACGCAGTCTAACAAGAGAGTCTAACAAGATAGTTTGTTTCCGATGTGCAATGAAACTTTGTTACTTACAGTTTTACATAAAAGTCCTCTTGGAACCTTTTTTAGATAAATTGAATAAGAACTATGACAATTTAAATGAGGATAAATACTCTGATGTTAGAGTTAACTCCTTCATGGCTCATCAGAGGATTCTGCAGCCTCTTTGTACGCAGCTTCGCACCTTCACAGTGTGCCACACTGCAGAGAAAACGATGCCTTTGAGAGACATTTACTGAAGTTTAACATTTCCATGGTTTTACTAGTTGAAAGGATGCAAACCAGACAGTTTTAATTGCCTTTTGGAGACATTAGGGCAGGTCATCTGTAGCTGCAGGTCAAAGCCTTTTCTCCACACCTACATGAAGGATTTAACTGGCTGATTTGAACCAGCCTGCTCAGGTCACCGCTGGGAAAAACACAATAAAGTGCCAAACTGGGACTTCCTATTTTAGCTTTCTCTGGTCGGTACCACATGTTATCCTGTAAGGTCAGGAGTTTATACATCTGAGTGCTGTTAACAGCACAGAGCAAAATATCTTAAGATGATTATCAGTCCAGACTTTTTTTGTTCTTTTATTCATAAGAAACAGCACCTCTCTCTTTCTACACATAATTGCTTATGATTTGTAGTGTGTTTTTTATAGATTTCAAAGATTTCAGTGCTGTTTTTCCATCTGAATAGCATTTTTCTTTAAGGCACAACGTGGAACTTATGCCGTTAGATAACTCTTAATCAAAACGGTTTAAAAAAAGACACAGTTTGATGACATGATGAGGCTGTGTGGGATCATCATGTTTGTTTATTTCATTGTGAAACAGCTACCACTGTAGATGAAAATCTATCTGACTGACAGAGAAGTTCATGGATTTTATTGTTATAGTTAAATTTTTCATTATAATTTAATGTGCAATATGGCAGCAAGTCATCAAGGTAAAGTTGTTCTAATCCACATTTGTCTTAACAACAAGTCAAATGACTATGGTTAATGTCAAAGGTGTTTACAGGGCTCTGCAAGACATTTTATTCTATATCATTTTTTCCCTACAGCCTGCAATTGTACTGTGTTGATTAAGTCTCGTTGCCCTCATCAGGGGTGTTTCTATTTGTAGCAGGAAGCTGTTGTCGGATAAAAAGCCCTGATAAACACTGTACCTGCCCAGCACCAAACAGCAGACAGAGCATCAGATTAAAATGAGAGCATCCAGCAGCTTAAAGGCCAGATATTTCCCTCAGAAGGTGATGGAGCCCAGAAACAGAGCTTTTATTCCACCATACAACTATTTAACACTGACTCTGTATTAGTAAAGTACAGCTAATTTTTTTTTTATTTATACTCTTTAGTCTTAATGTATTTTTTCTTTACTTATATGTAAATGCAAACATATGTTGCATTTAACACATGAACTGTTATAGAAATAAAATGTATGACATACTATTGTTGTTTTATTGTTGTTCTTGTTCAAGGAGCATGAGATAATATATACAGTGCGTTTAAGGCAAACAAATATGGCCCATATGTGCTGCTGTCATATGCATGGCTTCGTATGAATGCTAAAATGAAACACGATAAGCTACTATTTGACAAGTTCACCGTAATAAGAACATTTTCATCCGTCTGACAGCTCATCCACCAAACTTTTTTGGAGCACTCTTGGTTGCAAGTCTTTTTGTAATTGCAAGAGATAAAACTGGGATTCACTGGGACTTAGATAAGTTCAAAGATGAAATCTACCTAAATAGTTTAAAGACTTAATTTAAACTGAAGTTAAAGCCATCTATATACATCCACATCAATCAATCCACAGATCCAAAAAAAAACCCTGCTGGAAATGACACTTTGCCATCGTTGCTATTGACCCTAAAATTTACACTTAGACTCTCAAAGGTCACACACTGAGATTTGAGAGGTGTTATATGGGAATAGTCAAATCGACCAAGAGCAAACAAGTCAAAAGGCAAGTCAGTGCTAAATCAAGACAGGCATAAGAACAAACAAACAAAAAAGCTAAACTGAGAGGGAGCTAATGAGAGCTGACTAAAGGTAAGAGAGAGTCATTTCTAAAAGGAGAAAGTGATGTATTGTTGCGTGGCTGTGCCGGCTGCTGCGCTCGTAGCTGCAGCAGGCCCTCAGAGAGCCGCAGTCCACCCTCACCTGATTATTTTTCACCTTGTTTACGGCTGCACTCCTCCATGGCCCTGCCTCCATCTCCCTCCCTGCATGGAACCTGTCTCATTACGTCCATCTCAACGAGTCATTCAGCCGAGAGAGAAAGAGAGAGAGAGAGAAGGGGAGGAGGGGAGAAGGAGGGGGGTATGGGTAGGGGACAGGTAATACAAGGACAGGTGAGAAAAGACGATTAGATAGAGAAATGAATATAGTGGAGGAATATTGTCTAAATCCGTTCTGACAACAGACGAGAAAGTGTTTAGTGTGGAAATCACTGTGAGCGTGTAAATTCATCAGAAGCAGGACGAACATGAAAGGACAAAGTAGCACCTTACATAAAGCGTGGCCCCGCTTTATATCAGGATTTACGTCTCGGAAAGGAGTAAACAGTTGTTACAGCGGAGATACAAGAGCAAAGAGTCCTGCAGCACTTTCTGCCTCTCATTAGTCTTTCCTCACACACTGTCAGTCACATCCAAGATATAAACTGACATGTGATATTGGAAAAATGAGAGCGTGTCACATTTACTTTCCCTGTTAAATTTTAATGTTTCAGAAGTAGCCAGCACAGACTTCAAACTGGACCACATCCGAAAGTGATGGCAAAAGCATTTTCCTTCTAATATCTTACTAGTTTGGCATGTGTAGAGTCTGCATCAGTGCAAAATGTTTCCAGGAAATAGACTTAGCCTTGCAAAAAGTCCAGAAGGGTTAATATTCTTATGGTTCAAGGTTTATTTATTTATCAGAAACAACACAGGGGTGCACTGTGAAAGCAAGCAGTAGTCCCCTACACTACCTGACAAAGCTGTCATTATATTGAGTGTGAGGAGTGAAATAAAGACGAGCTAAGAAATTTTGGGGCTCTCACCATTCGATTTCAATTTCAATTCTGGGGGTTCAACAACTCCATTCAGAATAGATTCAAAACAATTCTACATTCAAAACTTATTTCTCAATTGAATGAACAGAAAAAGGAAAACTATTTTCTGGTGCTTATTTGAGTATACTGTGTGCCAAAACCATTCACCAGCAGGGTGGGGGGGTTGGGGAGGGGGGTGTACCACTTTTTTGTTATTAATGTTATGTCTCCAGTAGTGGAGGGCAGCCTCTCTGCTGCACCGCTAGCTGCGGAGAAAGCCTTAGCTGTATGACAAACTGAGCGAGCAAAACAGGGTTTTTCCATAGCAAAACATACTAACAGCTAAGTTACTTTCTCTTTACTTTCTATTTCAATTATTATGTGAATTCATTGTCATATACTGTTTTCACAAACCCTTTATTAAAGAATGTTACAGGTAAGAAGGCTCTCACATTAACCTATAATACAAGCCTTAACATATTACCAGAGTAACTGCCAGCTAGCTATATTTAAATATATATATACACACACAGACGTACATATATATATATATACTGTGTGACAGAGATTAAAAGATACACATCGGTGCTGATTACTTGATGACTGGTTTCTAAAAGCAGTGACAGAATTATAAACTTGGTTTACTCACACAGTATTTTAATAGCTACTGATTACCTGAACATCACATTTTCACAAATACAGGATGCCACAAGTAGCTTACTGTACTAGCGAAACCACTGGACAGGCACATTCGCTATTCATACAAATACACAAGAGACTTAACAACTAAAATAAAGCTGTAGCAATTATTCAGAGCCATGGAGGATCCGTCTCTGACTGTGAACGTATTGACAACATGAGCAATTCAAACAGACTTTAACGTGACCTTTGCAACATCAACAAATGAACTGCATGCTGCTAAATACTCACAGATAGAGCAAAGACATATAACAGGTTACGGAAAGAAACCAGAAAGCAAACAGATAACAGATAGACAGACAGACGGAAAGACGGAGGGTGTGTCTGGCTTACCTTATTTAAAAATTGAAGGCCACTCTCCCTTCCTTCTTGAAGATGAAGTCACCCATGTGCTTGTCATAGTTATAATCCCAGTGCTCTTTCCGTGATGGCATTTTGTGTTGTTTGTTCACAAACATCCATCACTGTTAGCTAAAGTTAAATAGTCACAGAAGCGCTTTGCTAAAAAAAACAAAAAAAACAAGCTAGCTGTGATAGTTTCTTTCAGCTCAACTTTTCTGTAAACTTACTATATATTTTTGAGGAGACAGTACAAACAACTTGCTTTTACTCAAGAATTTCTCTCCAGAGTACCGTCTGTTCAGTTTCGCGAGCCCTGATAGTGACCGTTTCTGGTTAACTTATTAATTAGTTTCACCTGGTCCCGCCACTGGCGAAGACTACAGTACCACATTTGACCACAGAGTGCTAGGGGGTGCTGTTTCGCTCACTTTGGATTTAGATATAGAGTCAACTCAGGAAAATCTCTATCTTTATTGAATCAGATTACAAGATTAGATAGTCCTAGCAAAAAAGACTGTCTTAATATTTGGGTTTAGTTGGCAGGCACTTAATCATAATATATGAGCTGATGACATAGCTTCAGAAAACACCTAGATTTTGGAGCAATTTGCTCTAAACTTTGTTTTTTCCCATTTAAGTCTAATTCAGACTAATTACTTTTTGTAGGACAATTGTCAATGTTTTCTGCTCTCTGTCTATTAACGGTTTAGCTTATATATATCACAGAAAATAAAAGAATTTGTAGTCCTTTGAACATTTTTTTGCCATTTCTTCTGATCTCAGCAGTCAGTCTGTTAAATGAAATCTAATGACAGAGACAAAAGGCAAAACAATAAAAATAAGATCCATTAAATCCCCCTTGATTTAATATTATAATTTACAGAATAATAACAATACTACAAAGCAGCAGAACCCTCTTTATATCAACAAATCATCTTCTGCAAGGGGTCAGTATGTTATACTGAGTCATTGATTACATTTTTAAAAAGTTTATTGTAGTTATCTATTTTAGATTTTAACCATACATAAAAACCGTAGTGCACCGTGAAACAAAATGATCAAAGAAAATAGTTATATAGATTTAACCATTAAATCCCTAACGAGTTAAAGAAATACATGAAACGGTCCAACAAGCAAATGAGTTTCACAGCTCATGTTCAAGTTCAAGTGCAGCCAGAGTTTTAGTCTATAGAGACCAACAAGGAAAACCATAAAGGTGTAAAATGCAAATGTATAAGGTGTGAAAGTGTTTCCAGGCAGAACACCCCAGGAGGCATGTTTGACTTTAAGTGTATCTATTTTTCACATACACTGGTACATGTGGAACATTTTCTCTAATTGTGGCTCTATATAGCACAAGTGGCAGTTTTGACCTTTTTACACGCAATGTTCTATATAAAATAGCAGTGCACAAGGCATAACTTACACGCAACAATGAAATGGTTACTGTTATAAAAGTATTCAAACTGTTACGCCCTAATCATGTCACTGTTCATACAAGCAAGTTAAAATGTCCAAAGTGACAATCTCTCCTGTATACAACATGTCTGACATGCGTCATGTTAACATTGCATTGGATGAAGCCCTGCATCTCCTGCTGTCACCAAGCCCGTGGATCATCGGTCTGTCCCCCAAGTCCTTCAAAGACGTCCGTTCACTGCCGCCATGGCTGCGATTAGCTTGTCACTCTCTACATTTCTGGAGCAGAACTAATCAGGCTAGAGAAGAGACTTGTCCCGCTGCTATCCATGCGTGACTTGTCTTACCAATGTATGCAAGAGGCTAACACTAGCACAGCAGAATTGGATTTTATTTCCAGAACCTCTCCAGTGTGCTGATGGGAAGCCGATCGGTTGCGCTGATAGAGACACGTGGAGTTCATCTGCCTTCTGTGTAATTGATCAGCAAGAGTGATTGAGACTATCAAGAGGTAATTATATAGTAATTAACAGGTTTAGTCTGATATATTAGTCTATTAGACACTGACTGTCAGCCAGTCATGTTTTCTGTTGTGATGAGGGAAAAACAGTCTGGACTTTTTGCCTCTGTGCTTTTATGGTCCAAATTGCAGTTACCAAAAATAGGAAATTTGACCTGAATTTTGTTGAATCAACACAATTCCCTCTCTTGGTTCTCTCTGTGGTTCGAGCACTCTCTACAATGTCCTGTGGTTTCACATGTTGGTCTGTTGGGTAGTCCATGTTGTGATTTAAGGGTGCTGACCTTACCTGCGGTTGGTAATTTGGCTTTGCAACAGCTGCTAGTCAGCTGGCTTGGCTGGTTGAAGTTTGTGGTGCTCTTTGACCCTCAATGCTAAAGTGCCAAAGTTGTAAACACAAGTGATTGTGTCTCTTTACAGCTGGTCCATGATCTTTATGTATTTCTTGTTCTTTCCAATTGGCAGTCATCACTTTCAGATTCCTGACAACTCATACTCAAAGGTTCACTCAAGCTGAAAACCCATCACCTGAACTGAATTGGATTATTGTTAAATGCATCTGATAGATAGATGGGCAGAACACATATCTCTATAAAAGATTAATTTCTGCTTAAAATGAATGCATGTTAAGTGCTTCATTTACACATAAACCCCAAAGGAGCAGCTCTGAACCCAGTGTAGAGCTCTATGTCGGGGTATTCAGGTGAAATATATTGTGGTAACACCAAATGATACAATGAATCACACTGACACAGAGGCATGTGGGAGCAGCGGGGGATGCAACAAGGCTCTGCACAGAGAAATTAAAAATTCAGCTCTGGGATAAAAGTTTCTCACTTACATGCTTGGCCCAAAGCACTTTATGCAAACATTTTTCTTTTGAAATTAATTCAGTGCCGCATATGTGGCCGCATAAAATATTAACAGTATTTTAATATTTTAGTACAAATAATGAGAGCTCTTGACCTCTGTATTTAAATTTAATCATTACATGCAGAATTAATTAACTGCATTTTTTCCATGTCTATCTAGAAAATTTTTCGTCTTATTTTACCAGGAAGTGCAGGCTGATGAAGAGCCTTCTCATAATGGATGAACACAGTTAAAAAATCATCTGGTAAAAATGTCTTGAAGTATCAATTTTGAGGAAAAGGAAAAAAAAATCTGCTAAATGCAGATGCATCCAAATCTGAACACTTAACTAAGAATTTAATGAAATACTTTGCCTTTGGACTCTTTAGTTTAAAAGATTGAAAACTGTGTGACTGTAAGGTAAAAGGGGCCAATCATGAAGCGCATGACAGCTCCATCACTGAGCACAGAGGCATGCACAAGCTGAAGGTCAGCCACAATGTAATTGCTGTGTCCCATTCCCATTTGTCTAAACCGTGGCGTTTGCATTCAGAAATCAGCTGCAGGTGAAAAGGCATTAGGCTGCCTGTCATCCTCAGTCACCTTCATCCTGGCCGATATCAGCGCGGAGCCCTGACAGGAGGCCACAGGTAGAGCTGCAGCTCTTATCATCAGCCAGAGACACAGCCAAACTCAAATAAAAATCCTATATTCACGTATTATATAATACATATATATATTATATGTATTTATATCATAGATGTATTGAGCGAAACTGCACACATACACATGCAGACAGTGTAAATGTTTGCAACACAACAGGAATGTGAAGCTAAAAAAATTGCTTTCTGTTTGTGATCGCACATGTGCAGGGAATGTAAGTACAATTATGCTTTTTGCAAACCAATGGGGTGATTGTATCAGTGAGTCGCGCTTCATATAAATATATATAGTGTTCAGCCAACTGACTTACAAGCACCTTATTTCCTGACTAACTAGGAAAAGTATTAACACAGATATTGGTTTGAACTGCCTTGGTTTGAAGATATCCTCAGATTTCTGCCATCACTCTGATGAATAATCCAAAGACGACATCAACAGTTTTATTGGAATCAATGCTCTATTAAAGAAAACTATTCCCGATGATGTTTCTAGACTATCATAGGTAACAAAAGACATTGTTCCTGAAAAGTTATTGTAGAATTGAATTATTTATTTATTGCTGAAAGCAACAAACTCTTTTCATCTCTATGACCAATTCCAGCAACCCATTCCACTGCTTTTCTGCCCTCTGCTTCCTCTCAAAACTCACAAAGCGGGTACACTGTTACAATTAAAAGCCATGTAAATAAAGTATAAAAATACTAGTGTACAAATCAATAATTACAGGACACAGAACATCAAGTAAGCATAAACATACTGAACAGTACAGCCAGAAATGAACTAGGACTATTACATATATATGTACATCTAATTAAATCATAGAAATTAAAGGAATAGTTTGACACTTAGGGAAACACACTTTATTTCTTTACTTTCTTGACAAGTGTGAACCAAGAAGAGCCTAGCTTAGCTTAGAATAGACACTGAAAACAGGTGGAAACAGACAGCCTCAACTCTATTCAGACTTCATAAAGAATGACTCTAGCTGTCACTGTGAGACTCGACCTTTCATACAACTGCGGTTGTAAGCTATTTACTCCCAGCCTTTACACTTACACACACACGGCCTTGAGACTTGACCTCCATGAAACATACCAGGTGCAGTCAAATATTTCTGAGATTGTGGTGAGCATGTAATGTGGAATGTCAAACTTGATCCTGGATGTAGCAGGTGAAAGCATGAACTTTTCCAATCACCTCTTATGATCCCAACATGAAGTTTGATTTAAATCCAGCTTATTGACAGAGATCCTCATGAAACTGATAAAATAAATTTGAATTTTTCTGTATTTCATATCTGTTTGTATTGTGAAATAAATAAACAATAGCTTAATATTCTTGCTTACAGACACGAGTTAAGTGACTAAATAAATTGGTTATTGATCACAGAGTGAGTTCATCTTTTAAACTGTAGGGAAATGCACATAATGTGGTCTTCATTAATGCTTTTTCTTCTGTTAAAATGTATATCTACGCCAGCTATATACACAGGTTAAGGTCAGAATCTGCTCAAGCTGTATGTGCGAATGGACAGTAACCTTGATAAGTGTATACCCATGTAATTGTAAGCTCTGGACTGTATTAAAAAAGGTGTAACTGGCAGTCTGTAGTATCCTCTGGTTGCATCTTTACTCTCCAGCTTTGTTGCTCTGTTGCTCCTCTACAACTTACTGAGTAATTAGCAGCCCATTTTCTCTCAATAAATTAGCTAAAAAAAACACTGATGTTATTGAACGTGCTAAAGTGAGAATATACACAAGTTGGAACAAGTAAATCAGTCAGTGTTTATATACTTTTGTATTTATAGTAATATCACTATAGTGTTTAGCAGGAATACCTGACTGCAATCTTTGGACTATAGAATCAGATCAGATATATAAATCAAAACTAATCAATAAAGCTGAGATATTTTGAGAGAAAATAGTTTATGCCAATATTCCATGTAACTGTACTGTACACTTCTGCATTCAGTGTCTGTTTTCTCCCTTCAGAAGAAGCCATTTGCTGCTGTGCACATACTTGTTCAGATGAAAAAACAGCTGCAGCAGAATGATATAATCCATCACAGTAAACAAGAAAAAAGTTTGTTTTATCCCTATTTCGCTTTAGTGTTTTCATATCATGGCTGCATAATGTTACTCTCAGCTTGATATCAATCACCTGACGCCCACATAAAGAAGCAGGCAATTTTAAGTAAGCTTTGAAATCTAATTGCATACACAGCAAAGTGCTTGGGGGAATTCAAGCTATACATAGACAAGAGTGGCTTTTCAGTAATTTTTTTATTTTAAGTATCCTGCTTTTGTTTCTCTGTAGCACTTTGTAACTAGTGTTTTGAAAAGTCTTACATAAATGAGAAGTTATTAATAAAAACTGGGTGTAACTCCATGCCCAGAGGACACATTTTTCCCTCGAACAAAAGATCAAATGGCAATATTCCTCTCTCAACAAAAAAAAAAAATGCATGTTTTGTTAATTTTTCTGTTAAGAGCTATTGTAGTCAAGCAGTTCACAAAAATGGCGCCTCACCAAGATACAGTGAAGTATACACACTTGCACAGAAACCAAGGTTGAAGAGTTCATCGGCCGCAATATTCTGCTCTGCCCTTTGGAGGTGAACACAGACAGCAACATCACAAAATCTGCAAACAACTTCAGACATGTTGTTCATCAAACTGCCACATCCCTTCCCCACTACAGGAAACACACTGTCTTTAGGTGACAACATTGCCAATTGTGTTTTACAACCAGAACAGTTCTGTTAATTCTTTATGATACACATTTAGTTAAAAATATTATTACAATGTTTGCAAATTAATCATTTTACATTATTAGCTTCATTGATTTTTGTAAATATACGCTTATTGTGGATTTGAAGCCAGCAATGCATTTCAAACAGGTTGAGTAATAAAGCGATAAAGATTATTACTTCATGGGCTCAGGAACTTCTGAAAAAAATTCATTTGCAATGATCACACTCTGTTTTGTTTTTTTTAAAAAGATTTTTATAGCATCTCAACTGTTCTTGAATCTTGTTGTTAGTCACACAAAGTGGACGATTACATGATTTAATCAAACTAGAGCACGAACAGTCTAGATTCTTTTGTTTCGTTCTTAAATAGTGGACCTAAATATGAGTTATGATAATAAGGTGTGGGCTACTTTCCTTAACATCAACATCCTGACACCATCACTGTTGCTGTGGTACACAGTGGCTAACAATACTTAGTACTTATATATCATTACTGGCAGGATGTTCAATTGTAAATGAATGTTACTGGGGGTTGGAATAAGTTAAGTCTTGGGGAATCTTTTCAATGACCCATCTTTTTATTAAACATAAAGTTTATTCTTGGCCTCGGAAATAATAACAGCTCAAGACCCACTGGCCAGCATTTTCCAGGAGCTTTCAATGTTACATGATCCACTGTTGGTCACCCTCTACCACCCCCATCCCCTTACCCTTCACAGACCAGTAACATTGAGTTTTGTCAAGCTGCATTTTTCAAGGTCAAGAATGACCCTATTAAGCTAAAATGTATGAGAAGACACATTCAAGTGGTGAGTGCAGAATGTAAAATCTTAATTCAAGCATAAGTACAATTACTCCAAAAAAAAGTACCTATTTATCAAATCAGCTGTTTTTGTATCTGAGCTGTGCTTTTTCTCCTGCAAGTCTTTGACTGAATGTCCACATATCAGAGAATTTAAGGAATAATTCTGTGATGGAGAAAAGTGATACTGGTACTGAAACTAAACAAGGCACTGTACAACTGTGTCTGTAGCCCAGTTAGCAAGAAAGCTGCCACAATGTAGCCTAGTGATGCCTGCTGCCTTCCTCACATCAACATTGCCTTGGAGGACTGAGCAGTTCATAAGAGTCTTGGCAAGAATAAAAAGTATTATGGTTAAAATGAACATGCCAACTGAGCATCTATGAGAACAAATTCTCCTCCATGACACCTCATGGTTGAGAGTTCAGGAAAACACAAGTAAGCAGACCCTGAAGATTACCTGAATTTACAACACAGTTAACAAAATAAGTAACATATCTGAATTAAATTTGGAATAAGATGGATTAAATGTAATTGATCCTAATCAAAAACACAGATATTCTGCTTTGCCTCCAACACAAGACATGTAGAAAGAGACATCACTGTGTATCATATATTTTAATTATAGCTGCTGATTTCATTCAGTAAATGTAATCGCCATCTAAAACTGTGGCTAAAAAATCTGATTGGTTACACTGAAAGAAATGGATTGTAGAGTGGGGGCAGAGTTGGAATTAGAAGAACAAGCAAAGTAAATCAAAAACAGGAAAAAAATATATATATTAATATAGAGCGAAACCATGTAGGATGAGTGGAAAGATAGGAACATATGGTTACCTGAACAGAGACAAGGGCCACCACCAAGACCTTAATTTCACAAGAAAAGATGGATAGAGAGTATTGATTCCTGTGCGTCTTTCACCTGCAATCAGATACTGTACAAATTGCCTTTTGTCGATTTGTAATTATATAGTTGAATGATTTCCTGGCAACTGATAAAATGTGCTGTTTTTTTGCTGAAGTCTGGGTTTGCCAGCATGTGAGGAGGAGAGAAAGCACAGGGGGAGACTTGAATCTAAATAACTGATGGAAAGGGAGGGGCCCTTCTCTTCCTGAAGTGTGGATATCACCTTAGTAACAATTCTGGGTTAGTTCAACGGGACAGCAATATGCCTGTCATAAACAAATTTCCATCTCAGTCTACAAGACCTTGGACCTTGGACTTTTTATTCATTGGGAATGTGAAAATCAATCTATTCTGACTTAAGTTCCTGCTCTGACTACTGCCAGTGACACAGGCATGGATTTGGATTTGATTTGTCTTTAATAAAGACATGAGCAGAGAGCGACAAATACAAACTTGGACGATAACTTGCAGAAGATCTGGAAAGAAACAGCAGACAACAATACATCACAAACTTTGTGTGCTGCTTCTTCTTGTCTGGTGCTGAAGAGTGAAAAATGTTGCTCCTCTCCCACTGTGGCTCGGCTTAAATCCTCACACTGCCCTGCTGTGGGCCTCTGCTCCTTGAATAATTTCTTTTTCTGCAGGTCTGTGATGACTGAATCAGCAGATGATAGTGCAGGAGGGAAAGAAAAAACAGCAAGGCGACAGTTTTCAGCCTACTGTAACTACCATGCTTTTTGCCACCTCCGTCTCAGGTAAAATAAGGTGAATTTTTTAGATTTTGATGCCACAGCAGTGATAACCCGGCAGAGCACAAAGTTAAAGTTTCATCAGACAAACACACAGAGAATTATCACCTAGTTATACAGTTTCCCTCAGCTTTTATGATGCGTTCTAGCACCTTTCACCTTATTCTTTTGTACTGTATTGTTTTCTAAAACTTGACCTTTAGTTTAGTCTCAGTGCTCTCATGCAGCTTGTTTCTCACCTCAGTAGCAAAAAAAATTAACTAATGTACCTGTCAGACATCAAATAGTAAACAGGCAATGTTAACGACTAACTAGCAAATTGGAGCTACAAACATTAAAGAACTAAATATTTCTCACAGGGGATGGTGGAGATCAAAAAATGAGCCAAAAGGAAAGTGCATATCCTTATATTATTGCTAGGTGGCTAAACACACAAATCCGAATGTCAATGTACAGTTTCTCTATGACTTCTAGATGTGATCAACTGTTTGCTACCAAGTTAGCCATAGCGGCTTTATGAGATGATAATATTTGAATGCTGTGTTTCCAGTTTGTTCTGTTTGCCAGGATTAAAAAGGGGACTGAAAAGCATCACTAACACAGGAGGTGTTATCTTAACTTTGCAGGGTAATACCAGTTTCATAAAAATTAAACTTTGCTGTGTAATTGTAATTTAATCAAACCCTCATGTCAGCCAAATTAAATTGATAAAGACAAAGACTTTTTTTATTCTCAATGAACAAAACCCTCCAAAGCAATCATCACAACTACTTCAACCCCCTTTGACCCTCTGTAATGGTTGCACACAAGCAGTCTTCCTGTAATTAAACATCAGTGTAGTAAAGGCACCAATCCAAATACAGCCACAGATAATCTGGCTAAAACTGTTTGATTGCTAACACCTATTTTAGCATCTTGCCTCTTCTTTCTTGCTAATTGGACTCAGTTTTAGTGGAATCATATCATTCCTCCTCTAATATATGATAAAAATGGCTGCAGAAACCTATGAACTATGTCGAGATAAACTGACAGTATCACTAGAAAAACAGAGTTGATAAAGCATGCACTTGACTGATTCACAGCTACAAAACGTGATGTCTCATGTGAATCTTCCTCACATTGTTCAGTACATATTGGCATACTGGTTTCCTCCAGAACAGATATGAACAGTGTGAATGCAAGCTTAGAGAGAGCAGCATCAGCCCCCTAAAACCCTCCTGCAAAGAGACGCATGGCTCTCCTCATCTCCCCACTGTCCCCCACCAGAGGTTTGACAGAAATGTGCAAATTTTAAGAAGATGTCTGGATTTCCGGATGGGCAACTCCATTCATCTCAGTGTGAGAGAAAGAGGGAGAGATTGTCTCCCTAGCCTGCAGCCAAAATAAAAACCCAGTGGGGGTTTGAACGTCAGGACACTTTGCATGCAAATGACTTCATAATTTCAGGCTATAATGAAAGAAAATAGCAGAATTAAGACACCTATTTTTTAGCTGTACTGCTGGATGATTTTGCGCACCATTTCATGTACAGATGCGCTGTTTTCCTTGCTTGTGCTTCGGTTTTATTTTCCGCAGGTGTAATGAGGCCAATGATAAGACTGCAAGAAGGAATTGCGTCTCTGCTTCCTCACATTTTCACACCATCGCAGTGGGACTGACCCCCAGCTTCGCTGCAGACGGATACATCTTCAGATATTAAAAGATTATGCCGGTCAGAGGTTACAAAGACTATGACAAGTAACTGAGACATGAGCAACAATCTGAGTGGGGATATATCTCATATTAGTTTCCCGCCGTGTTCCTTTATCTCATTCCTGTGGGAGAACACGATTGGACGCGTCAGTCAGGGTTGAGCAGGTCCATTTTAGTTGGTATGTGTTTGGTTTTAGCACCTCACTTCACAGCCAGGATGTTTTCTGAACTCTGCAGCATTTTCTGCTTCAGTTCGTCTAGCTGAGAATGCCGCAATTTCCAGAAAATGACTACAAAAACAGCCCTGAAAATAAGGGCTTGAGTTCTCTAAGAAAAGAACTGTGATGTGGTTCTTTCGGAGAGAGGCTGTAATGGAATGGCCCAAAACTGTGAGAAATAAGGGGAAGTAGGAAATGAAATCATCTTTGTTTTTATCTTAAAAGTTTTTTTTTCCTGTTAATATTTGTTTAAGCTTTATATTTTGGTACTTGTACTTTTGAGAAAACATGAAAGCTGTTGTACATGATGTTCAGAATGAAATTACAATACAAAAGGGCAAAAAAATTTAATACAGGACGGCTATCTGAGATAAAAAATTGCAGATATATGAAAGTCCTATTGTATTTAACTTAACAAAACTGACCAACAAGAGAGTTTCTAACATGTAATGATGCTGTTGTCCTTCTCTTAATTCTTATCAAAAAACAAGTATTGGATAAACTCTTTTTCAGTGACGCAAATCAGTAAAAATGAACTTTTTCCCACTGTTGACTTCTCTTTATTTGAAGGCTTTCTAGAATTTAAAAAATAAAGCAGATTGAAAAATTATGCAGAACTTAAAAAAATATTTCCTCTTCATGGCTAACTTTTTGGAGAAACCAAAGACTGAATAATAGGCAAATCAATGAGTGAGCTAGCTTGGGTTTCTGGAGCCAGGAGTGACCATATTTGGACAAGAGGGTGGAGCTGGAGACGCCATAGTACACCATTTTACCGATGACTGTATGGCACCTAGCAAGCAGCAATCATGCTCTTAATTATGCATCATCTAAACTTTAATAATCAGTAGCTATAGACGCCAAAGCTGCTTCCTGTATCCTGTTGTCAACATGTTTATTTAAGTTTGGCATATTAATATGGGTCCCTAAAAGAATTGGTCACTTTAGTCAGCCTCAAATGGCCATTCAAAGAACTACAGTTTTGGCACATCCAAACTGGCTTCATTTTTCAGCGCTGAAGGTTGGCACATGGGAAAAATAAGCCATAAAAACACAGTGATTGCCTGTTTTCAAGAGTAAATCTTACACTAAAATCAAAAGTGTTCTGTGAAAAGAGATGCTTGGTATGATGAATCCACAGAGCACTACTGATTCTTGAAGCCCCCCCCAGCATCTTTCAGTTGGTTTGGGTTTTACAGCAAACAACTTTACTATTGTAAACACTAGAACCACTTCCAACCTCGGCCCTGTTTCCTGCCATAACAGGCAGCTGTTCTCAGCAAGGAAAGAAAAACTCTGATAGGCCCATGGTGCGCATCATGTCCACCTCCAAACAATGGGCAGACAATGTTACTGCTGAGCTGGCGAAAAGAGTGTAGTACTAAAGAGCCAGATATTTTTCTCAGGAGCTGTTGGAAACAACACAGCTTAAATAAAAATAAATACTTAAGTTTGTCAGGTGGCCAGAACTACAACTCTATATAGTTTTCACTACCACAACTTTATTGGAATGCTAATACTGCTTTTTTTTAGCTTGTCCTGCTCTCCCCAAGTGGATACAAAGGCAATTATTGCAGCTACAATGTAACATCTGTCATTTAAAGGACAGAAATCTCGCTAAGAGTGTTTTTCCCTATTTCAATTTTATGTTGAAATGAAAATGCATGCTGTTTGTCATTGTCATACAAAACAAAGTCTCTCCACAGATCTGATCTTTGTGTTTATTATTGTTAATCTGTGACCTTTGAGCAGTTTCTGACATTGAAAAGCCAAAATCAAGCCACATCTGGTGGACCAACATGGGGCCTCATTTCTGAAAAAAATGTTTTTTTTCAATCAGTGGAGGGAGACAAATAACCTTAACATCTTGTTTGAATTGTCATCCATCACACACACACTATGATGTTTTTCTATTTGAAAGATAATTTTGCAAGTCAGAAAAGTTCAAGCAAAGTTCATTAAAAAAACAAGCCTACACACCTAAAAGTTGCACAAGTGATGTCATGATGACATTTTTTTAAGGGACTAACTGTCCTTTGGCATAATTGCAACTCTCAAAACAGCCAGACTGGTCACGACTTTCACCTTTTTTAATACTTTTTTCCTTGTTTGAGAAGAACAAAATGAAATGTGCTAAGGTGACGGTATGTTGATCATGATGACGTGTACCATGCAGGATGAGAGACATTGTTCACCAAGCAGTATCAAGTGAAAAATGGGAGTGTTACTCTCCCATCTTTATGACAAACTGCAACTTCATTGATTATAAACTGCATTTTAAATTGATAGACATTTTTTGTTTAATTGATGGCAAAAATTATAGGGAATTCAAAAATATTGTGTCTCACTCAACTGACTACTATACAATGTTTTTTCTAAAAAGAAAGTTCCATCGGGCCCTTCATAAAGGATGGGCTGTCTAAAGATATGGACAAGAAGCAGAGGGGAACGACGGGGGTCAGTAGTTCAAGCTGGTAAAAAACTCTGACTCAGACAACAAATGAGCTGCTAAGGAAATTATCTCCATTTACAACAAACATAATATATAAACAAGTGATAAAAACCAGAAATACAAATAATATTAAAATAAATGGAATGGATTCAGTCAAGTGCAATTGGATGCATAAAATAGTGCAGAGGTATATAATGCTCTGATGAAATGCTGCCGAGTAAATTACTGTTTGGCACAGAAAACGGCATTTGCATTTTTAATTTGCTACAGATTCATCAATCTGCAGTGCCCAGAGACTCAACTGTGGTTAAGAGTCTTCACTCTGGAGTCAGACGGAAGCCTTGAGGCCTGCAATTCAATACGCAAGAGCTTCAGCAGCACCAAAGTGAGTGGGTTAAACAAGAAAAACAGAAAAATTACACCCAAATAAAAACAGATATAAAAGCACAACCATATAATTGAATAAATGAGTGCGATTAAACTAAATGAAAAAAGGGATATCCAGAAAAACACCAACCACAATGCCATGCAAAGAAAACAATCTTCAAAATAAGGCTTCAGAAAAGCACAGCAAACCTTGATTTGTCACATTTTACTTTCACCTCAGGAGTTAATTAGCTCTTCCTCTGTCAGGATTTGTGCCTTGGCAGCATATCATCGCTCTGCAGTGGCCAGAAGAAAGAACACAAGATCTGAACCAAAAATGTGATCAGTTGCGCAAAGTCCTACATCTCTTCCTCTCAATTTGACACAATATGCAAATCTAAGAATACATTTCAAGTTTATTTAATTAAAATACAGCCCATCTGTGACTAAAACTGTCCAATAAATGAGCTGGAGTCATTTTGTTTACGAGCTCATCTTGGCTTGTTATTGATCAGTGTCAAATGAAATGAAACAAGAAGCAAAAATGCACCAGAGTGAACTTTTCTGGTCTGGACGGAAGTCAATGAGCAGCAGGTGTGATTGTGCCCTCGCTGCTCGGTCGGGAGACGGCTCCTGCTGCGGTGCATCCTGCTCTATGTGGTTCACATAGCAACAAGACCCTCAAGAGGTCGGCCACACAGGAATCCTGGGAAGCTGTCAGATCCGGCAGCCACTCAGGCGTTGTATATAAAGAAGCCAGGGGAAAAGAGCAACACACACACACAGACACATAGAGGCAAAGACACAAACATGTCCACTCAAATTCCCAAAATCCATCAGTGTTACTCCCCTTGCTGCATTACTGTCACACCACTCTGTGTTTGATTCCAGAGCTCCCTTCCTCCTCCCTGGCAGCCATCTCTGTGTTTTACTCGGGTTAAACTGATACTCTCAGGGGCCAGTTGGGTGGGGAGGGCCCAAACTGGCAGGTGGGAGCCAGAGTTTCAAGGGATGCAATTAATCTCTATCAAAATTCCCCCTTTAGGTGTGATTAGAAATGAGCCGGGCTGAAGAGAGAGGCAAATCATTCCAGCATCGGGACACAGAGTGAGCTGTACACTGAGACCAGGGATAATTTGTCTCGCTAACGAGGATGTAATATTGATTAGGATGCAGGCTGAGATCATACAGCACCTCGGTAACATTTTCTCCTCCATATTGATTTCAAATATTGGACCAGGTCACAGCTTCAAATAGTATCTGACTTGGTTTAGGAAAGTTTAAGCTCGAGTGCTATCAAACCCCAAAGCTGCAATACTAGGAAGATCAATTAGAAAAAAAAAAAGATGAAATCAATGTATTTATTGTGTGAAGTAAATTGTGTGAAATTTATAGATGAACAGATAAACAAATAAATAATTAAATCTTAACTTATACCATTTAATTTTTTATATTGGAATTAACTGTAAACATATTTTTCTTCTTATTTACTTTCATTTTCAGTTATTTATTTGTTCTGTTTTGGTTGTTAGAATTGCATTATTATCAAAAAAATTTTTTGTCATGTGATTTTTATTTTGTAACATCATCATGACATTTCAGTCAATCACATGCCCCCTTCCAGTTAGCAATCTGACTTCTAGCTAATTAACCGGATCCTTTTGGTTAAGGAAACTATGAAGAAAGTTGTGTATCTTTTCCTGAAAACCATCTAAAATCAAATGTTGCAGTGTTAACTCTAGTTTAACAAGCTAGCTGCTGACTTTATCTCTAGTATTCCAGTTTGACCCTATGTAATAGTGTAATTCACAACGCTGCCTTGCTAGCAAGTGGCTAAGAAGCTTCTATTTAAAAAACTAAATAAGAAGAAAATATAGCTTTGCCAATAAAGTTCATATATACTGTGTGTATTTTACAACAACAAACTTTACTGGGTTGATTCAAAATTTCAATATTATTGTTGTTGCCCTAACAGGAGCTTACAGACTAAACTTGTTAGAAGTGTGTTGCCTGCAAACAGCTAATAGGTGAGGAGCTTGTGACTAAACATAAAAGTGCCAAGTGGGTAAATATCAGTACAGGCTGAAAAATTGACTTTTAAAATAAGCATCTATTATGGATTTGGGACAGTTTGTATGGACTTTGCACAAACTCCTAGTGTTTCTATTGGTTTACTGCTTCTTGTTTGTCTCTATGTATCAACCCTACAATAACAACCTATTTGGGTTGTTCCTTCTCACACACCAGCCCCCTGCAAGCCTGCAAAGGATGGATAATGGTAACACAGATAGTACCTGTGTGTCTATCAGACGGTGCACCTAAGGGGAACGTAAATGACTGTTAGCTGGAAATATAATATTGCTATGTTTATAGCCATACAGATGCTTGTGTCCTGTTGCACTGCTAATTGCTTGCATCAATATGAATATGGCTGTTGTTTTTGTGTTTATGTTAGTTCTCATTTTCTCCATGCTGAATACCATCACTCTTACCGCTGCAGCAGCCGAGTTCCCCCACAGGGATCAATACATTTTTATGGGATCTCACGTTGTGTTTGGATATTTGATTCAAACCCAAACACCGAGGAGAACCAGAGAGAAGAAACTCTGGTTGCGGCTCATTCATCGCTTTGGATTCAGCTGCTTCCTCTGCAATAAAGACCCTTGATCCTTCTGGGCTGAACCTTCCGCGTTGACTCACACTGAAGTCGTGATATCAGCACCCGGCTTTGATCACAATGTCAACACATATATCTCTCACTTGCAAGGGGAAAAGGTAGGAAGGGAGAGCGACACGGGGATCAGAAGCCGGCATTTTCAGCAATTAATAGGGCGTTCTACATCATTAGTCTGGGTGAGCGTTAATAAAGTGGAGTGTTTGAGTGGGCCACAAGAGGTTATTTAAATGCAAAAGAGCCCAAGAGCCCTCACCAATCCATCTCATAAACCTGACTGTGGACTAAATGTCTGATTCATAATCTCCTAGTAATGACTTTGCTGTCAGAAGAGGTGTCAGAGTCAGATTTCATCCTAACCTAGTTTGCATAATGCTGCGGGGCCTTTAAGGTGAAATGCAATGACAAAACCCCATAAAGAGCCATTATGCTTCTAATGGCAAAATGGAATGACTTATGCTGCGCCACAACCCGCAGGTTCTAAGCTGTTTACTTGAATCCTGCTGTGTTTCCCTGTTTAGTCGTGTTTGTGTGGATGACACCAGTTGACATTCAAACTCCAGTGGCAGCAGCGAGGATCTCTAAAAAAAGCAGGTATTATTTTCTCCAATATGAACAGGGAGACGCTTTTTCACCTCAGTCTTACGGGCTCACTCCAACAGGACTATTCTCACAACAAATAGACTTCCCACAGTGATTTACTGATTAATTATCAAGTATATTCTCCATAATGAATGCCTTTAAAACCATCCTTGTAGTGATTCCTTGCTCAAAATCTAAAAATGGGCAAAAACTTTCTAACAAAGGCACCATCACGTGGCTCAAAGGCAATATGGCTTTTTCCGCAGGTTTGCTCATCACTTTGGTTCAGCATGTAACAGGCTATCTGAAAAACTGCTTGATGGATTTAGATTCAGTTTAGTGCAGACGGAATCTTAATGACATAAGAGATCCCCTGACTTTTACTCCATGCTATCACAAGGTTAACATTTGTGGTTTTTATAAAAATGTCTACCAGTCAGTGAACAGATTGTCATAACATTTGTAGCAGACGTCCATGTCCCACTCAAGATGAAACAATTTATCTAGTGCCATTAACAGGTCGGTGAAGTTAATTTTTAATAAGTTGTTCAATATTTTGTTTAATACTTGGTTTTGGTTTTAATAACCATTACCTTCAAAACCAGTTACATTTGCACCATTCTTTTATGCTTGGCTTATACCACCATGCTAACACGATAAACTACAACTGTTAATGTAGTAAACATTATGCCTTCTTAGCTTTAGCATGTTAACACTTTCATTTGCATGTTAGTGTGTTAGCATGTAGCTCAAGAAATGGCTCTGTCGACTGGAAGAGTTGTTATTATGACTGTAAACTGTTAGTCTACAAGTCTCTACCCACAGAGGCTCATCTAGTGTCAGAGTACAGAGGTAAGTTTTGAGAGGCAGGGTTGCTTATCACGGTTACATCTGTAAAGGTTCATATAATTTTCATGCTTAAACTAGTTTAGAAGCCTATTTCTTTGCTCATTTGTTAAAGTTCATGCATTAGTTTCCCACCTGTCTATACAGATCCAGTAAAGTATAACTTTAGCAGTGCAGTAAAAAGCTGTCAGACATTTGGGCTTGAGAGCTGTGAGTGTTTACTGCCTCACACACACGCCCCACAGCTCCCACTGTGTGTAATTAGAAGGGCAGAAGACAGTGGAGGGGTGTTTGCAACTAGATGCTCAGGTTATGATGTTGTCAATTTGATAAGGGGATGAGTATAATTAGGTTTGAAGACATTACCAAACACATTTTCCATGTGATAAGATCCAATGAAAGGGTCAGGAGGTTTTAGGAGCTTGTAGTTTGTTGGACTGGAAACTCCTAAATTATGTATGTAATGTACACTCCTACAAACCACATAAGCCCAGCTTCGAGATGGGGAATGTAGAGATGTTCATTTGCAGTAAAAATAAAGATTGATTGTTCAACTGTCACAATAACGCTTCTCACGTTTTATGAGGCATAGCAGGTGCTGTAAACCATGACAAGTTTGGTGGTGCAGATACACAGAGGAGTGAAATGTCCCACTGCTGACTGATTTGAATTGATGCAGAAAGCTAAAATGAAAACCTGCGTAGCTGTTTTTAATGCTTTGAAACAGAGCGCAGCATTTGAGAGCAGGAGGTATGAAGCTACTGATGTCATTAGCGTCTACATTCATATTCCAAATGCCTGACAGCCCTGCAATTACTGCCAAGCCTGACAAAAAGGAGAGACACTAACTGCTGCTCACGGATTTATTTGCCAAAAAAAAGAAAAAAAATCAGCTTTGTGCTCAATGGTTTAAAATAATAAAAAGCAGCACCCATCCAATCTCCTTCTACACCATGATGTGAGGCTTCATCTGAAGCGCCAGCCTGGTGGTGAACCAGTGCAGGTGATATGGAGATCAAATGGCCTGCAAACCAGCCAAGGCGACCTGTGGCAGCCAGCGCCACCCCCAGCCGCCTCTTGTAAGGAGACACAATCCCGATAAACGTATTCCTGTCAACATTGCTGCGATGCCTTTTTAATACAGCCCCCAGAGGATTCAGGGCAAGAACAGCCTGAGTCAAACTCCATTTCTCGGTGCTGAAAGTGAGATGTGACAAGAGCCTTGTGCAGGTCAGGGACAGTCAGGGACTGTCTGGCAGCAAGCAGCAATGGAAGACAATAAAAGGCTGTTAGAGGTTTATTTGTTTTTGTGTTTTGAGTCTGACTAAACCCAAAGCAGCCTAAACAGAGCGGAGCTGCACCTTTCAAGCTGAAACCCCATCAGGTATTACCGTTTGATAGCTGAAGAGGAGAATAAACAGGACCAGTGGTTTTCAGGAGCAGACGAGCACAAGTGTGGAAAGAGCAATTTAGGGTGCAGTCACACATCCAGCACAGTTGGGTCACATCAGTCTGAGGCAGAGCTGAAAAGTTAGTTTTGTTGCATTCTGGGTAGGTTTGCAAATGTCATGCACGTAGCTGGGATTGCCTGTAAAAAAATCTGCTCCGGCTGTGGAGTCCAGCCTGGGGACAAGCAGCATGTTTTTTTGACAGTTGGGGTAAACCCTTTATTCTGCTGGTTGAAGACTCAAAACAAACAGAAAACAAAGGTTGTTCTGCATTGCTGCATCTTTCTCTTGTTTCCAGCAGTTAGTTTGGAGATCCATATGTGCAGATATGGCTCAAACACACTGCAAACCACAAGTCAAAGGAGGAGTCAAAAACTCATTTTCTTCCATTATAATGTAATAAAACAATGTTGTTGGTGTGCAGCTTTGTCTTGTTAAACCAAACAGCTTTGAGTTGCGTCTTGAACAGACAGAAAATCTGTGCTGTGAGGCAGGAAGCTGCTCACAGATCAGAGCTGTTGCTGACAGCAAAGGCTATTGGTTAAATGAATAGATTAATAGATCAATAGATAGACAGATTAATGATTTAGCTTATTTCCTAAAGTAGAAAAAATGGTTGTCAAAATTTAACAATTTTGATTTCAAATTTTTTTTAATTTTGAAAAAAAGGGAATGTATTTATTTTGATGATGTAGCCAGGCAGATACTGTAATCTTAGGTTTTATTTAATGGGGTTTTGAGAAACTCATCTCTGGAATTTTTGCCTCTGGATTGGTGGATTGTTATGGGGCTCATACCATGGTTAAATCATAATTTAAATTTTTAATTACATTTTTCTGTTTTTCTGGCTTAATTTTCAGATAATACCCAGAATATATTCATAAAACTGACATTCATAAATAAAAAAACAGAAAGTGTTTGCTTTGGTAAAGACTGTGTCCAAAAAAACGTGGGAGGAAAACTTTGACCTGTTGTTTCCTGAAAGGTTACACCACAGAACTTTTTCTGTCTTATTCGTTCTTCTCCAAATTTAAATAAAACTTGAAAAATAAGGGCATTGATTCCAGAAATTGATTTCACATACACATCTCAAAACCTTTGCATACCACAACAAAACCAGGGAATTTGATTTATTAACATAAATAAACTTTCACACCTGGTCAAGTAGTTTTAAGTGTCACCTTTAAATCCACTTTTTGAGTTAATAAATAATAACATTTTCTTTTTTGTTCCATCATCTAGTATTAATTGCAACAGCAGTTATTAGCCTTTTACTGCAGAGAAGCAGACTTTTGTCTTGAAGGCTTCAGAAATGTATGTGAAAAATAAATGATGATGCCTTGTAGTCCAAAGTCTCTACTTCAGGGCTACAACACATTCCCAATCAAGGCAACAGCCCTTTACCCAGACACTAAAACAGAAATCAACCCTCTGCGATGTGAAAAGCTACACTTCATTTGTCCTCACTGTCAGAATCGGATTAAATGCATCTTTTTAAATATTTGAAGGGGGTGTGTTCAAGCTTAAAATAAGATGTTAAGCTAATAAATAAACCTCTTAGATCATGCTGGCTGTGAACGCAGCCCCCCTACATGCTCCATGCTCAGAGCTGCTTTCTCATCCTTTCAGATTATGGGATGCTTCAAGAACACCTCCATCCTTCAAGAAGCCTTCCGAAGGTCCTTCACCTGGTGGCCCATAATCGAATGTTCTCGATGTCATGGCTCCGACATTACAGTAGTACAGCTTTCATGATGGGCCATCCATTGATTTTACGTCAGGGAGGAAACAATAAGGGATTGATTAAGAAAGCCCCTCAGACCTTTTTAAGCTCTGCTAATTGTATATGTTTCTTTCAGGGTTACAAGCCAGTTTGTAGCGACCGATCTGCTGCGGCATGTGAAGCAAAAGGTTTGTCAAGTTTTGTGAAGGTTAAAGGTGGCTCATAACTTTTGGAACAAGCGCAGGTCAACTCCTCCATTCCTCTTTGCTCACTGTCCTGATCTGGCCCTCAACGTTATCGACGTCTTAAAGGTTACATTTGATCGCTGAATATTGAGCCTCGCAGACACAGGGAGAAAAAAAAGCAAGCAAGGTTGAGAGGAGGAGGGAAAAAAGTCTGTCGATAGCAAGGCTTTCCTTCCTGTTTACTCGTCAGGGTGAGGATAACACACCCTTTTATTTCATGGTATCACAATGACATAAGTACATATTATTGTGCACTGTAGTCAACTACATTAGAACAACTAAAACCTGAAGTATCGTGTTATTGTATTGTTAAAAGAATTATTTTTCTCTGGTATGTTAATGAAAATTTTGGTATATTAATTGGTGGAAACATCAGCATGAGGCTTTAAATATGATCATTTAATCTGTCTCTTAATGGAAAGTCTCTGTGTGATGTTCCTGTTGTTTTTGAGGTTTGGATTCTGTACTTCTGTAGATGCTTACGACCATAATTGCTTTTTTGCTTAATCCTTTTTGCATTCACTTTGTTTAATGGAGTTACTTTTGCATCTTTTTATTCATCACATCAGTCTGCTCACAGTCTTCTTCAATTGATTTCCACCTTATATTTTATGTAACTGAAGTCCCTTTAATTCAGTGGCTCTTTGTGTTTAATTACACTGTTATGTTTGTTATAGAACGATTTGTACAATGTTTTGTACACGGCTTGTCTGAATATAAGAACACATTACCAGAACTCTAAGATGCAAGCATGAGATCAACAACTTCTGCATTAGTTGCTCTCAGGAGTGTTTGCTCCATCTGAGCAGAAAGTGGACTGGAGGTGCAGCCGCAGAGTTAGAGCAGATTACAGTGGACTGCAAGGTTTGGTTGTCTGCCAGCAGGCTACTTTGAAACAGTCGAGCGGGGGCAGTTTGCTTTGAGAGGGTTTTTTCTTTATGGTGGATCACTGTCAGTGATCACACCCATCAGATTTCTGGGAAAAGAAAAAAAGAAAAACTTCCATGCAGCCATTCAGTTATTCTGTGTGTGTGTACACTCATCACTGCACATCTGCACTGGCAGTGGAGTCCACAGTGAATTACAGAAAGACATTAAAAAGAGAGAATCATCCATCAGATAGAGTTGGATGAACTGAGGTTTAATGATCAGTGTTGGGCGAGTCTGAGAAAGACTATTCTTATAGTCAGTTCTGTGTATTACTGTACTTAGATAATTACTGAGCAGTAAATTAAAGAAATGATTTTATCATTTGTTCCATTACTTTGTGCGTCTCAGTTGTCAGCCCTGTCAAATGTGCAGACAATTCCAAAGATCTCCACACACACACACACACACACACACACACACACACACACACACACACACACACACACACACACACAAACACACAC
>JAQNCA010000018.1:5436333-5481900 GCA_029783725.1 Acanthurus tractus
GTGCTTCAGTCACTCATGTGAACTTCAGTAACTACAATAGCATAACAAGTGCAATATATCACTGACAACAAGATACATGGATCCAAAACTTTAGTAAGCAGTTATAGAAAATAGCATGTTACATTCAACATGTCTTTTTGATGCCTGTAACTCTGAACATTAGCTTTTCTTTAAAAAAAAATCTGAAAAAGCTTTAAACACTAACTAATACTTACTCTCCACCTCATATCGTTTTTCTTAGTCACTCTCCTTTGAGACAAAAAACATCAATGCTTGCACTCCTACAGCAATACTTAACTTTCATTTATAACTGGTTGCCAAGATCAGGGTTCCCGAAGTTTTAAGCTTGAGACTCAAAGGTGCATTTTGTTGTCCGTAAAAATGACCTACGTTACGTTCTCAAGATTTTGAACTGCAAATCAACACAACTAACTTATAAAACAACAAAAAATATACAATGAATACATGAAGGAGGTGCTCTGTTGGTTTAATTTTAGCAAAACGCTTTGGTATTAATAATAGTTTGCTTTTTAGAGATGTCCCATGAGTAAGGACCAGTCTTTAGATAGTACATTAGCAGATACATAATATGACATGGAAGTAAAAGCAGTTCTGGTTATTTTTTAATGTAAAAAGGTAATAAACGGATGGATTGCCATGAAATTTGGAGGAGACATTCATGTATGTAGCACTATCACCATGTCAGAATTTTAATCTGTCCAACATATGAAAGATTTAAGTATTTATCACCAGCCTCAGTTGTGCTTTCTTTTAAGTGATTATAAGCAAATGCTACCAAACTAAAATAAGCAATGCAGAAAAGATTCCCTCTTAACATTAGCAAATAAACATTTTTTTAATGAGCATGTCAGCATGGTGATGTTAGCATAAAGCACGTGGTCAGCTGAGGCAAAATATGGTCTTTCAGCTGCTAGCACGTTTGTCTTAGTCTTGTAACATCTTTCCCAGAATTGTTAATCAAAAAAGCACTGAGTATGCGTGTGTTTGTTAGAGCATGTAATCGGGGTAACATTATGCCACCATTCCTCAGACAGATCCTGTTGTATTGCCTTCACTCACATGAAAAAACTTAAAAAGAATAAATTTAATCTGATTTGTTTTGGGGGATAAAGTAATCCATCAGATCAGATTTACAGTGTGGACGCCTGTTAAGTTTGTCCAGACACAAATCTTGCCTGAACAACACCAGCATAACATTAGCATGAATCAACTCTGATGATTTATTGCACAGCTGCACAACAACAGTTGTGTATTGGAAACAAAGCATTTGCCCCTAAATTATTCATGAGATATAATAAGAGGGTAGTTGCTTTACAGAGTGTTTGTCGATGAGGACAGGACTTGGGGAAGATAGACTTAGGAAGAGAAAACTATGTGCAAAGTGAACATTTTCTGTGAGATGGAAATAGTTTAAGAGTGAAGCAGTACGTTTCCATGTTGCACAAAGAGCTAAAACCTTTCAGAATAGGAAAAAAACATTTTCTGAGGAATAGTTAGACCTCTGCATTGGCTAGCTTCAGGGAACCTGTTTGTAGTGTAATGCTATTCTGGCCTGTGGACACATCGAGTTCTGCCACAACAAAAAGGAGGCTCATCTGAAAGGAGGAGAGAGACGGCATTCAAACAGCATAAATTAAATGTCTTCTTTTGCTGTTTTCACCTTCTGTGTTGCCTGTCCTTTGAGTTTGTTGCACGTCCGCGGGCTACTGTGCTAACAAGGCTCCCTGCTATGGTCTCTGGTCACAGTAACAATGGCAGCACATGGTGACTCCCTGCCTAAGTTTGAGTCGTACTTTTGTGGAGATGAGCGACAGATAGTTCAGATAGTTTGGAAGACTCTGAAAAGAAATGCAGCCACAAACTTGGCTGTTTGGAGAGTTTTTATCAGGATTAAAATGGCTCAATATCACAGTGACTCACAGGAATACCAAAAAAGCATTTCAATCTGGACCAAATATCAACGGCTTATTATGCCAGATAAAGCAACTTAACAGGAAACATGATGTTCTGTTTTGGTTAGTCACTACCAAATGTACTAAAGTTCTCAAATTCTACATTAGTTTCTCTTTAGGCCAGACAGTGCCATTTTAAATGCTGAACATTGAACATAAACAGTAAAATCCACTTATTGGATTTACAGAGACAGGAGAGGGCATTAGAATGCCTTCTTTTATTGTGTTGCTAGCTTGTCTACCATTTGGAAGGGATTTAGTGATGAAACACACAACCAACAATTTAGGATATAAATGAATCCAAACTGAAATAACTTTAGCAAAAGAAAAAACTAAGCTAACTTATCAACCTTCTGCATTTCTTTATTCGTTCAACACTATGTAGTTTTGTCAAACTCATAAAGCTTAGCGCCATTTCAGTAAAATGATAAAACTCCTCATCTTTTTGAGAAAAGAAACAAGAAAATCGAAATCGAAAAGTTTACAGAAACAATAATGATCAGTCAGCAAGAAACATGCGAGCAGATCAGCTTGAATTGGTACCGCTAGCTCTATTATACCGATCAGTGTTTGATAATTCTCATCTTATTGTCTGTATTATCTGTACTTAAATATGTTCTCACATTGGAATGCAGTCTTTGTACTTGATGAGATAAGCATTAACTATGCTTAAACTGTATGTACCCTCAGTGACTATGATTCAAACAACACAGCTTTAGCGCTAAACTACTTTAAAATGGGCTGCAAACTGGTCTTGCATCCCCAGCTTACAATCAGATTCACTCTTGTGCAACAGACTTTATTTTTTAAAAAAAGTCTAAAGAAAAAAAAGTTTAAAGTTTTCCCACCTGCACTAAACTCCACATAACTGATCTGAGAGTCTGTAAGGGGTCATTTTACTTTCAGGCAAGCTAATGGGTGAAAAGTGCATCAGGTCTATAAAAAGGCTTTGAGGTTGGAGGAAAAGGTGATCCTCTTCCAAGGCAGTAAACTTGAGAGGAAGTCATTGATGCTGCCTGACCTCATGAAGCAGCTCCACAGTCGCTCCACAGTTAGAACCCACGGTTTTACAGAAGCTGGAGCACTCTGTGCAGCAGCGGGGAAAGTGCTCTATCTGTGAGTTAATTTGGGGAACACGCTGGAAATGATTCATTTTTATGCCCTATTGTTCTTTATATAATGAGCAGAGAGGTGTTCATTACAGGGAAATGGCTCCTACTTCTGCCAATTAGGGGTAGATGATTAGCAAAGAGATATGCTGAAATTGCAAATCCAATTCTCTTTGAGACAAGTAGTGTTTGATAGTATTCCTCACTTTGAGTCCTGTGCCAAAATTTGTCCTTCATGTCATTCACCACGGCACTGGCTAAAAGCTGGAGTTGGTCCTTGGGTGCTGTACAGTAGCTGCACACTCAAGGGTGGGTTAAATACAACAAGGTTCTCTAGGATGTACTTTTACTTTTTACTTTATTTTTTACTTTCTTACTTTTGTTGTTCATCATGCAGAGACACGAATTCAAGTTTTGTCAGAAGATTTCTTATTTTTTCTCAGGTGCTAACCAGCACCAAGTTTTTATTAATCAAACTTGATTATACCACAAATGTACATTTTCCTCATCCATTTCCATATGGTAGTTGCAATGCAATGCAGTAGAAAGTAGAGATTTTTAAAAAGTGAGCATGAAATGTGATAAATACTGCCTTTGTGTAAGTGCTGGCAATAAGGTTGCCTTACGCTGATAATCACATTCCAGCTGTTACAAGACCTGAAAAGGTTGCAAAATGATTGAAAAGGCAATTTCAAGTAAACAAAAGAAATCTCATAAGCTTTACTTTGATGTTTTTTCAGTTAAATATAAAAAAATATTATATATAAAACCTCAAAATCACATCATAGCTAAAGGTTTCTATTATGCACCAGGTGTTGACGAAGGTCAGTATGAATTTTCTGCTGAGCTTTCATTTCTGTGTACCTTGAAGGCCTCAAAAACCTTGTCAGATCCTTACAATAGCTAATATAATAAGGAAAAAAACAACCATTTTCAGCCTGTGTTTTGGTAACTTTTATCTCTAAATGTTTGAACAATATTAGGATCAAAATTTGAAAAATATCATACATTTGTTTTCATTTCCAGGTTACTGTCAATCAAAAAATCTAATCAAACTTGGGGTGTTGAAGATAACCCTAATATTTAAATGATTAAATACTTATATTGTGTTACTAGTACACCTGATGGTATCTTGTAAGTAATGCATTGTCCCCTAAATGATGTCATCCATCTTTCTGGTCTTAGTTTGTCCAGGTAGGTAGTAGTAATTCACCTTTACGCTGGTCGCCACAATGCCAGTAAATGTAAAAAATTGATTTTGTTGAATTTTTCTTTTTGTTAGCTTTTGTACTGTTATGTTTAGAGTCTGTCTCTCCACCTTCCTACACTCATATTTTGTGTGTAGTTTATTTGTCAAAAAGGAGACAAAACCAACAATAAACAAAGGTAATGAGGAATTTGACTGATAGAATTACTTTTTTCAAATTTCTCTAGCTATCACAGTAATATTGTAATCATGAATTCTTTAGGCTATAATAATCTGCAGTGAAAATCTGATATCCTGACTGCTCAAAATCAGACCACACAAACAAAGTCCTGATGAGTTTCAACACTATAACACCTACTGGTTCTAAGGTTATAGAGAAAAACTTGGGATTTGAAACCAGGACATGCATTCAAGACATGCACTACCTCCTGCACTTGACTCTGGCAAAAACACTGTAAACGTGTGCTGATACCTTAAAAACAAGAAAATCCCACAACATCAGGCATGTGATGAATTACAACCTCGGAGGTCTGTTAGTATCTTTTGCAGTTTCGCTTCACAGAGCGAGCAAGTGAGAGAGAATGTGTTTGTTCATCTACAGTCTGACACGATGCCCAGACGGGTGACCTTTTTACCTCACGTCATGGCATGAAAGATGCAACCTGCTGCTGCATGAATTCTGGGTAACCTTGCCCTGTAGGCAGGACATGCCTAAGTATAGCCGCCTGCAGTGTGATAGGTCAGATGGCGGCGTGCTCTTCAAAAAAAACTGACTGTGATTAAAGCATCCTGCATCGTTTCCTGCTCAAACCTGTGTTTGCATTTCAGAGAGACACGTGGGAACGGTCAGTAAAAAAAACATCCTGAATGCGTGCAAAGAGTGTACGGTCAGGAATCACTATGTAATGATGTGATCTGACATTAAGTGAAGCCGGCTGGGTTTTTAGCAAGCTGAGAGGTGGGAAGGAGTGATATGGAAAGGGCTGGAGACGTGCTGGCACTTGAGCCTGAAGTGAACTCTTCCTGCGCATTCGAACTTCCCGCAGTGCCTCTCCCGCAGGGTGGACGAGTATAATTACATGATGGACAGATCAGAATTCAGCTCAGACCCGTGCATGCCTCAGTCTTCAATATTTGTACATCTACACCCAATTAATATCTTGGATAATTACGTTTACTCACATGCATAGGACACAGTCTGACTGAGTAATATAATATAGCAGACACAGACATCTCAAGGTGCCTCTGCAGGGCTGCTGGCGAGAAACAGATAGAGACGAGCGTGAGGCGCGTCAGGAAAACTGCTGCGACTTGCAGCATATCAGTTTGGATGTCAGCGGCTTGATTGTAATTAAATACCAAACTGGTGCCCTACTTCCCCCCCCCAACTTTGGCAGCCAAGCACATAACTTCAGCACTGCCAGGTAAAAGGACATTGCTAATGACACCCGCCTGTGAAACGAGGACGAATCTGTGCCATCCATTGTTTTTCTTGTGGGTTGATACCTGCCCACTCTTCTGTGTGTGAGGTGGGTGGGGGGTTGTATTTTTTACCTATGACCTATCTCCAAGTTATTTATGTATTCCACAATGATCTAAAATTGATTTCAGGGATGGGATTTTATTTAAAAGTGCTGAAAATACTTGAGTAACTCAAACTAGACTATAGGGACTCTGCTGATTCTTGTTTTGCTTTATTTTATTTTTGTCTTTATTGTATATCACCTCCAATACAATTAGTCTCTTTTCTCTCGCCTTGTTGTCTTTAAGATGAGAAATTAAAATTAATTACCTTGCCAGGCCAAAGTTCAATACTCAGTATTATGTCCCTGTTGCAGAGTTGGTAATGAATGAGTTTTCACAGCCAAATCTGCAGAAATTGTTGTGTTTTCTGATGCTCTGCTGTCAGCAGATACTAAAACTCTATGCTTAATGGAGTGTCTGTGGTGTCCTTGTTGTTTCTGCTCTTATTTGTTATGCTGTTTGCTCTCTACATTTCTCACTGTGTGACCCGCCAACGTCTGCCTGTCCCACTTTACTGTCTCCTTCAATATTATGATTGTTTTATAATATTGTCAGAGAGTTGTCCCATCTCCCTGCTCCCTTCCTTTTATAGAAAGAAGGTATTTTAAACATGATGCTTTCTTTTCTGTGTATTTAGATGCAAGTTAAAGGCAGTGAAGAAGTGTTAATTAGTTAGTGTTCGTAAAATGGCAAAATGGCAGACCATGGCTACATTAATTTGTATAGTTATTTTGTCATCAGTTTTTACTTTCTCGACTGAAAGGGGAAACGCCTGCGCTCTTCTCTGAAATCTTACATTTACGTTTACCTGAACAAGCAAAATCTGTTATGTTGCACATTCAAATGCCAATGCCAAAAGCCAAAAAAACAAAAACATTCAGCACAGAGAGAACTTTACTGCACCGTGTGACAGTTTGCATTAGCACAGTCACTGATGCTGAGTCAGCTACTGCTAGTTACAAGTTAGATACCAATTGCTACTTGGTGATTTTGATGCTCAACAGACTCCTACACCTGATAAAAAGGTTATGAATAACTTTCACAGCTCATATCACCGTCAATTTCAGCCAAAGTAAAAAAAAGACAAACAGCCAAAACAAGAGTGAATTTTTAACGTACATTCATCGATTTTGTGCCAATAAAACACAGGAAGGATGGATCCAGCAGAGGCAACCTGATTAAGTAGTTTTAAATTAGATTAATTCTACAACAAGACTTACAGACAGTCAAGCAGATCACATGGCAGGCAAACATGCAAGAGGAGGGAGTTCAAACAACTGAAGGAGAGAAAACACCTGAACTAATTAAACAATCAAACACAGATGCCACAAAAAAAATGGTGAGAAAAGCGACAAAGACAGGAAACAACAACAAAAGCATGGCCAGAGAGAACCTACCAAAACAAAACAGGACACATCCATGCTTGAAAACACAAAAAGTGACAAGAAAGCCAGTAACATGACTCTGAATGAATAATATGATTAGAAATCAAAGTTGTTTTTACAGTTCACTGCCCCCAAGTGGCCAAAAAAATCTATAACTACATATTTAAATGCAGTAAAATGATCAAAACCATGAATATACTTTTAACGATCAGTGTTTGATCCAGATATATTTTGTATGCAGAAGCCATATAACCAAGGTAACTCGTGCCATTCATGGTGTCTATTAGAACATAGGATGTTTGCCTTAGAAACTTCTATAACATGAAAAACACTGAAGTAAAGCATAAGTACGTCAAAACTGCACTTTACACTAAATGTGATTAGCTGCCTCTCACCACTGGCTAAATTGATTTAAGCTGGGTACAAAACAGGTCTTTTTTTTTTTCGCTCCTAAAAAGAAAAGCAGGGAAAACATTTCATCTGACAACAAAGAAATGAAAGAATCTTTGCTTGTTTCTATGTAATTACCAGAGATCAAATTCAGTTGTAACCTTCATTTCTCAGAATGCAAAAAAAACCCCCCAATAACTTTAAGAGAAGCATGTCGGACTCTGATGTACAGTCTAGTTATTAAAGTCCGTAATTTCCTCGTGAAGCAGAAAAATACACACAAACACAAACTGAGGGCCATTCAAGGACACATTTCGAAGAAAAGGCAATTTTTCCGGAGACAAAATATTTGATGTTTCAGTCAAAGCTGATAGTAAATTGAATGCAGAGATTGTTTACAGATGTGAAATTTCATAATGACATTATAAACAACCGCCTCTTTTCTGCAATGACAAACCCATTCAGCTTGATGAATAATTGGAAAACCTGCTCCAGTGACACCAAGGCTGACGATGATTGATTTGAAAGAGTTTATTTGCTTGTTTTTCAGCTTTTACTCCCCAGGCTTACTTCATAGTCAGTCTGACAGTCGAGCAGCACAAAACCTGCCCATAAACTAGAAAATTCACCCTCAGCGCTGACAGGAGTCCACAAATTTGGCCTCCTACTCACTGTCAATGAAGCCAGAGAAAATCTGCGTGTGATGACAGCACATTTTTGGAGTCTCTCCATCTAAAACCGAACTGTCCAAAATCAAACGAGAAGCCTCCTTCAGGGAGGACTGACGCCTTGAAAACCACTGCTGCTTGCTGCAACAGAGACATCTCAGCCCTGAGTTTACTATAATTTTCTTTGCCTAAATGATAGAGATTAAAGTTAAACACAAAAGACGCCAAACTGTCCTTTTTTGTCTCACACAAAAGCTAAATCACCTCAGTAAAACTTGCTCTCTCTCCTCCTTTGAAGCCAGCCTCTATAAATAACTTCCCAGTGGTATTACATGGTGGGACTGCAGAGAAAAACCAGGCTAAGAGTGCCCTCTATGTGCAGGCTGCAGCTTTGTGCCTGCAAATGTGGCATATAGTCATGCAAAAGGAACTTAAGACATACACTGACTGCACAAAATTAAACATGGCTAACGGATATTGAGCTGTGGCTGCTTTTCCGCAGGATAAGTTGGCTCAAATATTTTGATGGGTAAAACATTTTCCCTTTTACCTCCCTCTTAAGTTGCTGAGACACTGCTTTTTTTCCCATATGGGCTCAATAGTAAGAGCGTCTCAGGTGAAAGTCAGAGGGAAAGCTTCACGTTGCCGCTGCCCTTTCTAAGTGCAGTGTCATCAGAAGTTAAGTGGGAAGGCAAACCAGATCAAAGCAGCCCAGCAGATCTTCACTGTCTGACTTCATCTCTGCTCAAGCCAGAGAAACCCTGTCACAACCTCCAATGCTCAAAAAAAAAAAGAAAAAAAAAAGATTTTTTCCCCTTCTGGACTCATTATTCCCTCCAGTGCCGGATGATGCTACACGCAGAAGTCACGCTTGTGTAACCCAAATCAAAGTGCTCCGCTTGAAGACTTGTTTGGCTAATAAGTCTATTACAGAGCTATAAAAACTGCAATTAGACGGAAAATCTGGAGTCACTGTCAAAATCTCTGCTGATTTTCTGCAGCTAGATTATGCAAAAACAGGGTTTGTCATCTGTGGTGACTCATACTTATAAACCGAATGAATTACCAGTCATCCAAACATCATAACAATCAGGTATGTGTTTAGATGAACATACAGTATTTGATGAGGAAAGATTAGGTGTATGAAGTCAGATTTCATTCATATTTATGGCAAAGATTCAAAGGCTATAAAGGCTTTATTTCAAATACATCTGAGAAATGAAATTCTTTGTTCTCCTTGATGTTTCTGATGTCATTAAAATTTGAACTATTAAAAAATTATAAAGGCTACATTGAATTAAAAGCATAATTTAGCATTCACTGACCCTTCTACATACATCCATACATACTGAGGCAGAAATAAAGTGACAAACTAAGAGTGCAAGTTAAATTTGAGTCCTTGTGCAGGTTTAGTGTAAGTCCTTGCATGCAATTCCTGCTTGTGTACAATTTTCAGAGTATTTTTACACATTTGTGCAACAAGTACACACATATAAAAGCAAACCTTTTTTCCGTGCTTCATACAAAAACAGATATGAGGGCTCAGTAACCAGAGTGTGGAGAAAAAAATCACCAAAGGAAAAATTTAATAACTTGGTGAAGTAAAGGAAGGCCAAATGCTTTCAAACCCTGAAAGCTGAAATTATCTTGTTAAATTCATTGGAGAGTCAGTGTGCACAGAAACTGTAAGGCCATCTCTGAAGTTGTGACTCAAAGTGGCGTCAGAGATTTCTCTGTGACCTGTAGTTGCTGTAAAATTAGAAGTTACAGCCTGTAAAAAAGCAGATAAAACATGTTAAAAGCAATAAATGTCTCTTTAACTAGCTTCAATATTAACCCATCTTTAGCCATCCATCACTTATAGTAACAGCTCCACCTTACAAATCACAGTGAGACTGTCCTGAGAGGGTTGGAGGTCAGGATGGAGTGATGGGTCAAACAGGACTGTCGAGCCAGCACAGCTTCAAGTCCCAGTGACAGTTAATAACAGTCAATATCAGTGATAGTTTCCTAAAGCTCCCAAATAGTTGTAGCTTTGTGGTAACCAGACTGTGACTGTTCGACAAAATTAATCACCTTAGGAAGGCTTAGTGGCAGGAAAGCTTTTAGCGTCGCAAACAGACAATAAAAGAGTGTCGCTGCTTTGTAAAAGTGATGCCAAGGGTGTCCTGGCCAAGTGAATGTGACAAGTTAAAGGTGAGAATGTGATGGTTTGTGCAGAGCTGGGGCTTGTTTAGAATCAATAACATGAAACAACCATGTCTTAATAGGCAGCAATCACAGTTAAAACCAAAAAATGCCTGTATGAATCATTTACTAAGAGTTTAATAACTAAAAACAGGTTAATCTGCTTTGTTATGATTCGGTATGAATATGTGAGTGTGTATTTGTGTTTGTGCATGTAGTTGACATTATTCTAGAAAAATTATCAAAAACCCCACAACTGACATCAGATTTTCGATAAAGTTATCACCTAATCCTGAATGTTGGTCATGTCTTAGACACGGGCTTTTTAGAAAATGTCATTGTGGGGACCTTGACATGGAACAAAATGGAAACCTTTGCATTAGGACACTTAATTTTTGTCATTAGAGATTTTCTTTTGATGTGCAAATGAAGCATTATATATTAAATATGAGATAGTTTGAATACATGCATAGCATTAGCATAAAATAAGAATATAAAGTAAGACAAACAGCTTTTCACTGATCTGAAAATGACATATTATGGAAGCAAAACTGCACAAAATCTCAAAAAATGACCCTTTTGTGAAGAAATAATGTTTTCACTTGTAGTGTCTCTCCATACGATCAGGATAATGTCTTTCAAAGTCTCTTCCTGACACTGAGCCACAGTGAGATCCAGTCAATAAACGGTTGAACACTCGCAGCAGAACGAGCAGCCAGTTCGTCACTGCACAACCTGGCGCTGGAGCAGACAGATGTGATGATATGCCATCTATAGCCGCGGGCCTTTTCTGACTTCTAAAGGCTTCTGCTGTCAAAGTGGGGCGCCTGGGAGAGCATGACACAAAAGTTAAATGAAGGTTAAATGGAAGCACTTCAAAGTGGGAGATCTCCACAGAAAAATAACGGAGGAAAGGTTAATGTGTGTCTTGTTGAGACACCAGAGCAGCTTGTAGCTTTTGGGCATGACGGTTTGAGGTCCGGTTTGGGTCAGAATGCCTTGGGGCTGCCGTTTATTGGTTTCAGTCACACAGTGGCTGCATGCAGCGCAACAGCATAGTTTTAACAGTGATGCTTGCAGAGCATTTTTCCTCCAAATCAGATCTTTTTTCTCTGTGCTGCTTTCAGTATGTATCCTGTTATACAAGAGGCAGAAAAAATTGGCTTTGCACATGTTGGATAGAAGGCAGTAATGAATGAAAGATGCTCCTCACTGATTGCCCATGCAAGGAAACAAGCTGAAAGGGCTGCAGAAAGCATTCAATGGCTCTAGTTTTGTTACACATGTCAAATGTTTGCCTTCCAGGAATTTTCTTGTAAAGAGTAAGTCAGTGCACCCAGCAAAGAAATGTTTAAGACAGAGTCTGACTAACTGTCTTCAATGACTGCTAATTGTTGCCTTGTATTTAATAGGCAGACATGAGAGTGATACCAACATTTTCATTCAGCTTTTGACATGAAAGCCAGCCGGGACATTTAGAACAACAACAACAACAACAACAACAACAACAACAAAACATTTGTGTATTTTTAAAGATGTAGTAGATCAGAAATGCAATATAACTATATGCATTTTCAAGGCTGCTCATAGATGATTGGCTGTGACTGAGACGTCTTAACAAACCTTAATTTTTCAGCCAAATTTGAAGAACAGCAGCATGTTTGGAAAACAACTAGTTTGTCACTCAAATTGTTGCCTGACTGTGTTTAAAGACATAAATGTTAAGGACACTCTTCAAGGTTGGATAAGCAAAGACAAATATGGACCAAAAGATCGAAATGATTGTCAAATGTTATTGTTTTTATTGTGGGTCATCTCTGCCTCACCATTGAGATATTTCATCTTATTGACCAGGGACATGAGAGAGTTGAGTTTGTGTAACCAATTGCTGTCAGGACGTTGTGTCTTTAGGCCTCTTAAAGTTTATGATGCTAGCCAGCCAGTCAACCTTGGCATGAATGATCTTGTTTACAACTAGGCTCCCGTATAAATATGGGGAACCTCAATTTATTGTATAAACTAGGACTCCAACACACACTTAAAGCAGTCTCTCTTTGTGCACAGAAAAAGTGACCCAAGTGACTGTATGGAGAATTAAAAACAAGAGCTTGAGAAAAGTTCTGATCCTGCTGACTTTCTGTTCTCCAAACCTCCACTAATGGTGTGAATTGACAATTGTTGTCAGATTTTTATAAAAATGATCACCAATTACAAAGACACAAAGATGCTGGTAAACAATTCAGTTTTACCTTGTTTGAAGCAAACTGAAGCACTTTGACATTATATCAGAACTTCAACTACAATACCAAAAACATGGCTCTAAAGGAGGCGGTTGTGGTTGAGGTGTTGTTTGCTACACCTATATGAATGTGATTGGTTGTTTCCTGTCAGGTGACAGCCACATAGCTGTGCATGAATAAAATAGCTGATGCCAATCAAGGTAAAAAATAAGAAACTCAACTCTGTCTGGATTAATGCTACATTTATTTATTTGAACAGACAAAATTCTTTAGAATGAGCAAAAGCACAATTTTTTATGTTAAGGTCCTAGAAAGGGGTCCACAGATGCATTGACTGCGCCTAACTGTGCACAGTAAATGAGTGTTTGCCTGAGAGCGCTCATGCATGCATATTTATGTTTATCTATGCATGAACAATGAAAGACATTAGAAGTAACATTTTTTTCCTTTACAGTAAGTAGACCAGGGAAATATGTTGAGCTGCTGTGTGCTTACTATAAAAAGAAGTGAACCGGCCCTGATTTCATGTTTATGCAAACTGTGTAAAAGCCAACAAAGGAAATCAGAGAAATGAGAGTCGTTAGAGCAGGTTGATGTTACGGCAATTACCGGCTCCATGCCACATCAAAAGAACGGTAACATCTCCACCGGGAAGCCTGCATCCCTTCAGTATTTAACCTATTATCACAACATTGTTAGTGAAGTGCGGTTGACCTGTGTATGCCAACGTGACAGCTAATTGCCAACCGGCAGGAATCAAAGGCAGCCGACCTGAAACTCTGCAGCTTTGCAGGGAATAGAGTTTGACACTGTTTTGAAGGTCAGAGTCTCTTGCATTCAAACCCCAACAGGTCCCTCTCTGGGGTGCCCGGTCCTGCTGAAACGCCTATCACAGGAAACTGGAGAGGCTTATTGTTCTCTCCTCTCCTGTTGACCCTCACCGCCCCATTAAAATCTAGCCTGAAACTCTGCCTGAGGGTCTGCAGCCATCATCGGCACATGCAGCCTTTGCCAAAGCATGGCATACTAATGAGAGAAAGGGGAGGGGGTTTCAGAGTGATGGTAGTGGTGGTGGGGTCTGGGTTTTGCATTTTTAAAATATGGGCTGGGACTGGTTACCAGTCAGAATTAATGACAGGCTCGTGCGTGATTTTTAGCGGGTTGGATGCAGGATGAGGGCAGGAGCAGCTGCACCTTGAGTGTATAGAGAGCTGCTGGGCCCATTTAGGTGATCCTGTGTGCTGACTGTTAATGGAAATACACACACACACACAGATATTATTATTCATCGGCAGACTTGCTGAGGGATTATTATGCTACCTCCACTGTGGAAGTTCTGCTTTAAGTGAGCATTTTGTTTGTCTCCTGTCACCCATAAAAATCTTAGAATTTATCTTTTAGATTCATACGTACAAGGTATTTTATTATTTACTGATTGATATAGTCTTAAAATGTTTCAAATATTTAGCCTCCTTTTTAATGCATAAATAACACAAAAGATAAAATAAAATGACTATTTTCTAATAAATGGAGAGCAAAGAGGAAAACATATTTTTGCATCTAAATAATGATGCTCTAGCTCGATACCATATTGCACCAGCTGAACAGCAGCTCCAAATTGACAGCTTGGCTCCAATTTCAGTCAAACCATAAACTCACAGACAGTCAAGTGGCTTATTTGGATATATTCTTTATTTTGTGGCTGTGATAGGTGTCAACATTCCATTAGAATTTACAAAAACATAAATCATTTTTTAATACCCGTGTGGTACTTTTTCCTCTTCCCGACGTGACGGCTGCAGAGGTAGTGAAAAGACTGACAAAGTGTGAAAAAACGGCTCTATACCATACCGTATAATTTCCCTGATGAGGAAGCACACAGTACGTCTGCTACTGGAAGGATGTAATGGACTGAGATCACTGCTGAGACAAACTACAGGACTGAGCTCCAAACGTGAACACAACTGTTCAGAAACAGAAATATTTGCCTCCTCGACTATGACTGTGTTCCAAATCCTGTTCTTCTCTTTACCTTCAGTTTGTACTGCAGCTGCCCTGATAAAGAATACATGTTGCATGCAGTATGCAAACAACTAAAACGTACTGCTTCTTCGTGAGATTGCACCTTTGACCCTCGAAATCAGACATTTATTGCAGTCTGCAGCACAAAATTAGAACGTTTTGGAATGTAGCTGAGGCAGTTGTATGAACCTTGTTCAGTTGATGTGACTTGTCATTCACTGCTCAGACCATTATGGGTCAGAATAGCCATAAAAGCAAGCATATTGCAAAGTGCAACCAGACGCAGTACGAGATTCTGGTATTTTTTGGTAATCTGCATTTGACACTATGTATCTGGATATCTGGATACACTACATCTTTTTCTACTCTAATAAATAGTATGGTAATACTGGTTTGGGAACACAGCGTGAGTGTACAAAGCCCTACTAACACAATATACATATTTGTATTGATATACCAGATACTGATGAAGACAAAATAATATCCCAATATTTAGACTACATCTGGTGTTACAGCTTATCTGTTCATGTGTGTTAATATGGTTTCTCACACAGACTGGAGTGAATTTTTAATTAGTAGCTACATAAGTTAATTTTTTTGCAAAGAAAAAGTGAAAGACTGCAACAATGTGTAAACATAAAAACAGTAAGCTTACATAGAAATTGAAAAAAAATTACCAAAAGGTTTGAGCAACAAGTTACCGTTCTACTGTGTTCACAAAAAGCTATTTTTAACGGTCATTATAGCACAATAAGGCACAGTAAGCTTCACAGCCAGAGTCCGTCAGCCTCCCAGTAGCAAACCACCTTGTATACAATCAAAACCAACACATGCTAATCTTCTCACCATGTCAGTATAAGAAAACAAAGACCAAATGTTTGCTCAGGAAGATGTGAGATTTAGTTCTGATGATTGTAATCTTGTTAAATTATAAAACATTTAATGGAGGCAGAAATGATCCCACTGGCTCGGTGGGCAGAGATTTGCTTATTTAAAATCAAGGGTTACCAAAGTGGAGTTTTGAATATGAAAATTCTTAATTCAAAATAAATGAACTCAGATGCAAATGAAAAATTCAGTTTCATCAAAGTACATTTGGGTGCAAAGCACATAATTCAGAGCAAGAACAAAACAGGAATTTAAAACACATAATTAAGATTAATTCAGCTAGCAGACGAGGCTTCTAACTTATTCCATTGCATTTCAGTCCACTGCTACAATAACAATATTTGCTTTAATCTCTTATACACTTTTAAGCCTTTACGTTCTGCATATTGTTGGTTACACACACACATCAGGGGAAAAAAACAAAACAAAATAAACTAAACTAAAACACTCTACATTTAAGGAAACATTTTTCAGCCAGCTCATTTCCTAAAGTGAACAACAGTTATGTGCGCTTACAGAAATAATATAAACTGGGAGAAAGTATTTAATGTTTGTCCTTTCAATTTAACTTTTTCTGCAAAATTTGGTCTTAAGCAAACCTCAAAATAAACTTCTGCTGTAAGTACAATGTACACACAAAAGAAAGAAACACAAAACAGGCTATCGGTGCATATCAAACTCAGTCAGTCATCTCTGTTTGAATTAAATCATTTTAGCCATGTCTTTGAAAAAACATTTAAAAACCCCAAGAACAGATAAATATTGTTTGAATTTGAACAAATTACAATGTGGTTTGGTGGTACAGTAAAGAGAATACCATTTTGAGTATGCTGTTTACTGTATGCCATTACTAGCTTCCATACTATTGGAAAAACCTTGTTGACTTCTAAATCAGAAGTTCCTTCGATTTAAGCAAATTTTCTTTTTTTGAGATTTTTAATTTGACTATTTTAAAAGGCCTTGAGGGGTACAACTAAAACATTTTCAAAAAAATATTGAAAATTATAACAAATTTTCGAAAGAAAATTTATGGTATTCCCCATGAGCCCATCAAACCACAAGGTTGTGTTTTGTGTCTTATTCGCACATTTTAACCTTTAAATACACAGAAAAGAATATCCCATCTAACCAAACCTCAACCAAAACAACAAGAAAAAGTACTGACATTAGCCATAAAACTGGAACCTTGCTTAGTCATTTAAAAGAATAATTCATGAAAATAGCAAGTTTTCCCATTGAAAGGAAAGAATGGCTTTCTTTACCTTTTTTTCTAGGTGGTTTGACACCAGCAGGGGGCAGTGTTATTTGGTAGAAAGTGATTGTACTGCAGTCTATTTCCCTCACTGAGAGAGTCATCATGCACAATGAGCGTCTGAATTCAGGGAATGAAAGCAGTCCCTCCCACCACGATATGTTAACATTATCAGGTATTAATGTTAATCATTAGTTAAAGCTATAAATAAGCTACAGACATTGCAATATAAAGGTACTGTGTAATACTGGCATGAAATGCTGGTGAACTAAGTGTGTGATGGGACACTGATTCTGAAAAGCTTACAGATGAACTCATATAGGACAGTTAACCTCAAGATGAGATGTGTGTTGAATGTTGCAGTGAAACCCTCAGACTTCAATGCAGGCCAACACTATCGAGAGAGAGAGTTTCACAGTAACATAGTGTTTGGTTTATTATTACTTCATTATTGATTCATCTGGCAATTATTTGCACAATTAATAGATTAATAATTTTAATATCAAAGAATGTGAAAAAATGCCCATCCAAATGTTCCAGGGCCCACAGTGAAATCATCAAACTGCCTCTCCTGTCAAAACAAAAGACTATTCATCTATTATCATAATGACCAAAGCAATTAGGAAGCCAGACTCAGCAAGTTTTTTGACACTTTTGCTTAAAAAGGACCAAAACAATGAATCAATTACCTAAAAGTTGATTAATCTATTGATCTACCAGTCAATATAGCTTTAGTTTGGTTGCAATGACTCTTGGGTGAAGAATAAATTTTTGAGAGCCACTGCAACACAGCTGGACATCCATTTTCATGATTCCAAATCCACATTCAACTATTCACAGAGCATTAAAAAAAGACAATAATGATGCATTTTGTTCATGATTGCTTTGAAAAATACATTTGTTATTTAAATGTGTTTGGCTTTGTTAGGACATTTGAGAAAGGACACCATTCAAGACCAAAGCTTGAGATGAAACGTGATCAACAGCGCAGCAGGATGACATCTACAAAAACCAACACGTGGAATGGAATATCGTACAACATGAACTTTTACAGATTGTTACATGATATGTTCATCCAGCACATTTATTTGCGCACAATATCAACTGCAGACTGGATCAACATTCAAACATTAGTAGTATCAGTAGTTTTACCTTTAGAGGTTTTGACATACTGGTATGGATGTTAGTGAATTAGTTCATGGAGATACAGAACAACAATACATTAATTCATAGCCTTAACATTTCAACATAGACATGTTAGGAGACAAATGGAGCAGACTGAAACTGATTTCTTGTGAGATCTGAAGTTAATCACAGCAACAAAGTGGGTCACATTTAACACAAAGGTTTATCGGCTTCTTATTATACAGTACTATCAAGTATTCACTGCACAACTCCCCTGTATTCATTATATTACATTACATTTAAGGCAATGTATCATAAAATGGACTTTGCACACTGACCACAAGACACACTGACATTTCCCTGTATGTGCATTACAATATGAGAGATTATATTGCTCATGGGCTCTATGCGAGAAAAACCACTGTACCAAGATATGAAAAACCACTATTATGCAGATGGTTTTTGGTCATTAATACCTTATTAAGGCCCACAGAGGAAATTACATTCAACTATAATTAAATTCATTGAATTGCAGCATTTTATAAAGATGTTTTGGATGAAGTATGGCCATTTCTCTTTTAGTGCAACATACTCTCTATGAGTGCAATATGGAACAACAGACAACTTACAGGAAGCATTTTATGACTTGTTTCAAAGTATTAAAGTGGGACATTTTCTGCACATTTTACTATACAACATTACAGTTCTCAGGCGGGCAGCATAATACGCGAGCACCAGCGTCACCAGCTGTGAACACATCTGTTCTTTATTTATGGAAGTGGGTATTTTAGGGCACCCAATTGCCATATGAAACACAGTGCAATTAGGTTTTCGCATTCTTGCTTGACACATACCACCAGATGGATCAACCATTTCTACAGTGCCGGGATTGCTAATGCTGCATTCACACTGCGAGCAACACAATCAACAAGTCATCAGGAGGTTTTGCCTCCTATAGAACTGACCAACCGAGGAAAATTAACCAAGCTTTTTAGGATTTTGTCAGTTTAACAGCTGCCATTTTGGCTCCTCTTTTGTTCCCTTTTGTTATGATTTCACTAACATTAGCATACTATAGAAGGAACTGATTCCAGCCTTTCAAATCTTCCCTGTTCACCTTAACTTTAATGTGAAAGACTATTGAAGGAGGCATGCGAAAAGGTTGGTGACCAGAGAATGCATATTCACCATTGTGGCCAAATATAATAACTGAAATTGCTTGATCCGTGAGTTTATTATGCTAATACATTAGCACCTAGGAAAGTAGTATGTCTGATCTAACAGTACAATTGTAAATTCACAAAGCTTCCTCTTACTAAACACAATCTGTCAAAAATGCAACTAAAGTCACTCATGGTGTGAACGCACAGCTACAGATTAGTGTTGCTAAAGAAATTAACCAAAAACTGACACTGGCTGCCATTAGCATCAAACCAAAGATCTGTTACTCACAGATACTTTTAACCACTAAGAAATCCTTTTCCTGCTTCCTCTTGTTTAAGAAACCTTTCCCCATTGAATTGATTTGAATTCATTGTGTTGTGAAGATAATGTCATTTTGAGCATGAATTCAGTTTGCTGGTGCTGTTGAAACAGTGACAACACGCTAATGCTGCATTCACGTCATATCGGAAGACACATTAGAACGGAATGACATTTGTTGCTGCAGCTTGGAATATTTTAATTTGTTGAACAAACTTCAGCCATACATAAACTGCAGTACATAATACTTTAAGCAGAGGTGATTGTCTGATGGTGATTTTTATCAAATTTTATAACTACCAAGCAACATCTGTGGATTTGCTGCTATTTAAGCAGAATTGTGGATTCATAATGCCTCTAGGTGTCTTGAATGTACCTTCCCCCCAGTTGCTGTATCGTATTTACAGTGAATCCGATATGAGGTGAACGTGGCAAAAAAGAAAATACACTTAGGAATACACTGTTTTCCATTTTCTGACTTTTAGCGCCTTCACATGCAGACAGTATCTTACACATTTCTCTCTGGTTAATATTTCTGTTAAAGTCACAGCTGATGTTCTTTGACAAACAGACATAACACCTCACAGCCTCCTACAACACAATGTTGCTTTGGCAGTTAGTTTTAGAGAAGTGCAGAGGACCACATACAGAGCCTGGTGGGACACCGAGAGGCACCTCTTGGCTTGGTGCTCAGTTTGATCATAGTGGAAGGGGTTGAGAGGTTGCCACGGAGAAGAGAGAAAGCTGTTGGCAGAGCAGACAGATCTAGATGTTAGTTTCCCGCTGCATAGGTTCCTTATCTTTTTCAGATTTGTCAGCCAGCTCCTCTGAAGCTTGAGCATCTCCATCTGCCTCCTTCTGTTCCCGAATGTGGTCTGGATCTTCTGTCTCAGTCCGTTTATACATCTCTGCACTTTTACGCTCGCGCTCCAGGAGTCTGTAGTTAAAGAAGTTTCCAATAAAGAGCCAAATACTAGCCACAATCACCACAGCTCCACAACAAAAATACATGGATTTGTAGCTTTTTGTGACATCAACCAGTTTCCCTGCAAGACAGAATACAGTTAAAATTTAAGTATCTGCACAGTAATAAAATTGTCAATAGTCACTACCAAGCTTCAAAACCAATATAGCTTAAGCTGTGACAGGAACTTAATAATGTGAATTTAACTGACTGACTCTAATAGCAAGAAGTTCTCTGAATACTTCAAAGTGCGGGCAGTAAAAACTATATGATGTACACCTTTACATAGACAAATCATACCTGCAAGAGGTGGACCAATGAGAACTGGGCAACACTCCACAATGGTGGTGAGTCCCACAGCACTGGAGAACCTCTGAGGTCCAACCAGGTCCATTAGTGTTTCGAACAGCACTGAACTGACCATACCAAAGGCAAAGCCAAAGAAAATTGCATACACCACCAGACCGGTGTAGTTTTCCGCCAGTGGACAGAGGATGTGGCACACCCCATTGTACAGCACAGCAAAACTGAAGAAATACTGGATCTTTGGCCGAATCCAGGGCGTGTTGGCCAGCAGTCCCATGGAGGGCCGGGCAAACATATCAACAAAAGCCAGAATTGAGAGTAGGAAGGCAGCCGAGTACTCATCCACACCCATGTCCTTAGCATAAGCCGCAAGGAAGACAATAGGCGCAAAGAAGCCAAGGAACATGATAACATTTCCTGACAGGTAAATGAGGAAGCCACGGTGCTTGAAGAGTGACAGGTCCAGGTACTTGTTGATGATTTGCCAGGCAGTACGTTTCTCTTTTGTTGTTGTGGTAATGGCAGCCAGCTCTTCGTCCTTCTTGACTTTGCCAGGTGGTGGTCCAAGAGGTCTCATGAGGGAACCAGCCACACAGCAGTTCAGTAGCAGACCGGCCAGGATGAGGAAGCTTCCCCTCCAGCCAAATTGATTGAAGAGGTACTGGTTGAGAGGAGCTAGTGTGCTGAGGAAGACCGGACTGCCTGCCATCGCCAACCCATTAGCAATGGGACGCCTCTTACAGAAGTATTTGCCTATCATAGTTAATGCTGGCTGCAGGTTGAAGGCTAGCCCAAGTCCTATAAGGAAAGATAGCAGAGGCACATTAAACTTGTAGCAGTCATACTACACCAGTTAATGTAGAAATATTAAGATATTAAGAGAGAGAGAAAATATAAGAAATTAAAAAAAAATCCCTTTGTAAGATGTAACTGGTTCTAAAGTGCCATGTTGTTATTCTGTTTTTTAGCCATGCTGGCACTGTGGCTCTACGGTAAAAATGTATTACTGTTGTTGTTGTGGTATTTTTCCCTTTTTTTCCTTTTACTGTTTGGCATGTACATTTCCCAAAAATATATTGTAATTTTTATCAAAAAGCTTTTATAAAAAGAAACAACATTTTTATTAATAGTACAATCAAATTAACTGAGGTCTTGTGATTTAAAATCATAATCAGCTTTGCAAAGTATGTCTTTTTTAAGAGTCCCTGTGCAGAAAATAACACAGTTACAGCTTTGCCTCTGTATAAGGTCAGTGATTATTTGTGATTATTTTGTGATGCGTGTTGCTGCACTCTTGGCCAGGTCACCCTTGTGAAAGAGATCTTGGATCTCAATGGGTTGATTACTCAGTTAAATATGAATCAAATATATAAAATAAATGTACACAATATATAGTATGTCTGTGTCATTTCATGGGGGTTTTAATAAGTAATGGATTACAGTGTCTATGTTTACTCCCATACTGTAATTTTCTGGAATTTCCCTTCAATATGCAATGAAGCGAACTGGAAGGAAATGCGAGAAGAAACAAACACCTTTATTTTGGTGGAGGTGGCGAGCCATTTGTCAGTCTCCTGCTATGATAATAATTTTGCAAGCTTCCATATATAATTATGCTGAAAAACACATTAAAGAATTCAAGCAAGAATCAAAATTAGACTGGAGAAATTCAGCCAACCACCTTTCTACAACAACAGTTTTATTTTTAACCTACTACTTAGGAGTAGAGGCTAATTACATTAACTCCAAATGGACTTGAGTGGATTTAGATGGACTTACCACCGATAACTCCTATGCAGAGATAAAGCTGCACAACGCTGGTGCAGAAAGAAGCTAAGATCATGCCAGTGGCACAGAGGCAGCCCCCCATCATGACGATGGGCCTGCAGCCATATGTGTTGACCAAAATACTACTGATTGGACCTGGAACAAAAGGAAAACAAATAAAATCAAACTACACATGTCAAAAGTTTACAGTAGTCTGGATCACAGAAAGTGAGCACATAATAATATAATCTGGTTAGTGCTGCACGCCAGTGGGAGCCCTGCTTCTATTAATAGCAGCAACTGGGCTGTTTTAATTTTTAAACACAGCACTTCCGAAACCTCTTGTCAAATCAGTTTAAAAGAAGAAACTGACAGTGTAAAGAATGAGAGAAGACTTTTAACATACAGAGGCTATGGTGGAAAAAATAAGTTTAGCTGGATCAATTAATAATTTATTTTCTAGCTTGTGTTTTCAGGTACACAGTGTGCAAAGCAAGTCACAATACAGATCATTCACAAGCTAAATAAAAGCAAATGACAAAGCAGTTTCTAATTGTCTTAAAATTCCTGTACAATAAGTTGCTTAATTGCTTTAAAATACAGTCAATGTTTTTCCTCATCAACTCCATTGATTTTTGTGAATATATGCTTATTCTGAATTTGATATCAGCAGCCTGTTCCAAATGAGCTACGAAAGGAGCAAAAATATAAAATGCAGAAAAAATGAAGAATTTTAAAAACACTCCCATCTGGAAAACTCCACAGGTAAAGAGGTTCAGTGGTTACAAGTGAAAGCATCATGATTGGGTATTAGAGGAGCATCTTTACCGGCTCAGTGGCTCACAAGCATGATAAGGAAGGGTTCACCGCATGACTGTAACAAGGCTCTGTGCTGTCAGTAGACACAGTGTGTCTGCATTCTGTTTTATTTACGTTTTACACAGTGTCCCATCTTTCTTTTATCTGTTTTTACATATCTTGGTACAGAACATCCTATGAATAATGGAGCTACTCAAAGCACATTTTAGGAATCTGCGCATCTTATAATTGACACCTTCCTCCATCCCTTTGCTGAATCTTAAGTACAGGAGGTGTGAATCGAACAGGGACAGAGAAAAGTAATGAATGATTTTTTTTTCTTTTTTTTAAATAATGCTCTCATTACCAGCCAGAAGATGTATCATATTTCTGCCAGGCCCAGTGCAATTTAAAAAAAGCCACAATGGGCGAGGACTCATCTGACTTAATTTGCTCTGCATGAATCTTTTTCCGACCTTGAGGAAAGTTCCCTTCATTTGCATCCGCAGCAGTGATCAGTATTCTCGGGGGCTCGGCGGGACCCAAATCGGCCAAGATGAGGAAGCCCCTGAGCCTGCACATTACTTCCCTTGAAAAAGGCTTATCATCCTCTGGCCAGACGCAGTGTGGACTTCATTACACAGTGGACAAAACCCAAAACTAAATATAACCACCTAGATCCCAAAAGGGAATGACACATATAGAAATGTGTCTAACAGTTTTCTCCACGATCCTTTAATGTGAGCCACAGTGAAGATGCTGGCTATCCATCACACTCCAAATAGGATAAATGTGACAGAAATGGAAGCAAACAAGAATCTAAAAGCTGTTTTGCTGTGAGGAGACACAGATATGGTTTTCTGAAGTGACTCTATGTCTGCTTGCAGATCCATTACACAGATATTTACAGGGACATAATGGAGGGTAAACCAGCATAAACCCAGTTTATCTATGAGATAACCTAACCTAATACTCATTTTCAGATTGAAATTGGGCTTTTAGGTGAAGTTTAGAGCCGTCTAACACTACACTTCGAACTGAATGATCTCATTAATGATCTGAATGATCTCATGGTGGCCCAATTAGAAGGGTGGGAAAGTGACAGGAGGGTTACCACGTTGATACTGTAGACTGATGGGATGAGTTATGGGTGGAAATGTTATCAGCATTGAGGACGGCTTGGTAAAGGCCATGGATCTGATCAAAGACCAGCAGTTCAGACTATGGTTGTGCTGAACAGTCTCTTAGTGTGAGTGTGCGTAGCTGAATGAACGTTCTGTAGATAAATGGTGTTCCTTTCTGACAAGGATGCTTTCACTGACACATGCTCAAGTTTGCTTATATTCAATCATAATTTTTTGTGTAAATGTATAAATATCAAACAGTTGTGTAATTGTATAATTACAATCAGGTATAGAGTCATGTTTTTATGATATCAGTGAAGTTAGTTAGGCAACATTTTATTCAGTGTTGCATGTTATTCTTTAGTTGTTAATTTCACAGTTGGCTTGACTGTGTTGAAAACATGAGTTTCAATACTTTCCACAGGAAGTGCAGAGACTACACAGATATGCAAAGTTGTAAGGTAGAAGTTTCCACAGGAAATGGAGAAAGGGGAGGCAGAGACAGATGTTCAAGTTATAAGGTACAAAGGAAAGTGATGGTTTCTCTGCATAACAGTATAAATGTATCAGTAATGATCTTAATGTGTAATCAGTTTTGATCTGACTCCTAATATATCCAGTATAAGTGCTACATTGTTCTCATTGTGCACGTTTTTAGACTCTATAATGCAGGTATTTTAAATAACACGTACACAGTGCTGACTGTTTGTTAAAACAAGTAAAATGTTAAACATGTAACCTTTCCAAATTAGACTGTCTAAAATACAACCAGGTCTTAAATATTTTATTGAGTTGTCTAATTACATTATTCCAAATGTTTCCAACAATGTTCGAACTCAGAGAAATCTGTAATTTTAATCAAAGTGGTAGTGCATTTCATTTTCTTGGCCAGTAGTCAAAGAGGAAGGAAGGAAGTCAACAAACTAGAGTAAATGTATGCAAGTGAATAAAACTTTCATTCATGACTTCGTCTGTGAACGTTTCTGCCTCAGTCAGATAGATTTTGTTCTGCAATGACAGCTGACAATTAAATAAACAAATCCCATAATCCTGCACTACTTCACGATGTCATCAAACTATGTTTTTTGTTATATTGTTTTGATCGAGAGACCTCTAGTGACAGAAGTAAGATATTGTGCATTTTACTGAAATAATTATAAAGAGACTTCAAAGCAAATAAAGCACCATGAGCTTAAAATATACTAAAAATACTTTGACCTTTAAGGAAACATGTCATTGGAATGTGTTTTAGTCACTGTTGCTTTGACCTGTGTGCCACGCCTCTTTATTATCGCCATTGTGTTTCTTTTCTTCTTCTCAAGTGTTGTATAAGTTCTGACATACGAAACTGGTGAAACTGCCTATGCTTTTGTCTTGACTAGGGCTCTTTGCACAAAGATGTCTTTTTTATCTCAATGGGATCTTCATGGTTATAAAAAAGGATATATTAAAATAAATACACATAAAAAACAGAGCCCATGAAAGCTTAAAATGTTTTAATGGAAAATATCTCCTTTAATCTAGACAATTTAGCTGCTGATGACATTTTTCATGTGAATGACTTTCCTCTTGAGAAATAGTCCCTGCTCAAACAGCATGCTCCATGCACACAAAGAGACTGCATGGGCTGGCCGCTCAACCAGTTTCAAATACACTAAAATAAGAGGACTTCAAGGTGCCTTTTGAAGTGGAAAATTTCCCGTTCATGTAAAGGAATTTTTATGCAGAGTGAGGAGAAAAAGTCCGTTATCAGCTTTTTTTTTTTTTAAGTCGAGCATAATGGCTTTTAAAGGACAGACTGGTTTTTAATGAGGGTGGAAAGATTAAAAAAAAAAAGCCCCCTGGATGTATATAAGACAACCATTAAAATTTGTATTGTTTTTTTGTATCATAGTAAGATGAAATTCCCTCAATGCTGCTGTTTTACAGAGAGTTTTAATGTCTCCTTGTAAACCACTTAGCAGATAAGCCCCTTTGCTCTACTGTATATTTGGCATCCTGTCTACCTGTCTTTATGACTGACAGTGAATGTAACACGGGTGTGCACTCTTCGCATGCCGCCCGCTCAAGGTCAAGTCGCTCCCTCTCTGTACGCGTGGATTAGCGGCACTGATCCAACACAAACACACAGCCTGCAGCTTAGACACGTCATCGCAGTGCGACGCTGGCCGTGCAGGGAGGATGAGAGATGTGCTGCTTCACAGCTGTCTGATGTAACACAAGGAGGGATTACACTGCAGAGCTGACATAAGTCCCAGCCTGTTTGGTTTTTATTGTCTTTTCGTAAATACAACCCAAAAACAAAGTAAACAAGTGATGAGTCATCACTCCTGTCTGACAGTTTCTAGCTTTTTCTGCTCTTTGTTTTTATTTCCTGGTCAGTCAGGCAGTTGACTTAGCAAACTGTCAAAGAGGGTAAAGTTGTTTTTCTACTAACATTTGTTGAAGGTGGGAACATGTTTAGACCTGCGGGTGACCAAACTACACTGATGTCAGGCTGAGTGAACAAATTGTTAAGTTTAATAAATATTTATAACTATATTCATATAAATATATGAGAGTTAGCGTTAGAGTTAGTTTACAAAGACTTACAATAATGCAAATAATTTAAATAAGAGTTCTGATAACTTGATGCACTTGAATTTTTGATTCATCACTTCAAAAGTCTTGAATTGACAAAACACACAAAATCTGATGAAGCCAGAAAAAAAAGACACCACCGTCAACAATTGCCAGGCTCAAACAGGCACAGGGGTGATATTTTACCAAAGTTATTATTGATTTGGAAGGTGATAGTTGGTTGATCAGTATTTACTGAATGTTTCACTTTGATCACTAATGTAGCTTAATTTCATGATAAAATTCATTTATATAAGTCTTGAAAGTAACTGATACAGAACTCTTGGGGAAAAAATTGATTCATTTGTTCATATATACCTGGCCTGCCTGTTTTTTCAGTGCATCCTGTTTTTGGCCTCTGGTTGCCTGTTTTGTTCTCCACTCCTGCCTACATATCCTAGTCCTGCCTGTCATCTCCATTCGTGGTTTATTTCAGTTGTATTTTAATCTTGGATATTGTATTTCCTTTTCCTGCTCCTTTGGTTTCTCTTTTAAACTGTTTTAGATTTTAAGTTTGCTTCCTGTTTATTTTAACTGTGCTTGGTTTTGAATTACCAGTCCAACAAAAACGTTAATACAACACTGAAAGGTGTAATATTGCTGTGTGACGTCCACATGACTTTCAACAGAAATTTGCTGTCTAATGCAGAAAAAAAATAGTTGACACCTATGTGTGGCTGCTCTACTTGTTCAACATGGACGCCCAAATAAAAACCAAGAGGTTCCGTAACACACACACACACACACACACACACACTCCCCTCACGTAGGCATTGTAGCCTGAGCTCTAGGCTGTTGATTATTATCAGGCTGCTTTACAGTAATGATCGAGCTGTGTAAACATTCATACACACATACACACACCCAGCAGTGGGAAATTAGAGAGGTGTTACAACATTCAAAAAGAGATTTCCTCTTCAGCGTGAGAGGCAGAACAGGCGAGCAGCTGTTTAATGAATGGCTGATGAGTGAAATCAATATGAGTGAATGAGTGACAAAAGCCGATTGCTTGTAACTGCTCATATTGACGACATCACGCCATGAGAGTGACATGCAGGGCGATGTAAAGTTAAAACAGGAGGGTAAGGGTAAAAACTGTCATGACCTACACACACACACACACACTCACACTCTCACACACTCAGCATAAGCGTTGCTCTCAGCAAGATCACACATTCTCCTGTTTCTGAAACTAAATATTGTGTTCCAAAAGTAAAATTTTAAATGCTGAAGGAAACATTTCCTCACCTATTTTCAGTATTTTTTTTTACACGTACACTGATGTGAATTGCGTGAACAAAACAGAATAAACAGACAGCACAAAAGCAAAAATGCTACAACAGCAAACACTTCGACTTAGCTGCATTATAACAAACGCTGTATCACATTTTGACAAGAAAACATTCGGCTCAAACGAGAAAGAAACTAAGTTCTATTGAAATAAAAGTAACGCAGTTTTGTTCGGATTCTCAGTGCTCCTGTGATGCTCGTTATCAATTCATCACAATGAGCAAACTGTCATGTTGTCAAGGAATAAGCTTCTTTTATTGGGAAACATAAAACAACTTGAGGCTGCTGTAAAAAGAACAAATAGCCTCAAGGGTCAGCTAGAATAGTTAATGTTCAAAGGAAAGCTTTCTGATATCGGTAAAGACATGATTACAACAGTCGAACGTTTTTTACATAATCCCATAAACATTTTAAAGAATTCAGATCTAAGTTATATTTAACTCCCTGTATTTCTTTTCCTTATTCCCTTTTTTTTAGTCAACGCAAGTCTTTCTCTTAACCTATCAGAGAAAAAATAAGAGCTTTAGTTCATGGCAGCCAGTCCTGTCACACACTTTTTCTGTTCCAAAGCTGCACACAACCCAGCAACACTAGCAGAGGAAAGCCAGGCCCACAATGAGCCTGTTTAATTTCCATATCGCTGTCATTCCTTTACATATTTGATAGAAATAATAACAAATATAAATACAGGTATTGCCAAGTGGGGAATTTTCAAAATATGACCAAAGTGAGTATTAATAAGAAAGAAAATAGCAGTCAGCAAATTTGTATAAAAAACACTCAGTTTGATTGAAAAATGGATATTGTCATTCTTTTAGGGCAACAAAGTTCAATTTTGGGAAACTACTTGGAAAACATACTGATTGAACAGTTTCATATTGCATACTACTATGAAAGCAGTACACAGTATGTAGTGTGTACTGCATATGACATTCATAGGTAGTTGTAGGCGGTTTCAAATACAGCCATTAACAGGTTGAAATTAAGCCACAAATGCAGCCATGGAGATTACAATACAGGTGATGTTAAACTGTAAGAGGCGACAGAAGGTGTTTACCCACACAGCATCCTGGATATACGTCAGGCCTCAATGACTCCTTTGAAAAACATGAGAAAAGTGACGACTGGACCGAGTTTTATGGAAGTCAGTCATACGCGCCATTCAAGAGCGCCATCTGTTTACAAAGATCATTCTTGCATGAGGCTCACTGTCTGTTAATGTCCTCACACAAAGCATATGTCTTGTTTTTTTGTTTTACTACCACTGCTCTCTACTAATTTTTTCTACTGACTTACTAAGTCAACATATTTTCTGATACTGGTGTATCTTCAATAAGCTAATATTGACTGGGAAGGTTTATAGGTTTGATTAAGCGAGTTCCCTTCCAGATAGTGTACATATGAAAACACATTCACTAAATAATTCATTAAGTTAACGGCATAAGTGCTGAAATTCCCTTTTTTACAGGCCCACAAAACCAAAAACATGATTTAAATTCTTTAAAAATAGGAGCCACAGAATTTTACATGTCCTTATGCAACATCTCTCTATCAAAATATTGGTCTCTTACAATCATACGAAAGTTCTGTCTTGAAGAAAGGAAACAGGAAGAAAGGAAACAGGCTTTCCAGGCCTGCTGTTGACTGGTACAGATGGTGACAACAACAGTAGATTGAGTGACAGGAGGATTACAGCGTGGACAGATGGCGGCCATGGCACTGCCAAGCAGAAGGCTGCAGGGCTGAGGCCAAAACTGGGGAGTACAGCAGGTGAGCAGAGCAATATGGTGGAGAAAATGACCTAATGAAAACACATTCAGACCCTTCAGAGGCTCCTTATTCAAAAGCAATGCAAGACCAGCTGATATCACTGGGTAGAAATTTTTTTGAAAAAAAAAACCCCTGAATTTCTTACTTTTAATTTGTATTTCAGCTCCTTGATTTAAGAGCACTGATGTGGGTTTGCAGCAAAAACAAATAACATATTACATTTTACATTAGCACAATATAATTTTTTCTACATTTTATGCTTTTCTCCAGCTTTTCTCTTGCTGGCTCTACAGGTTCCTTTTTAAGTATTTTCCCAAATCAACACCTTGCTCATACATCCATAATTAACACTGAAAGAATCTCAGTTGTTGCTTTAGTTTGTCAGAACATGTTGGTTTTCTGGATGGAAAGAGGCTCAGCATGTGATGTCGCATTCCACGGTTTAAAAACCAGGTCATGATCTGATGACACAATCTACTCCAGTCTCTATATCCAGTTATTTCCTGCTGTATCTTGAGGCAAAAAAATATATGTTAACCACAAACCACAAGTCTAATGAAAGCTCCATCAGGAACTAACACTTGAATAAATCACTACAAGTTAAATCCAGTGTGTTTCCGCATTTCTCCTATTATGTGTTCTGGCCTTCTAAATGAAGCATCTGTTAAGAAAAACAACCCATCACTTCCCTGGTAATCCGTAGCGAGAGTAACATATGTAACACCATGAAATCCTCAAGAGATTCCCCTAAAAGCAGGTTAACATTTTGGTTGGAGGATCGAGGTCAAAAAAGAGGAACTGATTCAAGTTCCTCTATCCCACTGATGTGAACAACCCATACTTACGACTATGAAACAGCGTAAGTATAGCGCTTATTGAAGAAGTTGATTTCTTGTTGGAGAGTAAATAATTTTTTTTCTAAGAAATCAGTTCATAAACATTCTTTGTTTGTGTTCTGAAAATGAAATTAACAAAGCTTCACTTTTATCGACCTCTGCATCAGTTCAGTTTACCACATGATTTGTTTTTATAGGTTCTAAAATTTGCTTTGGATTCACTAAAAATCCAACAGGAAGTTAATCAGCCTGGGAAATGATGTCATGTGGTAGAGCTACACAAGGCATGTGACTGTGTGACTTAACGACTATTATTTGAATATGCAAAACAGGCCACAGGACTATTTGTTGTTCTGAGTTTTGGCGGTATGTTCATTTACCACCACCGCTAGAGCTTCAAAAGAAAGAAAATTTGCAACTAGCTAAACGTCTCTTTTCTATATTGTGGGACAAATGCACTTTCCCTTCACTCAGCAGGTGTGACATAACATAAACAAAAAGTAATGTGTAGTAATTTTTCGCACGCAAAATGAAGTAGGTCATGGAAGAATGACAGCTAGCTAACTGCGTGTGGCTAGCTTCCACTTTCTGTCTTGAAACTAGCTTTTCTAGTTGAGGGAATGCCTCTGAGCAGAACTGGCTCTCCATGGATTCCAGTCAACCTCACACATAATATAAAATATTCACATGCAACTTTGTAAGTCTCTTTTGTATTGGGCACATCAGCATCTGAGCAGAACATAGGAACAGAAGAAAAAAAAAAGCTCTTCTTTGATTGGGCAATCAAATAACAACAGATTCATTACCCATCTTTTTCTACATAATTACAACATAGTTTTGATTTCTTTCCCCAAGAAGTTATGAGAGCTCAGTTTTCAGTGTGACTTTAAACTTAGATAAGTGGGAAATCAACCAATGACTCACCTGCAGCATACATGACCGCAAGCATGATAGAAGAGATCCATGCGATCTGACTGTAGGAGGCTCCGAAGATGATCTGGATGTCTTTGAAGAAGACTGTGATGGCCTTGGGGAAAGCGTATGAGAAGCCGATGGAGATGAAAGATCCTAACACCACAGCCCACCCCCAACCGCCGTCTGGTGGGGGCACGGCGGGGGGACTCGTGGCCGGGGGCGGCATCACTGGCCCACCTCAACGCTGAGTTTACACTGCAACGACAGAAAAAACGTTGGAGAGGAGAAATTAGAATTCAGCAATGAAAAACTTCCCACCGGCGCTCAGTCCCTTGTGCTTTTTTTCCAACCAGTGTTTTTATTCATTTTGTTCAGTGACTGATTATTGATTTGTCAGATCTAGGCGGCCTCTTTTCTCCGAAGTCCTTCAGGACTTTAAGGTTAGAAATAAATGAAACTGACCCTCAGTAGCTGTTTGTAGGAAAATATCATGGATCGTTAGTGACAATATAAAGATGAATCAGATGGCCAGCTGCAGCTCATATTGACAGTATACAGACGGCTGTGGGATTATAAAGGAGGTCAAAAGCTTTGTCCTCTCTGTCGTTTACATGAGCAACTGCCAGCAGTAATGTGACCCAGGAGGGAGAAACACATAGCAGAGGTCCGTATCCTGGATAAAAACATGTGCAAACACACACACCCCGACTACACACACAGTATTAATTATCTGGGCCAGAGGACATATATGCACTCTACCTGAGGTAGCAGACCTGCCCCTTCAAGTATTCACCTTGAGTCAACCCCCAAGCCATGAAATCTGTCAACAGAGATGGTGTAGTAGTGACACCAGGTGCTGCTGGTGTACAAAGCAAACACGCCCTAATTACAAAAACATGACAAAACATCAGAGGCGACCACCCAAAGCAACACTTCACTCTGCTGATTCTTTACAAGCTAACTGATGTGGAGAAAAACCCACCCAGCACTCATATTGACAGACACCTCGTAGTGCACATGAGGCAGCTGTACGTTTTAAATCCTTCTAACCTCATTAGCTTCACCTATCTAATCAGCCAGGAATCATTCAGAGCTGTGTAATTAGCTCCTGATGCACACTGAGATGAAGGCAGCCGCTTTGGTTTCACAGAAATGAAATGAATGGCCAGTGGAAGAATCGACACGTCTCCACATGTTTGCACTGCACTAACAAGACTAACAGGACCAGACGTGGTTAGCTGAATATGGCTGTGAAACGAATACCAACAGTGATTGCACCCTTACCGGTTGCACACATCAAGGCGAGTCACACGGATTTACTATTCAGCCGGTGAAATCAGTTGGTTATAACAAAATCTTAAAATAATGTGTTTTCTTTGGAAAGTCTTCCAAGAAAAAATATTTTAAATCAAGAGGCTGTCTGGGTGAATAAAAGGTTAAAATTGTATACATATAAAAAAGTGAGTGCGTTACAATATGTTGTGTGGCTTTGGGGAGAATTCTCTGAAGTCTGAATGTCATCAGTGTAGCAGCCTAATGTCATTAAGGATGGATTATGGGAATTTGAGGATCTCTCCCTTTGTATCTTCACCCATGCTGAGGTCTAAAAGTCAGGATATCTCGACCTCAGCTGCTTAAATCTTTACAATTCTTCCATACAAATCCTTGAGGCCACTGAAAGACCCCTTTGAGAAGTTTATTTTTTTATTTTGAAACAATATAATATGATTTTTCTCATCCATGCTGCTGCAGCTGAATTTAAAAATGAACCTTTTCATCCCCTTCAACTTTTCATCACAGTCTCTAGTGTTTTTAAATGACAAAACATGATTTTTTTAACACCTTTTGAACACTTTTACTGAAAGGAAAACACACACACAAAAAGAAGCCGCAGGTAAAACAAGATGGCTAAATGCGTGCAGTGACTGGTCAACAGAACAATACGTTGCTGTTTTTTATGGTCAGTTATTCAAAAACTTTAAAGAAGTTGTAGCCTGAAGCTGCAACCGCTGTTGGTACAATGAGCTGTGAACTCATTATGTGGTTAACTCTCCCACTTTGACAACATTTTCCTCAGGCAGTTACTAGTCAAGCCAAACTGTTCTCTCTGCACCATCACCTGCAGGCACACACACCTCCATCTCAGGTCACTGACCCCTTCTACCAATGAAAATGTTGCACCAATAAAGCAAACAGCGGCCGAACTTCTCCCATAAAATTTAACTTTTCAAAGAAATGATTTAACCTTTTGAGTTCTTCCATAACAACATTCTTTTTTATAGTCACATGATTTATGGAAGTTGGTGTTAGCACCGTCAGCTAACAGCTAAAATGTTCTGGGTTTGATTCCTGCCTGGACAGAGGCTTGTAGTGAAATGGAAGGACTTAGCTTTATTGCAGTTTTTACCACCATTTTTTAACATTTGCATGAAGTCCATTCCTTTGTCCCCTATTCACACCAAATTTGGCTTTACTGCGCTTACAGTGGGTTTGAGCAGCAGTTTGGGAAATGATTCACAAATGTCAGGAGAGTTGTTCAGTTCTGCTCAGTCTGATCAGCCAATCAGCTGATTGAGCATCCAAATGTGGCATCAGCTTCTCTTACAGTTGTTTCTGCTTCAACGTACTCCAAAAGGACTGTTTGCTTTTTCTTTTGAACTCTTGGCAGTCCACACAGCTGAAGCCTAAACAGACCATCCACAGCGAAAATAAATAGAAGAACTTGGTTTATGCTACAGAGCTTAACTTAGTCCACTGAGGTCCAAGAGCTGGAGTTGGTCCCCTGGTGCTTATGGTGGCTGCCCATTGCTCCTGGAGGATGGTTTACGTGCAAAGCCAATTCCACTAACTTGTCCTGAGTAGAATTTTCCTACCGCCCTCATATTCAACATATCATTTCCCAAACTATTGTATTTTAACTGGAATGAAATCTGATGCAATTTCTGCATTGCATTTTGCAATATGAAAGGCTTGAATTTTCAGAAAGCAAAGCTAGAGTCCTTTGGAGCTTTTTGCTGATAGATAGTAAGAAAACACTTGGTAATGTGGATGGACATCTACATTTCACAGCAACAAGCTTTAATGAAGGACATCAAAGTCTTACAAGGGAAATGGACACTTAAGTGTCTATAACTGGAGCTGCATGAACATCAGCTAACATCATTAATAAATGATGTCGCTCTGTTTCATTGCTGCCCCTCTCGCCGGATCAGGTTGCGATGTTGCAGTGGTTCACACATACTGAGCTCTCCTTTAATTGGAACAACAGGAAGCCATTAGTGAGATGACACACTGTCGTGCCAATGAAAGTGTTTGCAAAGTTTTTAGAAAAAAACAAATTAAATTTGTAGATGAGGAAATATGGAAAATAAGGAGAACCTGCAGGACTAGGAGTGGTATGGAGGCCAGAGAGTGCTCAACTGTTCATGGGATTGACCAACAGTTTATTTGAAGTACCCCTCTTAATTAATTAATCATTCTGGTTGTGTATTACAAGTGCTAACTCTCTGACAGAATAGAGGAAAACTCCCTTAGAATAACCACAGAAGTGCTCATTTTAAAGTAGCACTAAAAAGTTTAAACCATTCATTAAATATATTGACATTTTCTGTATCATTAAGGAATCAGTTCTTAAATCTTTAGTTCAGCCTTAAACCGTGATACAAGTGACCCTAGATGTGATCAAGACAAAGCCAGAATTATACATGTTTGGGTTTGCTTAGTTCACAACCAAAATTTACAGTATTAATAGAGATTTACACAACTTACAAAGCCACACAACTTTTTTAATGCACATAGAGGCCACCATACTTTATAATTTTTATACATTTAAAATTTTTATTCAGTTGCATATTTATGAAAATTTGCACAGGCTGGTATATACTTCATTCTTTTAAATAATTCAGCTGCAAAAAATAACTAATAGTGCTTAAAATCACAACTATTACTATTCAGATCTTTCACTTTGTAAAGGTAGTTGCCTAAACATTAAAAGGTAAAGCACTGTAACATTAGTGTTGGTAATTATACATGATTTAACTGGGTGGATGACTGAATATGAGTAAAACATTTATACCTTAACTGCGGAAACTAGCCTGCTGCATAGAAATGTACAGTAATCCTCTGTGTATATCCCTTGTATTGCCTTTTGAAGCAAAATTGGAGATTATGCCTTTTTTTACTGAGTTCTATACAGTGGGTTTAATCCACGCTAATCAGATTACAAGCTGTCTGCAGCAGCACTTAGTAAAGACACTGGTTTTGATTGATTGAACGTGACGACAATGCACGAACGAGCCTCAGAACTTATAAGCAGCTTAAGTTGATGGGTTTGAATATGAAACCTCAAACTGATGGACCACAAAGGAGCAGCTGAGGAGAGAAGTAGCAAACTTTCAGACAAGCGTGATGAGTTTGGGTTTATCATCAACCTTATAAGTACGTAGGAAGTCAAACGAAGCAAAGTCACTATCGAGTCACTACAATGTCAACGCTTTCTCTTTTCTTTGGAATCCCAGATCCTCATCATGTGCTGTCTCCAATGTGTCCTTCACCTGACACCAATGACCTAGAGAGCAGCTGACAGAGGTGTGAATGATAGGTTGCGTTCACAACCACCATGTTTTGAACAGCATATTAAACCACAGGTAAGTGACCAATTCAAATAAACTCTTGTGGTAGTACATTCTTACAGTTAGATTTGTTGGAAGCAACACTTCTGTTTAAAGCCTCAGGGAAGAGTTAAGTATCACTTAACAGACAATTTTGGAGACTAATTCAAGATCTGTTAGCATTTGATATATGAAGTCTGGTTATAATAAAATTTAATTGATCCCTTCAAGGTGAATCTTCTTCTATTTCACATAAAGTTTAGTAGTCAGCAGCTACATGCCAGCACTTATTCCACTCCTGATCGACCAGCAGCCCCGGTGGGTACTTGGTGGATATTACTTCCTACTATAATTAATATGGGCCAACTTATCGTTTTCATCTTAAGATTAATGTAATTGAAGATATTAAGCCTGAATTTATTTTTCCATTTTACAGTGTCTTTGCAGAGCTAGCAAAGAAGCAGCTACTTCAGAGGACAATCTGATTTTATACATGATGCATTCAGGCACAGTGTTGACTGTGGGTCATCTGTGTTTTTGCAGCAATTAGAGCCCAGCACATATTTACTTCAGTTACATGTGTAAAATGGTAGAAAATAGAATCCTAGCATGAAAACTACATATTGTGAAACACTTATCTAAACATATCAACTAAAAACATATTGTTAAAAAAATATGCGGAACAATGTTGTTGGATGTGTCTGCGATGGACAAATGATAAACATGGCCGAATGCCTACTGTGCTAACAGGGCTTAAGTTTAAATCTATACTGAACAATGCTAAGAGTTCACAGCCATTTTAACACCTCTGTGAGCCTGTACCAATGCACAGCTGAGCATAGAGCTAAATGCTAAAATAAGCATGCAACACCCTTACAATGACCATGCTAACATGCTGATGTTTGGCAGGTACACTGTTTATAATGTTTACTATCTTATTTCAGCTCATTAGCATGCTGACAGTTGCTGATTAGCATAAAGCATCTGCTCAGAGAGTGGTGGAAAGTGGCGGATCGACAAAAAGACTTTGCTGTCCATACATGCACAGTGCTAACAAGGCTAAAAACCGTACAGTGGTTTCTATGATCAACAGTGAAAATGTCCAAAACAAAGACTAATGTTCACCTCAAGCAACAATAATACCAAGTCATGTCTTAAACTTCTGTTTGACTGACAGGGATTTAGTATACAAAGAACAGCAGAAAAGCCTCGTGAGTAGAAACTGTCAAGACTCATCAAGTACAAAGACTTGCAGTTATAAACACATGAACCATGGAGACAAACGCATGCACACTACTGTTTGTCCTTATTTTTCACTGGAACGAACATGGTTTGTTTTGGTCCATTGTCCCTTGTATGTACTTGAGATGGCCGATTGCCTTCACCTTGGTGAGCTTATTCAAACAACATAGCCGAGTAATTGAGCAGCAAGGAGAGGGCACGAGTCCAGGAACCAAAATAGTGTTTCTATAATCAAATCATCCAATTGACAGCTGAGTTACATAGCAGTGAACTGCAAGAGTACAACTCTGTGTGTATGTATGTGTTTGTGTAAAAGTGTGTGTTCGTGTATGTGTGTGTCGAAATGTCCTCCAAGGACTTCACTTAGTGCTTTGGCAGAGAGCATAAAAGACTCCCTTCTTTTGTAACATGCACAGTCACAGGATCTCAGGTTTAATTCACAACGAGGCCAAGCAGAGACCCCAGTGTTGTATTTCATGTGAGTTTCAGTAAAGGAGGCACAGAAAGGTGTGGCTATCAATGTGAAAGGCTAAAGGCAACGACAACTCATGCGTGGAAACATGTTATGTCACAAGTTGGTTTCCGAGACTTGCATCAGGATAAAGTTTCTATTCTATCCCGGCATCAAATCTCTGTTAGCTAAAATGGTACATCCCGCCCATTGTCCTTTGGCTCTTCTTCTGTCTTTGCTATACTTGTGTATTACAAGTATCAGCTGACATGATGTTACACACCACAGCTGGTCTGTTTAGCATTTAAGGCTGTGACATACTGAAAATCCCTGAATGATAGATTTTGGGGGCTGCACAAGATACTGTTAACCCAACATTGACAATGCACGCTAGCAAACAGCCTATTTTCACATCAAGCAGACACAGAGAAACCCAAGCATTTATTTGAAGTTGTGTTTCTGTTCAAATTCACTCTCCTCTAAGTTCTGTTATGATCTCTGTCAACTCAAAAGATTTCTCTATATTGTTTCTAAATGCTAAACTATGTTCACTTACTAGTCACTAACATTGTTCGGTCATGTGATGTAGAGTGGGTTTAAGCAAGCTTTTTTCGCTGAAAACACATGCCAGCATTGAGAAACTACGCTAATAAGAACCGTCAGAGTGAACCAAAAAAGTAAAGATGTGGGCTGAAAAATTAAAACAATAAACTGAGAGATGCTAAAATGTTCCAAAAAGCTGTGAGGAATCGCAATTTCTCTGAGTGTCCACCACATAGGCGATTCTAATCATGTTAAACAGCCATTTAATCAATTGTTTATATAAAAATTTTGAGCAGCTAAGTTTGAATTATAATATCTGTTGAAATGAGGAAATGATTCACACACCACTTAGATTTGTGCAGTCAATTAAATTTGCATAAACTGGTTAATTATAAAGTCCTTGGGTGAGAAACTTACTTTGCAATTTAAAAGAAACTTGGATTTTTACTTTGTACAGTCAGTCTTTTTGGAGCCACCTTAAGTGTCCTTCAAAGCAGGAAGATAAAAATTACATTTATACCTTTTAGAGAAAATCGATTCTCTTTTCATTTGCCCACTAATCTAAACTTTCTTTGGACTATTTGTGAAATGGAATTATTTTTTTCTACTTGCACTGACAGTCAAACGGGCAGAGATCACTGAGTAGTGTTTCTTAAATTAGGCCTTTTTTGAAGCCCTGTGAGATGTGAGCTGCAGTGAAGGACAGCAGAAGGTTAGCTGATTGACAGATGCTGGCGTAGAAACACTCTTTACTAAGAGTTAGGAGACAAGACTGCATAAATATTTATTCTGTATAATATGACATGTATATCTTTGAAAATGTAGGATCAGCTTCTAAAGCATAACATTTGCTAAAACCTTAAATATTCAATGCTTTCAGCTAAATGTGGTTGAGATAAACAGGTTCTGTAAGCCCTGTCAGACTCAAGGAAACTTGACCTCTACTGCCAGCATGACCCTCACCATACCCACCCCCACCCGAGCCTCCTGGAACTCATAGGTATGGCAACACAAGACGAGCTCAAAGGTAACCTTCAGGTAACACTGTTCACTTTGTGTTAGAATTAGTTCATCATTAACCCAATCAGCAGCTCTCTAAATGTTGACAGAACCACACATTTCATTCCCCTAATCAACACTGCATCTAATCTCATCACATGATCCAGTAAGTACACTTGTCCTTGGTCTTGCAAACCTACAAACAAGAGAAATACCTCAAAACCAATGCCTTCATCTAAAAGCTGCCTGCTGAGGAATAAAAAGGCCACCAGGTTGGAGGTCTTCACATAAATCATACCACAGCTAAGATGCACTTTCTACTTAGTTGTCTGCCCCTGCACTTAGAAGCACTTGAGATAATTCCTGGGGATGAATCTTAATTAAAAAACTTTCAAGTGGCCCGATAAATATCTGTCAGTGAGCTTCTGACCACTAAAACACAATGGCAAACCTCTGCCAACACAAAGTAAGTCTCCCAAGATACAAAGCTGCAGATTCAGTGTGTGTATTGTTTATCTCTGAAATTTAATTTGAACTTAAAGAAAAAGGCCCGCTGACGCAGCCATGCAGATATGTCGTTGTAAAAAGGTCTGTTGCATAATGAAAGGATCAGTCAGTCATCAGCTACGCACAACTACACTTCTGTGGACACAACAGCATGCTGGGAAGTCCTTCCATTTCACTTTTCCATGTTGGCTGCCAACACCCATATTCAGCACCCAATCCAAAGCTCCTGCTCCGCTTCACCCCTCTAAACACGTCAAGAAGGTCAGAGGCACTGAACAATGTTACATCTTTGTTTCAATACTCTTAGCCTTCATTTTTTCATGATATGAGACAAAAAGAATGGATATTTGCTTAAATATCATCAGTCTGGCATTTCACAGGGCATCTTCATAATCTTGATACTAAAGCAAAATGCCACAAAAGTAACTTTCATCCCGCTGCAGCCAGGTTACAAAGTCAGTATAAGCACAAAAATGAGTGATATGAGTGATATTAAGGCCTTGATTATCAAAATTTAGGTTTAGAACTGATGTGATCTGCCAACATATACCAACATAATGCCAAAAATCTGATAGCCACTGATGAAGCTTTCTCTCTGGCTGATCAAAATCTACTTCAAAGTGGTCTCTATGAAAATCCCCCACGATTTTCAAATTAAAATAAATGATTTTGGGGCACAGTTCCAGCCAGAGACCTTTGTTCATGTTTATTTCCTTGTTTTGATGTCTGCTTTAACACTGTCAGCCATGAAAAAAAGCAAAAATATACACAAATACTGTAAAAAGTAAACACAGGGCAAACTTTATACCTAAGCTCTCATTTCCCTGGCTGCAAAACTTAACTTACAGATGATTTGATGTAAAATACCTTTATAACAATAAATAATCAACATATTTATTCATCAAAGTTGTTTGACAAAGTATGAACATAAAAAAAACCAGTCTCCAAATTGATTTGCTTGTTTATTTTTTTATCTGTTAACCTTTTTAGTCATGGGGTCAGCCTTGGAGGGGAATCTATTTTGAATAGAAACAGGAAGAGGGCGCTGTTCTTCCAGAGCAAACAGAGCTACACAGTTAGTAGAACTATTTATAGGTGCTATTATTATAATTTTTGGTCTTATTTATTAGAATGACTAAAATAATCTCAAACAACTAATCTGGATGTTTTGACTGGTTAAGCATATAATAAAAACAAATGATCTTGACGTTGAGTTCATCGCCTTCCTCTGTATCAGGCTGAGATGTTTGCACACAGCAAGTTTGTGACCACAACAAACACCCCCCAGGGAACATGGAAAGAGGTCCTGATCTGGAAAGCTGATCCACAGCTCAGCTACACACACACACACACACACACAAATTAACTCATATGCACAAGGGAGCACGACCTCGTCAGTCAACCATCGGGGTCATATTTACATCTGAGTTCAATATCACTGACATCATTTAATTAAGTTTCCCTCACACTGACGTTCCTGCCCACATGCACAGAGACCACGTGCTTTAGAGGGAAACAAACACTGTGGATAATGAAAACTAAATGATGTTTAGGTTACCTGCAGACTGAAACTATGTGCAAAATAATATTTAAAAAATGCAGAAACAAAACATGAAGAAAGGCTAAGCATCTCATCTTTCAGCTAAATGGGTGGATAGCTGTAGATCACGAGGAGCGAGCTTAACCTTTATCTCAAATAGCAACACAGTATTAAGAATCACCAACTGACCTGAAGAGCCACCAAACACTGTTTGCCTCTCTTATAGTCTATATTAGGACAGATCCAATCAGATGACTTATGAGCTGTGTTCCTCAAAAACTAAACTGTAAAAAACTGTAAAACTACTCCTTTAATTGAGCTTCATTTTCTATTTAGAGGCTAATTTAAGCCATTAGAGTAGAAAACAGCTTCTTCAACGCAACTTATCAGCTTCCTGATATGCTGATGGATAAATAATGACTTCAAATGTGAATGTAATCTTATTGCAAGCCTTATTTTAGATGAAAAGTATGTTTACTTCTACTCAGAATAAGCTAACATGACCTTTTTGCATGATAAAAGAGAGATGATGTAAGTTTAAAGGGAAATCCTGTGAGTTTTGAGAGAAGCAGAATAAGACATTCTGCCAGCTATGATGAAAAGATGAATTCTAGGAAATAAGACAAGCCATGTCTACTTTAAATCACACTCAGGGGGTTTGCTGACACAGCCTTACTTGGTCTGGTATGAACATTAGCTTAAGGAGGCTGATGTGAGCTCATGTTAGTCAACTTTCTATGTCTACTCTGCACACTATGCTTCAGCATTTTAGCCCTGTGTTATCCTGCATTTGTTACTTTTGGCTCCTATTCAGCAGGCCTCAGGTGAATTTGCTTTAACAAGTGATGCTTTGCAAACTAGTTGCAAGGGAGGTGAATAAAAGTGATAGAAGTGTAAAGAGGCATAAAAAGAGCCCGGTGATATACTTGCCAAGAGAGAGAACCAGGACAATGTGACACGTATAGTTATTTTTACAGCTCACCAGCTGACCAGGAGTATAACGTCCTCATCTTGTGCCAAGACTACAAAGGGAAAAAACTCCTCATCACATCCCCGGGTAATAATAGACTCACTGTCATCTGTCATTCTTAGAAAACCTGGAAAAGTTGGCCCCCCATCAGGAAAACTACGGGCTGAAACAGCAGAGCGATTGTTCAGCACTGCAGCCTAATCATATGATGCTGCTGATGTAAGGACAGGGACCGGATGAAGCCAGTCTAAATGCTCCGGGCCTGCACGGACTACAACCGTGCGCTCACCACCAGAGTAGCTTAAAAACGGAACAATTTATATTTTTATCTAAAATCATTTCCCTCCAGGCAGCGCGGATATAGATTTCCATCCCTTTTCAAAGACTCCTGAACGCATCACAAGATGTATTTAAAACATCCCATCAAACACACTCTCTCATCCCGAGTCTTTCTCCTGACACATTTCTCATTCATCGCAGCACATGCTCATCTCTGCACACTGTCGCGTCCCGACAAAAAAAAAAATAATAATAATAATAACAACACACCGAAAGCTCGGTTAATCCTCCTGATCACCGGCAGCAGCGGCTGCGGCTGCGGCGGCGGCTCGCCTTTCAGCGCCGTCAGCGATAAACAGGCATTAAATGTTACTTTACCTTTGGGGGGGAATGAAGGTGTGTGAGTGTGCGTGCGTCCTGTGCAGGCTGCCGCCGGCTCGGTGACCTTGGAGCAGGGAGGATGCGTGTGTCTGTGTTGTGGACGCCTCTGAGTTTAAATTTCCTGAGCGGAGCCGCTGCCTGACGTGGAGCTGCCGCGGGGCTGCGGAGGGCGGCGCTGCCTGCCTCCCCCTCTTTCTATTTTCGATCCGAGCCGCTCCGAAGGATTGACTCAGCCATTCAGCAGCCGTTGTGTCCACCGCTCCCTACCCTTCTTCCTGGGTACTGTAGTATTTCTCTGCGCTCTGGTGTTGCCCGTGCAGCCAATGAAAGCGCCGGCAGTTATCTGATAAGTGCTGATAGAGCAGGAGCAACACAAAGACCGCAACTGACGACTGTTTCCCCTTTCAGTTTACAGCTTGAAATATGAAGTATCATTAAAAATTAATTGACCATTATATAAGGAAAAAAAAATGCAAATTGTAATTAAGACGCTTGAACAACGTTTGACAGTGAATTCCCAAAATATTGCATTGTTTTTTTGTTTTTGCAATTCTGAATGCTACAACTGACAATATTATGTGAAAAAGAGGCGATTTTAGTTGAGTTTTGAGCACTGACTGAAGACTGAATTGTCTGTTGACGTGTAACCACTGAAGTAGCAGAACTGTCATTTACAGAGTGAGAGATAATAGCAGCTGAAATGTCAATTTAAGTGTAAGATATAAACAGTCAATTTAAATGTAAGAAATCTGTAAGCAGTTAAAGTGTAGATTCAATTTTAAGTAGGCTCATCAACATTAAGTTACCATTTCTGAACAACAACAACAAATATAATAATATAGCAGAATTTAAAGTGCTGAGTGAGGTTGATTTTCTAGTTTACATCCAAGTTTAGTTTCATAAAAGGGTGGGAAATTTAGATAAACATCATGCACTGATAGGAGCTGGAATGTAGGACATGAAAGTAGTTAAAATATCAGTTGGAGTTGTTATTACTCGAAGCAACTGAACTGTGGTGTGAGGAGTGGGAGGAAAGTAAGCTATTGAAATGTCTTTGGAAATTTTTTTCTGTGAATCAGCTGATGGATTAATTGACTCATTGCTTCAGCTCAAAATGTCACTTTTAGAGGCAGAAAAGCAGAAAGTATGATGAGTCTAACATATTATCTCTTTTTGTGTAATTTTATTATTATTACCACTGCAGTTATAATAATGATATATAAACGATAACTTAAAAAAACATTTTAGTAACCACTTTAGTAGTTGCAGACTGATTTTCTATAGCTTGATTTTAACTCCTTTAACGTTGTATCAGACGTGATCTTCTTCCTAAATGTTTTTGCATGCATGAAGCTGCTGGCATCACAAGAGGCAAACTCAATCTGGGTCATTTGAGCTCAATCCGCTGGATTAATGTGAAAGGGTCAGAGTGAAGCTTGTGCATGTGGTGAGAGTCACACGCCAAATGTGAAGATGACACTTAAGAACAACTTAGTACAACAGAAATACAATGAGAGTAAAAATGAAGTACAACGCAGACATTATGTAGCAGGACTGTAGTTTTATCTGTTAGCATTTGCACATATCTGTTATTTAAAGCCACCATAGAGTGAAATAGGAGTTATAGAGGTTTAGCATCAAACAAGTCAATAAAAAAAAAAACAATTAGTTTCAAGTGTAGCTGGTGTTTTGCTTCATCAGTCATGTAAGAAATTTCTGAAATTAGAACGGTTTAATTTATAATTCATCTGTTAAAAGCCACCAGAAAATGATTTAGAGGACCTTATTCATGTTGATTGCAATGGACGTGTCAGGTTTCAGCACTGCATTTACTCTCATTGACTGAATACTCTGAATGAAGGAGGGTTGGATTGAGGTCACCTCTCAACAAACCCTTTAAAACTTAGAGATAAAACTGAAAAAAGGTTATTATTTCACTATGTAAGTCAAGAGACTTCTTATAGTGGAGTGTTAAGTGTGATTATGATTATCTTGTTCAACAGAACTGCAATGACACCAACCACAGGAATCTTGAAATCAGATGATTTCATCAGATGTGTTTATTTGTCTCAAGTCTGACTAATTCCTAGAATGAGGGGTGAATGGATGGATACAGTTCCTCAAAACACCAGCGCCCAACGTGGGGCTCGAACCCACGACCCTGAGATTAAGAGTCTCATGCTCTACCGACTGAGCTAGCCGGG
>JAQNCA010000018.1:5485470-5502528 GCA_029783725.1 Acanthurus tractus
AAACCTGAGATCAAGAGTCTCCCACTCTGATGACTGGAGAAAAGTGTTCTGCTGAATCGCCTTCATGCATTCATTTCGACCAAACCATGTGCTGTGGTTTGTGAGAATGATTCACACGATCCTCCCTGTTTGAAAGTGTAAACAATAAGCTCTCAGACCGTAGATAAAAACACAAACATGAGAGCTCAGATTGTGGAAGCATGGCGCTCCCCAAATCCAAACAGAAACTCCAGACAAGCTCACACTGTTGAGGGAGAAGTGCGCCTCGCAAGAGAAGCCGAGAGAAAAACGTTTTCTGTCTCCCAGCAGAGTAAAGCTGAGAGCTGTGGGAGGGAGCGCCTGGGTTAAACATGATCCATGAAAGAAAATAAAAAATATTAGAATCCAAACACAGATATTACTTTATAAACATTTGTGCTCCACTTTTTTTTCAGCCAATTCTTCCCGGCTTCTTATGAGGCCACTGGTAAAATCTGAGGATAACATTTTAACTGCCAAACAGAGATTAGTTGCATATTTATCACTGAATATTTGATAAAATGTCACTTTTTAATGTACCAACAATTACAGTTTCCAATCTTCTTCTATTCTTTATTTTAATAAAAACCGGTTGTGTTTCTTTGGTTTTCAGTATCAACAATACATTAGCAGCTTGATAACTTCCCTTGGAGCTGCAAGCACACTGATTCTTGTACAACACATCATAGGAAAAATCAGCAAGAGCCTTACCTTCACTCTTTACTCTGTGTTAAGTGTCGGGGTGCACAGCATTAAGCCAGGTATTGCTCACTGACTGCTTGGTTTTAATACACAAAATAGAATTCAAACCAGTTATTTATTCAGCTATACAACAATGCATATACGCGCAGCCGCCATGTGACGATTTTCATTCATAAATTTGCTGAAGCAAATCATTAGTTCAAACAGAGCTCTGTCACGCTCGAGTTGGCTGATCAGCTGCGTCCAAAAATGCCTTCCAGTGATTGGTCAATCACATTTGTGTTGCGGAGTGAAGATTATAATCCAGTGTTATCACTAACAAGTGCCAGTGCAGTTTGCATGAGCACCCACATTCACTGCCAATACAGCTGAGACTTAACAGTGATGTGTGTGTTTATGAGGGGGATTAGCCATGTAATCAGAAACCTCATCTCTGCTCAGATTTATTGAACAGCAGAGGCTTTTTCTGCCAAATATAACTATAAAACCATTTGCTACAAGCAGCCATAAGTGTCATAAGTGTTGATGACAATGATGGTTACACAGTCAACTCTAAATTTTCTTGCAACGACTTCAGTTTTAAATAGTGTTCACATGTCATTAAATTTGCTTTAAACTCCTGCTGTTTTGAAAATGTATGAAGCGCCTTGACTTTTATCGCACTTTACATGAACCAAAATATGAGTTTCTGTGGATGTTGCTGTAGGAAGTAAGCATCAGTTACACAACACACTCTCCATGTTTACCAGTATCAGAACGATTAATCAAGAGTCTGACATTTGGTTTCTTAAATGAATAATGTTTAACTTTAATTACTTGTCTTTAGCTAGCATCATAAAAACAAAGTGCATGAAGAAAGTGTGCACTAAACATGAGATGGAACATTTTTGGTAATTGTGTTCAGGGAGATTGAATAGACATAATGTTTTCTAGGCAAAGACAGAGACATTGTCACACAGGTGTGCTCATTGTGACAAGCATGTGTGATTGTGAAATAGTAAAAACCTGATATACGAAGAAGCAGAACGGAGTCAAGTCTGAACATATTAAGCAAATCACTGAAATGAGTATATTGTTCAAAGATATGTGATAAGTTCATTGCAAAAAGGAGCTACAACATGAAACAGCCTCACCACACCTAAGATTCCTCAGATAAATATCAAGCTTTATGGTCACTCTTTGGATTAGAAGTTTGGCCTTTCAGACGATCCAACTGGACATTTATAAATGTTTTTTTATTGCAATATATGAGACAAGGACACTGCATGGATGAGGAGAATTTGTGGGCATGACATGTTACACCAGCAGGGGGCGGTGTGCTAAATGGAAGGTCACAAATGAGTTGTGGTTGTATTTTAGTCCAGTCACTTTGGAGAGTCACTTCAGGCTCAGTGGCTTTAACACTTTCTCTCATTTGGCTTCACTTTTTAAAAATTTTAAGTACATACCATTTAATTAAAATACATTTCTAAGTGAGCAGGAAAACTTGAGCTCAGCTGCATCACCATACTGTATATTTAAATTTACCAGTGTGGTTTGTGGGATTGATTCAACCAAGCAGTATCTAATGAATTCTCTGAAGACATAACATGTGAAAAAGTTTCATAGTTATTCTGTCAGTCAAAAAAGATATCAGGGAAAATGTCAAATCTCTGCTGTTTTTCACTTCTAAGCAAATCCTATTGTTTGAAAACAGTCAACAAATTTGATTCAGTGGCCTTCTGTGGGATTTTGAAGCTCTGAGTCAATGTAGAGAGAAACAGAGCACACTTATTACTCTTCATATCTCTGCCTCTAGAGGGCACTATACACCAGAAATCTCCCTCACACACTGCCGGAGCAGCACTGTGCTCTCACTTCATCTCATAACCTCTCACGTCGTCATTTTTCCTCAGTGTTGGCTGATGTTTAAGTTTACAGCCTGTGTTTCTGATTTAAAGCTGCATTTAAACCACCACGCCGGCCTGTGAGACTGATAAGACCACCGCAGGAAGAGGCTCTTTCCACACCTTGATGTTTACCTTTCCTGTCAGCTTGTTTCCACAAAGGCAGCAAAGACTCTGACTGTTTGGGTCAGAGTGAGTCCAGCTGGGGGAGGGCTTCATTCTCACCTCAACACCTCCCTCTGGTGCGGGGGTGAAGGGGTGAGGAGACATCTAACAGCTGTATCTATAGCCACCCTTCACCTGTCTCGTTCTTAAGACCAGAAGTCTCTGTTTTTAACAACCCATTCAGTTTATTACTTTTCATAAAAAAATTAAATAACTCCATACAAGACTAGACAATGTTGACTCAGTTAAGTTAATTCTTTACCTTGGAGACCGTAGTTGATTAAACAATCCTACCAGAAGGTATATTTATTACCTGTGAAAGAGCTTTCAGTTGTATAGGCCTATACAATCTCTCTTAACAGATGGAGTTTGGCCAAGTCGGCACTGAATGCAGATATTCAAGTCTGATGTTTTTCTAAACACATTAAAGGTTCACTACTTTACATATATTAATAATAGATCACAAGCCTATGTGGGATATAGAGACGTACGAACAGAGAATCACTGCCAGCTCAGCAGTTCCCTACAGCTCTATGGCCCATTATGGTGTATTTTTACTCTGTGTGGATCCAGTGGAGCAGGCTACTTCCTGTTAAGCCCACGTGCATTTGGGTCAACAATGCTGTCTTTCGAGCCATTTACTTTTTTTGTCTGTTCAGCCAATAAAACAGATCGATCAGCCCATTGGTTTGTTCACTACAAGGACTCTAGACTGGCCTAGTTGCATCTCTTTATTTTTGTCCCCCACCCTCTCTGTTTCCTGTGTCAGATGCCATGGCTCAGAGGCAGAACAGCATCTTTGTCACATCACCCAGAAAATCCTAACATCATGAAACACACCCTCAGTTTCAGAGACAGCCACAGCGAGGGGAACAGCCGCAGGTCCCTCATTTGTTAACAAAGGGCTAGGCTGGTATTTGAGCTCAGCGGATATGGCTATCATCTGGCATCAAAGTTGTAGGCAGCTACTACTGGTTCTAGCTGTAATTGCACAAACTTAAAGGTCAATGCAATGCCTCATTTTTGTAATTTCGCCTGAGTAAACATGCAAAAATTGATTTTGTTTGGTGGGTTCTGCCAGGTTAAAAGCGTTCATGTATATACTAGCTGCAAAATGAAATTTTGGAAAGCTCTTTTGGAAAAAAGCACATGCAGTTATTGACGAGACTGTATGATTGGTCTGAAATATCATGTGATGGATGTGTTGCCCTCAAGAATCCTTTTATTTCATCCTGTTCGCTGCCTCCTTACTGCTTCCATATGTTTTATTAGAAAGAGTGAAACTGCCATTTATGGTGTTTTTAGTTTGTGACTCAAGCCCCAAAACTGAACACTTGAAAGATATCAGTCATCTTCCCATACATTTAGGTGTTTTTCCATTGGATTTGTTTTGAGGTTTTTGTGTTGTCAGCAAGGTATCTCCTGTGGCTCTGGAAACAAAAAGCTCAAGCCGGGCCTGAATGCCATGCATCATTGCTCGCCAAACAATAGGTCAGAATGGAGAAACAAAGAAGGTGAGAAGAGGAGGGCACACACTTAGAGGACAAGCAGCGGGAGGTTAGCGGAGGATAAAAGTTGGGTGGGGGGGTTGGGTTGAGTCATCGGAGTCCCTGAGGTGCTGTGAAGGCGCTCCGTCCTCCTACTGCTTTCCACAATGCTGAGCAAACACTTCAGATAACCAGGCTGATTTGGTTTGTCCTGACAATTGGAGGGGAGTTCACCAATCACATCTGATAATCTCCACCAATTGTTGTTTGTATGTTAAATGTGAAGTAGGTTAAAAAAAAAAGCAGTCTGGTGACAGTCAGAGAGTTTTCAGTTCGAACTGTCTCATTTTAAGTCAAACACATTTCCCCTTCAGGGCTTTTTTCCCCAGTTATCTCCCATCAGATAAGTTCACTTCCACAGTCTATTAAAAATGAGTCACCTATTAACAGTACATTGTTTTTAGCAATGATCCTTTTAACCCATTACTGACCTGATAGCTGTGCAGTTTAAGCTAACTGGAAGTCTTTGAAATTCAAATGTAATGACCCACTCATTAACCTAAACAATATAGTTCTGTCAGTACAGCAGCACCGAAACGTACCAATGTTTCCCTTCTGCTTGAGCCAATAAATAATACTCACAAGTATGTTTTAATTAGTGTGTAATCACCTGAAATCAAGAATCAGTGTGTTTTCATTCCCATATAATGACCCTTTATTTCCATAGAGTCCACCATTTTGCACCGCCATGTTTCTACAGTAGCTCAGAATAGACAAACCAAACAATTTTGCCTTTTTTGCAAGTTTTGCAGCCAACATAATTTCTGTTTTGGGGTGATAGTTATGGGTGTTATTTAGTTGCACGCAATATGCAACTTCACTGTTAGATGCCACTAAACCAAACACAGTAGACTTTCATTTTTTCAATTCATTGTTTTGTTTATGGTCTGAGGATTTTATTGTTTTTTTCATCATCATATTTATAATGAAGTATGTCTAGCAAAGAGCAGAATAACCTCCTTGTCATGTGACATCTCTTTAATTTAGCCTCTCTTTAGTTTCCTCTGCTTCACTGCAGCTATGATTTTTTAACTTTAACTAAAAAAAATATAAGATTGGATCAATATTTATACAATTCAGAATGTACATATCAGGACAAATTTTGTCTGACAAACATTATTTTTGCAGCATCAAAAAATGAACCATTGGCTAACTAGATTTAAGCTAGAAGGTTCCTTTTAATGACACATGTTATCAGAGTCTAGTAGATCCACGTGTTAATGTTGTTTTGAGGACTTTATACAGCCACAGAAGGTGCGAACACTGATTGCATTTCATCAAGCAAAATCACTGCAGAGTTTCAGTGTCTCTGTTTCAATTTCCACTGTCACATTTCTGACATATGGTTTTCGCTCTGATTATTTGTCAGTCTGCTGATGAACACAGAATTTGATTTCTATAAAGTAAATCTGCTGATGTTTCATTCCATCCACCCCCGCCATGTTCCCTCCGACTGTTTGAACAGCTGGGCTATCTTTATCACTGCTGTGGACCCACCGCTGATTCTTCCTGGTGGGAGGGGTAAGTGAGGTGAGCATGTGAAGGTGGGGGGTCCTGGGGTTGGAGGCTGTCAGCAGGAAGGAGGTCTGGTGTGACTGCTGCCTTGTTTGGCGGAGCACAGTCAGAGTCAAGGTACACACCATCATGGGCAGACCTCCAGCCCTGCAGGAGTCTGGATAAAGGAGCATTACGTCTCCATGCCAAGAGATCAGGCCTGCAGGAGCTTGATAATCAGGATGCTAATACAGCAGAAATACCTGAGATGGGATGGAAAGATGTGAAACAAAGACAATCCCAATGACATTCCAGGGATACAATGCATGTCCTCTTCAACCAGATGATCTGCAGAAGCATCCTTGACCAAGACAAAGAAACATTCAAATCAACTCAAGTGGGGCCGTTTAGGTTTAAGCCCAGATGAAGGAGATGACCCAGAAAATGTTAACATTTCTAGAAATGAAGACTCCCACATAGATATTTACACACCAGGTTTTGATTTTATAGTTCAGCATCCATCATTTTTTTCCAGCATGGATAATGAGTTACAGCCATTGCTGACCTTGTTGTCTGAGCTGGCAGTTGTTTTGCTGGGAAAATTCTGCATTTTATCATGCTGTTACTGCCTATTGGCAGAAGGCAAACACCAAAAATCGGCACACCCAGTGCATGGGAAATGTTTTAAAATGAAAACATATTGGTGTGAACATAGCCTGAAACTGACAATCCCCTCACACTTCACACAGTCATCAGCCAGGTGAGAAAAAGAACAGATATTACCACAAAATGACCTCTGCCATCACCTTCATGTGTTCAGCACAATGCCATCCCCTGTACAACACCAGACCGTTTGAAAATATGCACTGTTCTCCTCATATTTATACAATTCATCATGTCCTGTCTCTGTCTACGACGGCAGGCCTCTTGCTTCACTCTCAGCTATTTGAAAAACTAATACCACTTCTGCCTTAAGTCGTGTTCAGATGACACTTAAAAACGACGTTCATTTCAGACCTTTGGAGGGTCTGTTTCAACTTTCCATTCCGATGACCAAATGAGTCCATTTAGTAATGAAAAAGTAAATTTGTGTGCTCAGTGTCAACATCTTGCAAAACAGCATCATTTATTTACATTTACTCTAAGAGAGAATATGTGCACCAGTATATAGGTGTGCACACGTTGCCTTTTTTTGCAATTAAATGCACAGTAAAATTAAGTTTGCATCATTTTTTGATTGTCAACTTTACTGTGCCAGCACATCTCCTTTATGTTTAGCACATCTACTCATGTGCATCAATATGTGGGACACGCAAACACACTAATTAAGTCCAGCACCAGCATAGGTTGTGAAGTAAATGTCAGTAAGAGAAAGTGCAAAAGGTTGATTGGGAAGTTAAATTGGATATTGAACTGACTTGGGTGTATTTCGGTCAGTGTGTCTGCGTGCAGCAGAGTTATTATTGGATAAAAAGCACACCAGTCTAATAAGAGGCAACAAATGCAGGAAAATTGGGTTACAAATGAGCCACAATGAGCCTCAGGGTGAAAGATAATTACAATCAATTCTGACCTCAAGCAAAAGTCCTATATTCTTTAACCTTGAACTCAAGGTGAATGTATCGATTTTGTGTTTGCTGATGTTTTTCACATTTAGTTAACTGCTATTGATGTCAGGAATGATTTCTATATTAGGAGTGAAATTTTCCTTAACGCTTGTGTCAAGAACAGGATGGTCAAGTTTAAAACTACAAACCTGCTCCAAAGCAAAGCTGTTGAGGAAAAGTGAGTGTCCTCTGCTGGGTTTGCAGGCAGTGTGTGTGTGAATGAGTGTATGTGTGTGTGTGTGTGAGAGAGAGAGAGAGAGAGAGAGTGTGTGTGTGTTTTTTTAGGGGTATGAAATTATGGGGTGAAAGGACACATGTTGACAAATCATATGGCCATCAGTCTGAGCCACCACACTCCATGCCAGAGTCAGTTGTCCCATTAATTATAAGAGGCAGGCATCCTAACCCAGCTCCACACACTGCCTCATTTATCCCCGCTGACCAGTTCACACAGCAGACATTTTGTTTCAGGCTCTGAGACTTGTAATTGGCGGCAGCCACACAACGCAGACCTTAACACGGGCCACTTTGGAGGCTCTCAGCCACCCGTCAACATCAACCTCACACAGGCTCAGCCTTGACAACACATACACTGTTCTGACGTTTAAATGCTCCTGTGTTGGGCAGTGAGAACATGAATATGGCTCGACACCTGGAATGAGCCTAAATACCTCACGGTCCAATGATCCTCTGCTACTCAGACAAGATGCACATGTGCTTCAAGTAATAACCTGAATTGTTTTCATGCAAATAAATGTCTAACTGCTGTGGTGTAAAATTGATCTACAGCTTTTTCTAGTTTATGAAGGCGAATCAGTTTGCAGGAGCTTATCTGTCCTTAGGCACAATAAGTCATGTGTTTTATTTCTCCTGATCATTTTGAATTCATGGCCAGGACTCCAACTCATTAAACTCAGGGAGCTTTGGGAGAATTTCAGATTCATCATTCAGTTAGACACAAAAAAGCAGAGACAGCAGATTGTGACAATAAAAAATTCATGCCATAGAAGTTTTGTAACCGACAAATAACAACAACAGCCAGCGGTGCTGCTCTTTAACTTATTGACAAAAAAATGGCCACCCTCGGAAATCTCAAATGTCTCATTGACCAAGTTCTTTGATGAGATTTTTTCTAGACCTCCTCTGTGAAGTTGATGTGGCACCAATCAACATGAATTTTATTATTCTGGAATAAACTGAAAGGGAACTGGGCTGGTATATGCATTAATTGATTTGTTTTTTGGGTTCTTTTTTGCCACTCGGGCACAATGAAATTAATCTCAAAACACAACACAGCATTTAATCACCTTATTAAATTGACTAGTTATATATGTTCCCAAACAGTTCCTTATTTATGCCTCCAACATTGATTAAGTAATGTTAATATTCTCTCAGAGCTGTGTTGTCTTATGCCAGTTCCATATTCTTTTAATTTTTGCCTCAGTTTTGGGGTCAAACTTGGAAGAACAAACTGCCCCAGTGGCAATGTTATGTGTTGATATGAATGTATATGTGTAGATTGTTCTGTCTTTATATCCATGTTTCTGTGTTCGAGTGAGGTGCGTACAAAATTTTTCAAGACTGCTCCTGTTGCACATTAATAGAGCACCGTACAGTCATGTGCATGTGGAAGGTCTAAACAATAACTTTCTTCAGTACTTGGAGTTACATCTCTTTATCTTTATCAGCTCCTCAGTTACATATGTTGTCGTGAACACGAGTGAGTGCACATCTGCGATTTCTTGACTCCCAAGGAGAAGCAACAAGTCTGCAAAGATCTCTGTCAACAGGCCCAGGATGAAGCCCACTTCAGGTTCAGGATCATCACTGGTGATAAGTGTTGTATCTATGAATAGACACCAAACAGCAGTCTTTGCATTGGAAGAGCCTGCAGTCTTCAAGACTGAAGGAGGTGCATCAAGTCAGAGGCAACCAAGAGCATGCTGGGGGTTTCTGTTGTATTTGAACTGGCTGTTTAACACAGAAACACTCTCTGGGACAAGAAAAATGTAAATCTTAATATGTGGCCATTTAGCTGCTATGTTACTAACCCTGCTGCTATTCTCATTAGCCACTTTCTCACTCTGTGTCGAGCAGGTAGGAGTATGTTTGCTGACAAAATTTGCCTGCTGCAGCTGTAAAATGAGGTTGATGTGAGCTGTGAGACTGAAAATGAACAGTCTCTTTATGGACTGCTAACCAAGACAATAAGCTAAGCATCGCTCATACAGCTTACTCATTTCTATAGATAGGAATTTAATGTTGCATTGTCAATATAAAAACAGTTCAACCAAAAAAAAAAAGCACCATCTGCAGAGAGCAAAGCTTTGTCAACAGGAAATCTAATCTGCATCAACATTTCATGATACATTAAGAATTCATAAATGAACAGCTGCCTCTAAAATAATATTTAGCTTTTTATTCTCGACTGTTCTGCCCTTTTACATAAGCGAAATCCACTGACAACACATACGCACACACAGACATACCTTCCTTGCCATTTTTGTGCTTTTACTGTATGTTTTTACTGGCAGAGAGCAATACCTGGAGCTAGGCATGCTGGGTAGGCATTTTTCAGTACCGTTGCTATTCTGAGTATAATGTCTGGCCCTCAGCCATGCGCAGCATTAGCGACTCCGCAAGCTCAGCTGCCAACATCTGTACGTGCTTCATGCAGAGTGTAGAAGCTCTGGCACTGCTACTCCACTGATGGACCGACCTACAGCTCCACATACCTCCAAAATGTACTCCAAACTGTCTGAGGGTGGAGGAGTAGGGGGTGCAGTGAGGGGTACGGGAGGTGTTTCACAGCCAGAAAAACATCTATCATGCAGGCGCCGCTGTGACCAAACAAATCAGCGGCGGCTAGAAAATATGATTTCACCAGGAGAGGAATGTGAGAGCTGAGGCACGCTGCAAGGCTGCTGCACACTGTATAAGCTGTGCAGAAAGAGGGCATGATGGGATCACTGCCATCAGTTGTGGGGATGATTTTTTGAGGCCCACGGCTTTTGAGTGCCACAAGGTGCTTGGGGGGTCTGAACCGAACTTTCTAGCTACACCCTTTGATGATGATGAGACATCTGAAGTTGCTGAAAACTTTTAAAAAGGAAAAAAAAAAAAAGTAGCGAACAAGTTGTTTCACACTGAAAGAAAGTGAAATTATCTCAGATTTTTTTTGGCACACACTTCAAGAAGAGGTAAGATTTTCTCCTTGGGCCCGAGATTAAACGACCTGTCAAGCTAGAGGGAGGTGTTGTTGGCTGTCTGGTGTTGGTTACCAGTGTGAGGCCTCAGCAGAGGAGACATGAGGAAGCAATCAGCCCATCGATGAGTGGGCCCGTTGGGACGCTGCAGCCCCCCCCCTCCCCCTGTTCTCCCAAAAATCCTGCAGGAGTCTACAGGGATCTAATCAATCACGACAAGCAGGCAAAATACTCCAACATGCCATTCCTGCCCTAGATTCCTGCTAAGTTTGTGTTTTTGTTTGTTTTTTCCCTGCTGAGAAGTCGGCACACTGTGGCGCTGAAGAAACATCAGGCTCCTTCAGGAGAACTTAGTCACTGATTCTCGTGACACATTTTGTCTACGGACAGATATTCTGCTGAATTTTAACTTCATCATGTTCCAGCCCGTTTATAGTAGATAAGCCAACTGGAAACCACCCCACATGTCTCTTATGTTAAACTGAATCAGTTGTTCAAATTCAGTTAAACTGCTTTTCTAGCAATGACTTTAAAACGATGTTTTGACAGCAGCATAAGAAATTGAAGTTTTCATTATTTTTTAAGTAAATAACACTAAATAACCTTGATGTACAATCTAAACCATAAGTAGTGAATCAACACATTGTCCTACAGCCAGTTTCCTTCTGGCACAATCCAATTTATTGACAACCTTTAATTAAAATGACAGAAGATTGGAGTAAATGGAGCAGCAGGAATACTTGCACTTAGTGTTGCTCCAAAATGTTCATTTGCTGCTCAAACAGGCATGATAAAACCGCCGACGTCAACATCTGGTGAAACTGTTAAACCAAATGTCCGAACATGTTTAACCAGGAATTTTAACAGATAACTTGTGAGTGCAGTGGCATCTCTTTGAATAAATAACCTCGAGTTTTAAGCAGTTTGTGGGGATTTCCCTTTTTGTTTTTTGCCCCATTTGTCCCTTTTGAATACAAAGCAGTTTGCTAACCTGACCAAAGGACGAGTCTCACACCTCTGAGCAGCTGCTTCAGAGGCAATAAACCATTCACAAGACAACTTTCAAATGACAACAATTGCGTTGCTTATCAGCAGTCATCTCCATTGTAATGCAGATGACTGGTGATAAGCAGTCAGTGAGAGCCTCATGCCAGAACAATTCAGTCTCTAAAGTCTATTTACCCAAAGTAATGCCTGGTACTGAAGCACAGTGCATTACATTAATGTTTATTCTCTACATAAAAACATACCATGTTACTGGTTGATAAATTGTGATCAGAGCATTTGCAAAAGTTTTCAGATGAGGAATAAAATATTTCACTTAATGTAAGATTCCTGTGTTCAGAATCTTTCTTAAAGGGTAGAAGTCTACACAGTAACTTAAGGTGTGAAATGTTTTAAAGGCAAAAGTTGTTACACGAAGATTATATGTAATTATAAGGCGACTGTGGTCTGTGACCAGGATGCTAAATTATTGCAGTAGCCTGGTCACATGCTGTGCTTAAATTCAAATTAAGTCCAGCTTTTTTTGAAAATATTTCTTTCTTTTAAGTGCAAAATATGCTAACATGTTAGTTCAACCAAACCAAATGAGGTCAGTTAGGGCCCATTCAGACCAAATCATGTGCTGCAGCACTAAAAAGGCAAGTTCCTCCAATCACATTAATGCAAATAGGAAGAGTAGTTAGCAACATTGAAACATTCCCCCTCATTCTGTACTTGCAATGATGCTTTGCATACAACAGTCAGATAGATTTCCATTAGTTGTACTGCTTGTTTATTATTGTGATACACAAAACCCATAATCCCATGCTACACATCATATCATCAAACTTAATCTTTTGTCTTTATTTATTTAATTAAGGAACTTTTAGAGGAAGAAATTACAAAACTACATTAATTTTTAATTTAATCCTGTCATTGATTAAAGTTGTTGTAACATTGTTATGTTAGCTTGTGATGCTAGCTTCTTCTTCATACTTTATGACCAGACAGTGGTGCAGTTATTTTTATTAACAGCCAATTTACAAATTAACCTAAAATTGTCTTTTCAAGCAAAAAAAGTCCTTTAGTTTTAATGGTGCAGGCCAGTTAAGTAAAGTACTAATCTAAAACTTGTTGTTACCATGAATTGAGGAAGAATTTTTTCCAACAAACTTTTACAAACAGTTTACAAACTCAAAATGCGACTCAACCAAATAACCTCCTTTTGTTTTTAGCACACTACGTACGTCTCATCAAAGTATGTTTTGCATCTTTCAAGCCTAGCACACAAAGTCACTAGATATTTGTCTTTTATTCAGTTAAGATCAGTCGGACTTTCATCTTTATGTCAACAGAGTAATGAGCTTGTGTCCTCACTGAGAAGAGGATGAGTCAGTGGACGGTGAAAGTTATGACCTTGGTCAACAGGAAACTGTTGAACACTTTGCCTGAGGGGAACCTAACACATCTGCCTGGGCATGAATATCCCACAAGGGCCTTTTAATGTGGAAATGAAAAAAGGACACACACCTTTTAAATTGCAAATGAGAAAATATCAGTCAGCTTTCAAGTGTAAAATGTTAATTAAAGCCTTGTAAGTGACTTTACCTTAAAGTGTGTTCTGTGTCCTGGAACAAGGTGAAGTTTGGTCGTCTGTTAAATTAGCACTTTTCAGGGATCATCTGGACAGTGGAGTGGGGCAAAGATGTAACTTTATCTACTTTTTAAAAAGAAAAACTATTTAAACTCTTCAAATATTAGTCTATTCCAAAATTCTTACAGAAACTCTGTTTTTCAGCCAGTTCTTGTTAACAGAACATACCCCAGTATTTTGTCTGTTTTAAACAAACAGAAAGACTCTATAAATTCTGCTGTTTTGTTAAATTTACCAAAGTATCAGACAGTAAATTATGTTGTCTGTTAAAAAAAAAAACAATACATACAAACAGAACAATGATAGTGGAAGATTCAGTCAAAACTAAATAACACAATCACAGTGGTAAAGAAATAGTGGATCTAAAAAAATTTGTCAATTATTTGTAGATCAACAGAAACTTTATCTATTCAGATTCTCCATGTAGCCAAAATATCAAATAGGTACTCGCTCAAGCCCCTAAATAATTCACAATGTTTGATTTCATCAGCCTTTTTGATAAGTTCGGTTATAAGCTAAGGTTTTAAGCTTTTTGAGGTTACACGAGAGTCAGCATTTTTATTTGCTCTGTATCTGTTATAAGAATGCTCAAAGTTGAACAGGTAGGCTTAAGTCCTACAGTCAAAACTTCCTTCAGGCATTCGTTTTTAATTTAAAAAGATGTATTTAAAAAGTATGAAAGTCGTAGAAATAGCCTTATAAGTGTTTGATTATTGGGGTATTAAAATGTCAGTGGAAATGTTCTAGCAGATTTTTTTCTTATCATTTAACATTTTGCAGATGTGTCTCCTTTTTTGACAAACAGTAATATGGATGAGCTTGTGTCATGTTTAATGTCAAATCTAAATCTGGAAAGAAAATTGTAATTTCATCTTTTCTCTGAATGTCACAGAGTCAGAGGTAGAACATCTCTCCACTGAAATCTAGTGGACTGAATATATTAACTTCACCAAAATGTTAAAAGCCAAGCAAAGTTAGTTTCGGTGTCAAAACTGTGTATTAGTTTTAACTTTCCACATCTGTAAAATACCAAAAGTTGAAAAGTAAGTTGCATATTATATTGATACAATATGCACATGTTATTTGTTAAGGTGTTCTGCAGATTATTGGAGCTTCTCTGTCAGTTTGCATAACTTACACTGATATCCAGCTCCTGTAAAATCAGACTGAAATTAAAAATGATAAATAGAATCGACACCGGGCCTAAATCATAGCAGATATCTTACTTGGAAATAAAAATAATCTTCATTTTAAATAAATGCTTCCTAACTTGGTTCAAACTCGCAGGACTTGGGGGGGCAGCAGCAGACTACATGTCCCATGCACCCCCGTGGTCCCGCCCCCAGCATACCTCTGGTGTGTGCTCAGGCTGCGCTGTGGGGATCCTGCACAGCACAAGTTGCCCCAACAGCAGCAGCGAGGCGCACGGCAGAAAAAGTTTCCCCACAGGAATGGACAAGTTTCAGAAGACCGCTTTCCTTTTAAATCACACATCCACGGTCCTCACAACGACAAGGAATTGGATATAAGGATCGACTGTGTTGGTGATCAGCATCAAATTTGGGATTTTTTCTTTTTTTTTTTTTTGTGGGTGATTTCTCGCACTTCTGGATTGGTTGCGCTTCAGCTGAAGACACAACTTAAAGTGAGGTGTTCTTCTTGTGTGGCCAGAGAAAATGTGGTCCTGTACGCAGCCTCGCAGTTTTGCGAGGTTTGCCGTGTTTTTTCTGCTGTTTCTGGGTCTACAGCGCGGATCTGGGGCCAACACAAGGACGTGTCCCCCTCCCTGCGCGTGTTCTGGGGAGCTCTTGGACTGCAGTCGGCTGAAAAGGGGCCGAATACCAGACACGATCCCGGAATGGACAGTTCAACTGTGAGTTCAGTTAAAGAACCTTATTACAGTCCTGAATAATTATTTTATTTCCGCTTATAAACTACTTTTAGTAATATCTTGTCACACCTATGCACTAAATAGGTTTGGTTTCACTGTTTTCCTTCAGCACCGATGGGATGATCCACATTCCTGCTGGAGTGAAAACAGAATAAGTTGTAAACTACTTAAAGAATCTGGCATTGCACCAAAAAAAAAATCTCTTGACTGACTTTGTTTGATTTTACTAAAACAGGCCATTATTATACTGCAGATCCGGTTCAGCCAGTAAACTTTCTGCAAAACTTTTCTACCTCATCTGAAGTCACAGTATAACAAGAACATTAACCCCAGACATGAGAATCTTGTCTTAATATATTACCGAAAACACCTACTCATTTATCTTTTTATGTGTCTGAATAGGTGTTATTTAGTGTAATGGTCCTTGTAGCAGCATGTGGGGCTTCTTAAGGCCAGCAGGGGAGCACAAAGCAGACTTTGAGGGTGTTTTTACACATTAATGTGTTATTGACAGCCCCTCCAAACCTCTTAATGAAAGTGTAAATAATTGAGAACAAGTCCTCCCAGTGCCTGCAGGTACGGTTTTAAAATTAGGCTTTCTGGAGGATCATTGTAGGCTGACAGCAGAAATAGAAATAGTAGCAGTTTATAATGATATTTGAACCAGCATATTTAATAGTAATCACAACACTATTGGGTGAAAGGGCTTTAATTTCCTATTTGTTTTTCCAATAGTATGTAACATTGCAATCTAAGGACATCCATCCTTGTTTATAATGGTTTGGCAGCAGCCACCTTTGTGTTTGCAGTGGTGTTGGCGTGTTTTAGTCTTCAGGTTTCAGCTTTACAGACCTTGAGGGCCTTCAAAGCCATAAAAGCATAAATCAGATGCAGTCTGTGTGCAGCTTTGGACTGCTTCCTAAAGTAATACCTCCATTACTCTCCTCTTTGTGTGGCTCCAAAGTCGAGATGAGACCATGCACGGGCCTGAAGCCCGTCGGAGTTTTTTAAAAAGCCAAACACAACTGTGCGTTTGGTGTGTTCTACTCTCTTACCGGATTTTTATTTTCCTGTGTTAAGCTGCAGTACTTGATTTTTTTTTTTTTTTTTATTATTATTGTCATGTGTTATGCTGCAGTGCTTGATTCACAGCTTGGTCCAAGCTGCTGCCCTGCTGTTGAATTTAGTTTTTCTCTTTCTAAAATGTGCTGCTCTGGAAACTTGACGTTGCCAGAGAAAACAGACCCAGCCTGAGCCTCATAACCAAGGCTGGCCTTCCAAAGAAAATGAAAAAAAGTTCCACATGGGGGGAAAATTCTTTTCACTCTGGCATGCTAATTTACGAGTGGCTCTCCAGCACATCTTAAACCCCTTAAACCGCCCGACCCTTTGTTTTCCAGCACCCCATTATTTCTGCTGAATTAGCAACTCCGGGGCCAGCGATGGCACTGATTAAGGAGGAGCGTGTAGGATTAGTTTGAAACAAACTCACAGAGAGAAAAAAGGGGGAAGGAGAAAGTAGGAGGGAGAAGAAAAGAGGAGCATGAAGAAGTAGGATTAAGCCTTGAATATCTGGGAGGTTAGAAACAGGCTTTGCAGATTTTTGCCAAGATTTATTGCCTTTTCACTTTTAACAGTGTGACACAGTTTCAGCTCGAAAGCAGCATGTATATCAAGGCAAACTGCAATTTTTAATCTAAATAGTAAGCTTTCAATGGGAACTTTGCACCACACAATGACATGAAACACTAATAGCTCATGGAGGGACGAGTCACATATGAGTTTAACCTCCTGAGACCTGAGCTTTTATTTGGTGTGCTTTTTTTTTTTCTCCTCGCTATTTGGGATAAGTAGGACCTAAGTTTTTAACCTAATAGGTATAATAAGTTATATACCTATTAGTT
>JAQNCA010000018.1:5514422-5538533 GCA_029783725.1 Acanthurus tractus
CCCCCCCCCCCCCCCCCCCCCCCCCCCCCCCCCCCACCCCCCCTATTTTTTTTCTTCTCCCCCCCCCCCCCCCCCCGTCCCTCCCTCTCATCATTCCCTCCTCACTTTCCATCCGCACTCTGAACTCCCAACACTTCTCTGTGTCGCCCTCTCCTCCACTCTGGCACTCCCGCCTGCCCCTCCTCACACTCCAGTTTCTCGTGTCGCCAGTTCCCACGTACACACACACACACATAAAAACAAAGCAGCGTCTCTTATGCTCTGCCAGCCGGTGCCAACATTAAAGCACTGCCAACATATTACACACCCCTTTGCCTCTGCTCTGTTCTGCTGTCACTTGAGCCAAAAACACCACCCTCCGGAAGTCCCACTTATTTTTCCTATAGGAATCCATTATTACTTTGGGTTTTTTTTTCTTCTTCTGATATACTACATTACCCTCCAACTAAAGTGACTTCCCACCCTTCAACACACATTCCTACTAGCAGACTGTGTTTCCTTTGTTGTGGCTCTTGTTTACACCAGCGGTCAGGTCGGTGTTTGCAATGTCTGGAGCGTTTTTCACAGATAGGTTGTTGTTCGTTTCCCCACTGCCTCTCTCGCTCTTATCATATGAACCTGAGAGTAAACAAGCCGCCTGTTGGCTGGGAACGTGCCCAGCTATCTGATTTGCTCTCATCTAAGTTTACTTAAAAATGGCCTCTCAGAATTATTTGTGTCAAGATCTCTTTTTTTGATGCCCTCAAACTGGTCCTGAATAAAAGGGATCATAAAATTAAACAAGTGTTTATTCGATTGTGGGTAACTCAAATCTTGGAAATCAACTTTATACTGTAATAAAAAAATGCTTGATAAAATATTTAAAATATTTTTGCACCAATATAAAAGTATATAAAGCTGAATTTTGCTCATAGGCAAAGTGGTGGATTTCTTTTTTTTAACTTTTGTTTTGAATTTTTTGCTGCAATCCTTCTTTGTTGAGTTAAATAATTGAGTTTTAAACAGAAAGACAAAAACTAATAAATAACTAGATGTGTAAATAATGCCTGGTGCACTTGAGAGACTTTTTCTAACCTCAACACATTTTAAACTAAGCCAGACTGCAGACATAAAGACAGATTTTATCCATATTATATTTAAATCTAAAAAATACACACACAGATGATTTGAGAGAATCCAGTCAAGACACAGGACCACACACTTGACATTTACACTAAACAATTTCAGAGTGTCGATTTCAGAGCTTTGGGAACTCACAGAGACTTGCATCATCAAACAGGATTTTAGAGAAAAATAAACATGTAGGCGGCCTGTCAATGTAGGTCTGTTGAACTTGTGTGTGTGATGTTCTGTGCAGAAAACCAACAGAACTGAAATAACTCGGACAAAGTCATTGTGGAATCAGCATGACTCATATGAGTTGGAAATTAAGTTGGGTTTAGACTCAAACAGGGCTAGTGCAGGCTAACCCCACAAGCTAACAGTTGGTCACCTCTCTGTCAGCTTGCTCCTTAACACCTGAACAGCCAATGCTGTTCCTCTTCCATAAACTGTTTAATAATTACAATATGAAGTCAGGGAGGCTCCAATCCAGTCAGTGACTTTAGATCATGTCTATAAACTCTTAATACAGGATATTTTGGACGACAATCTGGTGCAGCCTTAAGTCAGGAACGTCCACACAATTGTGTTGGGAGGGTTGACTTTGAAAAACTGCCTGATTTATCCTCTTATCATGTGATGAGTTTATTTGATTTTATATCATAACCTATTAAAGAAACAAGATATTTTGAAAGTAGGACTCTGAATGCGTTTTAGTGTCTATAAAGTTAAGTGTGTTTTCTCAAAATAGCAACAAAGCACAACATGGTAAAACAAACACCACTAGAGAAAACTGAAGTCAGATAATTCATGCATATGAAAAATTTGTATGAACCACAGTGATAATTTATCCAAATAATTTAATTTAATTTCCAGGTTTCCAAGGAACTGTAACCATAACTCTAACCCTGCTCATGTTACTGTTTTTGTTGATTGTCCCACAGCAACCTCTCCTCCAACCATCTGTCCAGACTGGAGGAATCCAGCTTTGTAGGCCTCAGCCTGCTGGATGAGCTTCATATTGGTAACAACCGTGTGAGCTTCATCGCTGACGGAGCTTTTCGTGGCCTCTCCAACCTGCAGATGCTGTAAGTAAAATTTTAAAGTCTTGCAAATAAAAATAGGTAAAAGTCTCCTTAAAACTTCCTCCCAGAACATGCAACCAATACAACAAGAATATGAAATAAAACTTTGGGAAAAAGCGAAAAAAAAAAAACACAAGCAACATGGCTGTGATAAATCAAATGCAGACTTTTTTTTTGTCATTTAAGTAATCATCAAAGTTTCCAGAATAACTTAATTAACTGTAATGAAGAAAATCTAGTAATTTAAAAGAAAATTAATGAAGAAAATCTGTCAAAACACTGAACAAAAACAAAGTAATTGACTGCACATTTGTGTTGATCGATGTTAATATGAGGTCACCAGGCAACCAGCAGTGACTCCAGGAAGTCACCGCTAACACTTAACGATCACAAGTAACTCCATGTGAAACCACAACATGTTATTTTTACTCCTTAGTTTTTGAACCCAATAAACATAAGGTATAGAATGTTTATAATGTGTGCTTTAGAGGAGGTAGCAAGCAGATTTTCCTCTAACTTTTTATAATTTAGGCTAGTTGTTTTCCCCTACTTCCATTTTATGAGCTAAGCTAAGCTAATTCTTCCCTAACACTAGCTTCATACGTAATGCACAGACACAAGTGTGATATCAATCTAATAATTAGCCAAACAGGGGAATAAGTGCTATTCCAAAATTATCAAACTATTCCTTTATGTATAGAACTCTGTGCAAGTTAGTGATTTAGCTAGTCCCTAAAAGCCGTAAGTGCCTTATATGCAGCTCTGTAACTCTGCCACCCTCTTTAAACCCACCTCCACTGTCAATTCTCTGCCTGAGTGGAAATATCCTGCCTGATTTGTTTTGGGAATGTGAAATAGATTACTGTGTTGAGGTTTCTCCACACACTTAAAAAAAAAAAAAAGAAACCTCCACAAGGCACAGCCCCGACCTCAACGATTCCCCTACCTCTCTCCTTCCATCCCCCTCCAGCACCCACACCCACCCATCCCCCCTTTCCCACAGAGCGGCTCGATAACATTTCCCCTGGTTGGGATTTTTTAACTGGAACCAAATGTGAGTTGTGCCGCTGAGGTCACCATAGGGCAGGTGTGCAGCTAGGTGGACATGGATCGCCTCAGGGCTTCAGATCTGCCACCCCCTTTCCATACACACGCGCACACACATCGTTCCTCAATCTCAATCAGCCATAACCAGACATGCCGAGGAGGAAAATAACTGTTTGAAAGCATTAGAGCAGCTGAGGGATCAAAGGAAGCAATTTCTCTAGGAAATTCTTGGCTTTTAGAGATGTTCATACTCTAATGCCATGTATCAGGTGTTGGTTGTATTTTTCTCTCTGTGGATGGCAAGTAAAAGATGTTCATATTTTCTGAGAGTTTGACAGCGGAAAATATTTCAGTACACTGGCGTTAATTATCAGGTTGGGATGTCATTCCCTCATTTTACCCTGGCATTCAAAGATCATACAGAGAGGAAACCATTGAAGTGAAGGCAGAGAGACCTATTTCTGTACCAAGAATAGTGGGAACGAGATCAGAAGCCAACCAGCTGTTCTAAGCTTCAATCCTAGCTTTGTTATGATGTAGATATTTACTAAATGGAGATACACACATCTGATTAATAATGGCCTGCAGCACACACACTAGTTTTCATATAAATATGAGTTTTTACTAAATATTATCACAAAGTGCCTAATTTAACTGTTTTGGTAATTAGCTGAACCAACCAGCAAAGCTAGCATTGTAGTCATTTTACTGAAGAGGATACCGCTAAATATTCAAACAAACTAGGCCTCTAAAATTACAACTCCCAAAAACTTTTCTAAGACTAAATATATTGTTGTTGTAGAAGTTATAAAACCAAATATAATTTAAAGACTGTATTTATACAGTTTTGACTCACTAGAATTTTTTATCCTAGCCTAAAAAATACTATTTGGTTATCAAGTGTGACAATATGAATTTAATAATTTTAAAGTTTTATTTTCATTTCTAATTTTATTTTAAAAGATTTGAAAAAGTATCCGTCCCTGCGATTCCCTAAACAGGTGACACATTAGCAAGCTAGCATTTGCTGTGTCAGCTGGTTTGGTTAGCTACACTAGCAGCTACACAAGGGAGTTACTGGGTATAAATATTTTTATTAACAACCAATGACTACTAAAGAACTAGTTTGATGAGAACAATGAGTTTTATTATTATAGTAAACACAAGGAATGACTCCACTCAGTTTGGACTTCAGAACAGCTAATGTAGCTAATGCTAATCAACAGGTTTTATGTAACATGAAAACAACTGTTGCTGTTGTGTTATGTTGATTGGAGCTTACCAAAAAGGGGGGTTGAGGAAAAAAAAAAAACTCTTGAGCTCAGATGAACCCATAATATGGCAGATTAATGATATCCAGTATTTAATGCACATTTGGGATGTGTGGCAACGCTTCCTTTGAGGGAAGTTCATACATATTTGAATTGCATGCAGAGTATATTTATATCCTCAGATGAAGTTTAAAATGCAGCACACATGTTATATTGCAACGCTTCCTTGTAAAACCTCTTTTTCTATACAACGCAGAAAAGCCTTTGCAGACTTTAAAATGTGCCGCAGAGGCCAGGAAGGAACTTCCTGTTAGGCATGGAGCCACTTTGAATGTAATTTTAAAGTCTCAAACATTTTCCCCACTCACACGAAAATGTAATGCCGCATAAAGTTTTATTAACATCGCAACTGCAGTTGTTTTCTGGGTGTGGATTTTTTACAACGCGGTCTGTCTTTGTTTCTTTGGAAAGGGACCTCCAAAAGAATGAAATCTCTTGGACTATTGAAGACATGAATGGACCTTTCTCTGCATTGGACAAGCTTAAGAAACTGTGAGTTCATGAGCGGTGTGGAATAATGTCTGACTCTGGATTTTATTAAGCACAAATAAAAAAAGACTGATAAGTTCATGAGAGATGTGAAACTGATCAGTTAAGTCTTTTTCCCAGATATCTGCAGGGGAACCAGATCCGCTCGGTGACCAAGAAGTCTTTCTCCGGCCTTGACGCGCTGCAGCACCTGTGAGTCTGCCTCATGTTTCACTGATTGTTTCCAAAAATCAAGAGCTGTAAACTAAGCAGGGTGAATCACACTGAGGCACACAGGCTGTTTGTTCGAGCTGTACAACCAAACTTGTCTTGTCCCATTCCTCCACTTTGATGTGGAATCAAGAAAAGACTCTGCCATTAGTATCTTTGCATGTGCGCCAGATTATATCGATCACCGAGGCAAGTGGAGGGAACTCTGCGTGTGTGAATGTGTGTGTGTGTGAGTGTGCAACAGCTGCATTTGATTCTAATTAGAGTTTTTTCCCAGCCGTTGCCAGAGCTCAAAGCGGCTCAGAGTTGGGCCTCTCTTGATTAACACAGCAAACTGCTGCCCAGAGATTTATTGTTCTGGAGCCCAGACCTTTTCTTCTCTCAACTGAAGTTTTTGTAGCCCTCATTCTATACGGCTGAAACTGGCAAAAAGAGCTGCCATCTCTCTGTGAGGATCCTAATTTCTTCTGTCTTCTCTCCACAGAGACTTGAGCAACAACGCTATCATGTCCGTCCAAGCGAATGCATTCTCTCAGATGAAGAATCTGCAGGAGTTGTAAGTACGACCATGTTTAAGAACAGCTTTAGGTAGTGTTTCAGTGTTGATGTGGGACTGAACACCAGGTGAAACTCATTATGGTCTGCTGGGAAAGTCAGCACCAAACAGTGCTTACTTCAATGTTAATAACAGGTCCACAGTTTCCTTTGTCTCCTTCCACTGAGGATTAGCTTCCAGTAAAAGGCTATGCAAGGGATTTTTTTTTTCCTGTTTTTGCTGTTGCCTTAATGGATGTTAGACCCACACGGTATTAAAAAAGTAGTCTGTGTGCAACATTAAAAGGTCATAATACACTTATGTGTGTATTGTACACACATAACTTTTGTGTTGCTTCAAGCTTTGTTCACAACCGTGCCAGACCAGATTCACAGAAAACCAACCATTAAAGAGAGTTATTATTGCATTGTGAATGATTTTTTTTTTTTTCTGGTATTTTCACGCCCATCAGACGTCTGAACACCTCCAGCCTGCTGTGCGACTGCCAGCTGAAGTGGCTTCCCGTCTGGGTGGCAGAGCAAACCTTCCTGCCCTGCGTCAACGCCAGCTGCGCCCACCCGCAGATGCTGAAGGGCAGGAGCGTGTTCGCCGTCAGCCAGGAGGAGTTTGTTTGTGGTAAATGATGTGTTCACTTGGTGTAACACCTATGCACACACATACTGTAATGCCTTAAAAACAGCCAGCCAGGTTTTCCGTTTGCAAACTGACCCAGATTGTTCAATATTTTCCTCCCCGATTTCTGAACAAGCTAATGAGTCTCATGAAGGGAACATTATGGAAATTTACTAAGTTTGCAGCTTTCCTGGTTACTGTCGGAGTAAAATACTGAGGAAATATTTCACTCCAGTTTTTCCCTTTTAGAGCCTCATCTGGCAAAAAAAAACACCAAGTGATTTACGAAATATTGCCTAATAATCCAGGTGTAAACACTTTGAATTATTATGCAGCAATTTTAAATTTTACCTTCTAATTTCTCTCCAGATGATTTCCCAAAGCCTCAAATCACAGTGCAGCCCGAGACCCAGTCGGCCCTCAAGGGCACCAACGTGACGTTCGTCTGCTCTGCTGCCAGCTCCAGCGACTCGCCCATGACTTTCGCCTGGAAGAAAGACAACGAGGTCCTTAATGAGGCTGAGATCCACAACCAGGCCCACCTGCGTGTGCAGGAAGGAGCAGGAGGCGAGACAGAGGTGACAGAGTATACGACCACCCTGCAGCTCCGTAACGTGGAGTTTTCCAGCGAAGGAAAGTACCAGTGCGTCATCTCCAACCATTTTGGATCGTCCTATTCAACTAAGGCCAGGCTAACTGTCAACAGTAAGTTTGAGATTTTGAGATGGGAAACGCCAATCTTTAAAAATGTTTTTATCCACAAACTTTGTTTAATTTGTGTTCAAGTCTAAAATCAAGCTTACTTTATGTCTTTGTTTTTCTTCCAGTGCTCCCTTCCTTCACCAAGATGCCCATGGACCTGAGTATCCGTGCAGGAGCAACAGCCAGGCTGGAGTGTGCTGCCGTGGGTCACCCTTCCCCTCAGATTGCCTGGCAGAAAGACGGAGGCACTGACTTCCCTGCTGCTCGTGAGCGCCGTATGCACGTCATGCCAGAGGATGATGTGTTTTTCATAGTGGATGTCAAGACGGAGGACATAGGGGTTTACAGCTGCACGGCTCAGAACACAGCTGGAGCTATTTCGGCAAATGCTACACTAACTGTTCTAGGTGAGAAAAAGCACTGTTGAAGCAGAGTCACAAAAATTTAAGCCCCCATTTAAGATTAAACTCTGCACATGATTTACCTAAGCAATCTTGCTTTATTGTTACACTAACCTACCTTATTATTGTAAATCCTCTTACAGAAACACCCTCCTTCCTGCGGCCCCTCATGGACCGCACGGTGGCCAAGGGTGAAACTGCTGTCCTCCAGTGCATAGCTGGTGGCAGCCCCCCTCCGAGGCTAAACTGGACCAAAGACGACAGCCCTCTGCTCGTGACCGAGCGCCACTTCTTCGCAGCAGCCAACCAACTTCTCATCATTGTCGATGCTGCGGAAGCTGACGCGGGGAAGTACACATGCGAGATGTCCAACACGCTGGGCACAGAGAGGGGTAATGTGAGGCTGGCGGTCATACCCAATCCAAACTGTGACTCTGGAGTTCAGGGTGGTGTTGGAGTCAGCATGGTTGGCGGGGCAGGTTCGGACGATGATGGGTGGACAACTGTGGGAATCGTCATCATAGCCGTTGTGTGCTGCGTGGTGGGTACATCACTGGTTTGGGTGGTTATCATCTACCACACCCGACGACGCAATGAGGACTGCAGCGTCACAAACACAGGTCGGTTCATGACGGCTTTTCTTGGTTGGAACTTTGTTCAGTTGTTACCTGTAACATGGACGTGTTTGATATAACGTGTTTGGTGTCCTTGTTCTTCAGATGAGACCAACCTCCCTGCAGACATTCCCAGCTACCTGTCGTCTCAGGGCACACTTGCTGATCGACAGGACGGCTACATTTCATCAGAGAGCGGCAGCAGCCACCAGTATATGGCGTCATCCATCAGTGGATTCTACCTGCAGCCCAAAGACATGAACGGTAAAATATGTGCCCTTTCTCCTTTGTCCCAAAATTCGATCCTTCTGGCAAACCATATTGTTCTGACATGATGCTTCTCGTCCTGCCTCAGGTCTTTGTCAGCTGGATACAGGAAGTGAGGCAGACATAGAGGCCGCCATCGATCCTCTGCTCTGTCATTATCAAGGTCCAATCAGCTCATTGCTTCGCCGGGACAACATGTACTCCACTGACCCATCAGAGTTCTTCACAGGTCTGTTCAAATACCCATCAAATAGAAAATGTTCTTTTGATGTTCTCTCTCACTTTATTCCTCACATGGAACTAATCTTTCCATTTTTTACCTCTAGGCGGATCTATGGATCAAAGGCCAGTCTGCATTGACTCCTACAGTTCCAGCCTGACCAGTCCTAAAAGGAGGGACTACTTCCTGTCTGAGCATTTTGACCTCTGCTCTTCCACTGTCCTGATGCAGCTTCCCAACGCCAGTCTCCATCATGGCCCCTCCCAACAGCAGAGTGACCGCAGACCATCCATGGAGGAGGGAGAGGCTAACGACTACAGGAAGCCTCATGAGTGCCCTCCCCCCTGCAACACCTTCATGGGTAGGTCTTGAGTTAGGCAGTTTTCTGAACTTTTAAGGATTTCTTTATTTCTTTGGATTTTTCCAACTCCTTCTCGCTCTTTTCTCACTCAGGAACATTTGGGAAAGCTCCCTGGAGGCCACATGCAGGCTTTGGCCCACCATCAGTGACAAATAATGGAATAACTCTGCACGAGAACCCTTATGCTGCTCCGGACACGGAGTCGGACCAAGAAGAGAACAATCTCCCCAAGGACTCCGAGTCAGAGCAGAGCAACAGCGTTTATGAACAGCCGTTTGACAGCAGCAGGACTGATTCCCTCCTACAGCACAGAACAAGCACTTAGCCGAGTGATTCTTGTTTTAATGAAGAGGATGACCAAAAAAAAAAAAAGAACATTTCTACCTCACTGAATGGACACTTTTGCAATAAAGGACTCCTCAAATGTGCAACGAGTGAATGTAAAGGACAATTTGATGTTCCCAGAGAAAAGTAAAAAGGAGCATAATAGCAGCTGTTGTTGAAGGACACGGCTTCAGTTCAATAATATAGATGATGACATACATTTTTATATAAAGTTTATTATATTTTGTAAATTGTATATAAACAGATTCCATTATTTTTGCTTACCTTATGTGTATGAGTATTTTGCAGCCCTGCCTGTTCAGTTATTCCAGCTTTGAATGAAAGCAGTGTTTTGCACATATGTAAACAATAAAAAAAACACCTTAATGTGTGCTGCTGAATTCACTTAAGTGCTGAGAGAATGATGATACTGTCTTAATTATGCAAGACATGTATTAGAGATTTAGAGGATGTGGTGTAAGTGTTGGGTGTTGTATGTGAGTCTTAGTAGAACTGCAGACTGACTTCAGGTCTGTCATCAGTCAGCCACTAAAGAAAGAGATAGAAACTGAGTGGATGTTTCCCTCTTTGGTGTACGACCTGGTTTCATTTAGGCTAATAGTTACAAAAAATAGTTAATTTATTTAAGTAGTAATGTGGCAATAATTCAGTCTGCTGTTATTATTCTATAAATATATCGTCGACCAAATGAATGCTTCCAATCATGATTAAAGCGTTATCCTCAGGTTAATTGGATATATTTTCCACATTGTGATTTTAATTAATACTGTAAAGTATCCTTAGTAATATCCAGACAATGATATCAGCTGTATGGCCTAGCTGTACTGCAGTTTAATATATGTTAATGAGATCATGTATTTGGCTGGTGGGCCTCAGCAAGAGGTCCAACAGTTAACTGTTAGCATGTACTGATCCAGTGCACTGCCACTGTCTCTACTACTGCTGTTGCTAAAATGAGCACATCTGTTACAAATTCTGGTAATACTATTACATAAACATATATTGCCTTTTGTCCTGTTAATTTAAGTTTAGAGCTAGCAAATTTTGCACTTAAATCCAAATTATACAAAAGATATCTTTATAGCTTACACACAATAATCTATTGCTATATACCTACTGAAATAGCGAGCTTTACCGCTGCTGTTTTTATCATTATGAAACTCCTATCATTACTAGTACTATTACTATTTCCATTAGTGTCAACTGATGTTAAATTAGGTGCATGGACAAATTAAGTCCAGGGACAACATATTACTACAAGTTCTGATTTTTTTTAAGTCTGTCTTAAGACCAGGGACAACATATTACTACAAGTTCTGATTTTTTTTAAGTCTGTCTTAAGACCATGTTCACATGTCCGTATGAACACCGAAAGAGTAACTAGTAACAATCCTCCAGTTTACAGCAACCATGAAGTAATCACATCCTAGTATGTTTGTCCAATAATTCTCCTCTAATTCAAATGCATTACAAAGCTTTGCTAAAGATGAAGTTAATATGAGGCTTCAGCAGTGTGAGTTGGCCAAGTAAAAAGGATTATTTTCAAAGTTACCGTCTTTTAAAGCCAAATGTCTTTGTGTTCCGTCCCCTTCACCATAGCTCAGCATGGAAACACAAAGTTAATTTGTTTCAAAAACACTTGATGATTCCAACTTGATTTGGCTCAAAATCAGAAGCTCAAGCAACTTTATAATTCATTTCTGTTCAGAACAAGGGCTGTAGATTTTGCCCCTTTCTTTTCTATTGGAGCAAAGTTACTGTGAGTATGAAGACCTGACTGGAGGATAAACATATAGCAGCAATTAATTCTTTCAGTAGACAAGAGAGTATTGTATTAAGACAGACTTGAAAAATCTGAATGTGTCATAACTATAGCCAGTAAATTTAGTGTTACTTTCATTTGCAAATAACAGTACTAGTACAACTAGTGCCACAGCCATTATATCTGCAGCCAACTATGATTCACCACCATCGCCACATTACTTTTTTCACCACATTACTTTTTTAAATGATCCAAACTGAAGTTCTTTATTTTTTCATTTCCATGTGCTCCCTTCCTTTACCGAGATGCCAGTGGACATGAGTGTTTGTGCTGGAGCAACATCTGGCCTGATGGGTCACCCTTCCCCCTTCAGATTGCCTGGCAGGAAGACTTTCATTAATAATAATTCTTTTAATAATTGTACACATCATTAAATACTACTTAAATAATTATATGTCATCCATGTTAAACCCACAAATTGCTGTGAGGACGGTATGGCACAATATAGTTTAGCCCGAACTAGACTCCCTCTGTTTGCTGGATGACTCACCCCCTCTGCCTCCCTCCCTCCCCTCCCACCCTCATCCCCCAGCCCTCCTCGCCTGGCGGTTTGTTTTTTCAGGCCTCTCCTCTTCAGCATGAGGGAAAAGGTGTGCTTGTGCACCAGGGCTAGCTGTTGAAACTTGCACTTGGAAGGCGTCTTGCGGCTCCCAGCTTGCCTCAGTGAAGTTGTATTGACGAAATGGCAGATTCAGGATGGTGGTGCCAGCAGTTTTAGAGGGGGATTTAGTCAGATCCCCTATTCAAGGCGAGTTGTTTCAGTCTTGCGTTTAATCTGGCAGCATGAAAAGAAAAAGAGAGAAAAGTAGTAAAATAGACTTCTTTTTGTTGCAATTATGTGCACTCTAAAGGTTTGTGTTTGGATTTCCGCTCTTACTCTTAGGTTTTTTTTTTTTGTGTGGAAATGCTGATGATGAGATTTGCTTTCATAGGATGTGTTATTTCGCTCCCATCCTTTTGGCTGACTAATGTTTAAGTACACCTGGCTGTTGGCTACGCTGCACTGGTGTCTACGCTTTACCCCACTGTAAAGGAATGAGGGGGTTTGTTGGAAGTCTTGCCAGTTCTTTGAGGAGGCTGCGATTAAGACAAGATGGTGGAGCCACACACATCCAAACACCTGGGGAACAGCTGCTGCTGCTGTTTCTGAGGCAACACTTAAGGACCAGTCCACTTTTTGCCAATAACCTTATCTCAGTGAAAAGTCATGTCAGGTTAAAGCAGAAACCATGTCTAAAAAAGAATCCCTATCCTGATCCTCCAGGATGGATAAGCCAGTGATTAATGGTAAACTCAGTGGACTTTGATTGTACTCCTTGTTGAGCACAATGTGGTGATGTTTATAGCACTGCAAAGTTGTATTGTTTGGAAGTACAATTCCAACTTTAGTGTGGGTAAAATGATGTACGATGAGCTGGTGATGCATGTAAGATGTGTATAAACAGATGTCCGATCAGAGCAGGAGGGGCAACTTTTAGTAGGTGTTAGCAGTTTTTGGACTTCACAACAGCCCTGCTGGAGCAGCGGGGGGAGTTTAAGCAAAAAGCTAACCTAAAACACTTGAAACTTTTGGCCATGTAGTTTGCATATCACACTCTGTATTTTTCTTGTTCCTGTTAATATTTGGCTAAACAATGAGGATATGACACGAAATCAATACAACACAATGGAATGTGTTGGTGTGCTGTGTTGCTTCAGGTACCATTGCAACATGAGACTGGATCACGGAGGTCCAGTTTAAGCAACAGATGGTCACCTGATGAATGTAGGCACAATACTCACTCACCATTAATTTTTTTGTTTTCCACCAACTCCTGAGGAAAATGGCTTGATTTTTTTATATGAAAAACAGCAACTGCTGCAGCCCAAAATGGCACAGATGAGAACAAGTAAACTAAATCAGCTAAGTTGTAGATTTCCAGAGTGATAATTTTATGTTGGTTCACCCATAGCAAGCAGGGCAGAAAATTACCACCAAACGCTAAAAACATCAGTTCCTAAAATGACCACTGGAGGCTGGCTCTGAAAGACAGTCATTCCCCATAATGCCATATATTAAAAGGTAAACTTTATAGCAAAAATAACACGGGTTACGTAACACGCTTTTTGAAATCGTAATGCTTAAATTGATTCATTATTAAAAACACAGCCACTTTGAGTGACAGTGGCTGTATCACTCAAAGTGGGATCCCATCGCCACTAGGAGCAAAGCATACCAATCCAAGCTCCACCCCCCATCCAAATATGGTTACAACAACCAAAAAACAATTTATGTTGACCACATTAAGCTTTAAAATGATACTCCACAAACCGTCAGTCCTCTATGTAATATTCTGTCTATAATTACTACGTTCCAAATTGCACATTTTCCCCATTTTCAAAATAAAAGTACATGAGATGTGTCAGAATTCTTTCCCTTAAAAAAATCACTGGTACACAGTTTCACACGGTATATTACAGTCACATACATGCTGATAACAACAAGTTCACACGTTTTACAGAAGCTGTCAACAGACATCGTGAAGCCAATCTATGGTTTTAGAATAAGAAGGCTTGGCGGGTCGAGGGAGACATGATAAAGTGCTATGTTTTGCTACCAAAAAAAAAAGACTCCTGGATTGTGTTAACCATCTAAAAATTTCTAAAGGGGGATTTTTCCTTGAACTGCCTTGCTCAAGGTCACCTAATAGCAACTGTGGGGAGAAGGTTTCCTCCCATTTCAGAGTTAAGCAGCCTGTCTGCTGGATTCAAACACTCCTGTCAACATAACACGATCCCTTTCTTGTCGGCAAGGTTTTACACTTCACTAAACTATGCATGTTACAATTAAGCGGGTGGATGTAATTCCCCTCCGAATGGTTTATTTACTCCTTAAGGAAAGTCTCTGAAATTGCTGCGACCAAAAAAACAATTTGTGGCCTAGCAAGCGAGTGAGGCGTAGAAGGTTTCCACTTTTAAAAGGCGCTGTGGATCCAGGAGTCTCCTGCAGAGTCTGCAGCCAGCGACGACCTACACATTTCCAGCCAGGGGGGAAAAAGAAAACACCGGCCAGATTGCAGAATAATTTCCCCTCTTTGATTCTGCATCCAGAGAAATGAGACAGGAAGTTGACTATTCCTCCAGACCACCAATGACTGGCAGACGACTGCTGGAGCCTGCTACCTCCTGGTCTCAGATCAGCATCTAATCTCCACTCTCTGGCCCTGAAGTGTTCATGTTAGACACTGACAACACTGATCCAGGGTCAGCTCCTCGGGCTATCTCTGCTCTCCACACCCCAGGGACCGAGCCAAGAAAATGAATTTAGCATGCCACGGCCTTATCTCACTGCCAGACACTCAGAATTTTGTAGCTAATTTGCTTTCATTATTGCCAGATGTGGCAAGATGCAGACAGATGTTATGTTATTATATTAAATAGCTGAAGGCTGCTAGCAGAAATTATTATTCCTCTGTTAGGAAGCTCAGGAAATCTGCTGGAGGACTGCTGTCTGACTTGTAAGACCGCTGAGCTCATTTTTACATCAGAAATGCTTTTTCTGTGCAAACGTACAGATTTTAAAAATGAGGAGACCCCAGCTTTTGGTATGTTAGGTCACACTCCCTTTGAGTCCAACTTCCCAACTGTTGACAGACAAATCCAACAAGATTTGTGTTGTGTCGCTTTTCACAGATGTTTTTTTTTTTTTTTTTGCCCTTCTAAACCGATAGTTTGGGTTTTTCCTCTTATGTGACAAAACATTTGATCCTTAGCAGATTATCTTCAACCCTGGTGAGAATCTTTTGACCATACTGAATCACTGAAACAGCATTTGCTTGGTGCAAACACCAGCTGAAGCCAACTCCAGCGAGGAACCACTGAGCTGCAGAAATCCCACGGTCATATAATATGTTCACACGAGCTGCCATCAGTGTGGATCCCAGCACGGACTCCATAAAACACCATCAGACCCCATCAGACCATCTCTTTTCAATCTCCAATCCAGCTCAGGCTCTTTGTATGATTAAAAGCATATACAAGGGCTTTGCATCTTGCAGATGTTGCCATAAATCACCGGTTGGCCCTGCCTCTGCAACTGGCTGCTTGACAAATGTTTCACAATAACTGCGGCCCCCACCCCACCCTTCCAGTAAAAGTTAAAAAAAAAAAAAGAGAAAAGGAGTAAAAGAAGAAGAAGAAAAAAAAAAGAGCCTGGAATTTCTACCCGGCTGCTTGTAACTCTTTCAGGACTATTGTAAAGTCTCAACCATGTCAGCACAGGTGGAAACCTGAGGGGTCGTAAAAACCAGAAAGAGAGAAAAAAAAAGAAAAGAAAAAAAAGCCCGCCCACTACAGGCTTTCTCTTTCCCAACAATGTCTGAAACTCCCCGCTGTCCCAGCCAGCCCTCCACTGTGACTAATTCCACACAAATCTAAAGAGCTAAACCAGTCAGGCTGTCTATGTGTCTGTGGACGGCAGTAACCGACACCCCCACGCCTGTAAAAGACACAAGTGTAATGGCTGAGAGGGAGAGCCGGCTGTGAATCACAGTCTCTGGGGCTGCAGAGAGAGATGTTGTCTGTGAGCCCTTTCAGAGCTCAAACCCTCACCCCTGCTGCTGCTTTCCAGTTTTACACTGATTGTTAGTCGAACGAAAGCCAATTAGAATTGGCCAGTTGAGGACCAATTTTTTTCCTTCTCTGCACTTTATATTAGCCTTTAGAGATCAACTTTTGAGATTTGATGGATGACAGAGTTTGATGGAAAAATTAAAAATGATGAAATCTCAAAGTTACAGAAAAGTGTCTGGCAGACGAGGCCTTGTCAAAGTCCAACAAAGAACAAAAAAAGGCGTAATTTTATTTTCATAGAGTTTGAATAGTCCAGAATTTTTAAGTTTGGCATCAGATATATGTATGTGTGTATAAATATTATTATACACACAATGATTGATGCCACCTGGGGGCAACAGAAACACGCTGTAAACACAGAACTGACATTAACTTTGAAGCTGATACTGGGCATCAGATAAAAGTAATTCAGCATAAATTTCCCTATTTATTATCTCTGTATTAGTCTCCACCAGCCCCAGGAGAAAATATAAGCAGCATACAGTGATTTTATCAGAGCTTTTTTGGTGGCAAAAGTGCAGAAAAACAGCTGTTGGGAAAGACACTAATTTTAGCAGTGAGAGTGAACCAAAACAGTAAAGTTGTGGGCAGTTAAATAGAAACAATGACCTGAAAGATGCTAAAAAAGCCACACAGAGTTGTAAATAACTGCACAGGTGATCATTACCAGTGGGCTCATCACTATGAGTAGCACTTTTTCTCTTTACAAACATCCATTTGACTGTAATGAGATAAAAAAAAAAAAACAGTGCAGCTTTAAGAATCTGTTGTCATATCAGCTGTACTTTGCCCTGAGTGAGCATGCAGTGTATGCTCTAGTTCAGTCACATAGGAGTTCAGACTGATACATCTGCATTTCCTTTCTGTGTGTATTTTGAAGGGTATGAGTTAGGTGTGAGGGCTTGTAGTGATGAGAGCAGAGATTTATGAGCACAGACGCTGGAAACAAACTGCCAGAGGCTAAGCTATTTCCCTGCACCTGGGAAGCTTCGCTGTTCCTTTTTTATGATTACAGCTTTACTTATTATCTTTATACCTCTGTTAGGAATGCATACTAAGTAGAACTTGGAGCAGCTCAACATATTCTAAATACCAAACCACCCCTTACTTTTATTTAACGTATTTTTTCTGAATACAAACTCTGTAAACTAGTGTTTTGTTGATGATAGATCTGGGTTTAAGGTATGAGCAGAAACTGACAAGGTAGTCCAAAGCTACTTAAAGAGTCAATTAAAAATGGATAAAGTAACCAATACCTGTTTATAAAGTACAACAGACACATTCAGGCTCGATTTAGAGAAAAATCGCCCTTGGTTCCAGTGTCAAACACCTCAAAAATGATCCCAAACAAATTGCCAATAACGAGATAATTGTTGTCTGTGTTTAGCACAAGTCAACACTTGGCGTGGATGAGTCCGGGCTGGTTGAGTGTTGACCCTAAGGGGTTTTTTACGAGGAAAAGGTGACCTTGCGAGTTGAGTTTAAACTCCAGGTGGTTTCCGCTCATCCTGTCAACACGGCCTGATGCTCCAGCCTCATTGCATTCCTTCACACTGTATCCAGAGAGAGCTGTGACATGGTGGCTGGTGGCTGTTGTTGCTGGCAGCCTACAATTATCTCTTCAGTGTGTTTGAGCCTGTTGACTGTGTCTCAAAAGCCGTGTCAGAGCTGCTCAAATAAAGACATGAATAAAAAGGTAACTAATGAAAACAAAAGTAAAAACGTTTTGCGTGGAAACAGACAGCTAGACGGAAAAAGGTGTGAATGGCAGTAGGAACCTCTTTTTTTTAAAGAAATTCCATGTGTTCTGTTTAAACAAGTCCAAATCTACATCTTGCTCTGCCCTTTTCTTTTTAAATCTAGAGCACTCATTGTGCTTTTCAGTGATTGTTGTCATCTCCTTCTGTTTCTTTTTGGTTACAAAAAACTTCAATTTTATTTGTAGGTTAAACAGGATGCTTCTTTCCGCTCTAAAGAAGCAGAAAAGTTTGCGTCAACCCTTGTTGGCTCACTGAGCCTAAAACTTTGGTGCAATATCACAATTGCTTCGTCTTTTTTACCAGCTCAAATGTCTTATCACACCAAACAACCAGCATTCGCTCTGATTATTTTTACTAATTGTGTTTTGTTTTTTTTGTTTTATTTGCAAGAATACATTTCCTGCAAAAATGTAATTGGCAAGCAGAGTTAAGTGTTATCATTGAGAAAGTGTATGTTAGCAACTGACAATCATGAAAAATTTGTATTCTTAGCCTTAATTACAATGAGATCTTAGCTTTGCTTTCCACACTAAACCAAACAATGTTGACATTGTGCCGCCTCAGTGGGGTTTTTTTAAATAAAATTTTGAATTAGCATGTTAGTGTTCTGAAAGCAACAGAAGAAGGTCTGATGACTTTAGCATGTGAATGTTTACACATGCATCAGTTAGCAATGTTTTTTTTCCAGCAGGCCTCTTTAATATTTTGAAGAGCCAGTATTTCCTGTCCTTGTTACAAAGTGGTTGATCATGTCCTCTGTTAGGAGGATCAGGAGCTCCGGTACCTTTTTTTCTCCCTCGTTTGTTGATGTTTCGAGTTGCTAACGGGTGATAGGGTAGAGATAGCAAAAGTGTCAACAACTGTTTAAGTCACCAAAGTGGCTCTTTAGAGTTAGTTTGATAAAAATATCTATCTTTACTGTGCTAACATTATTAGCCACCATTATCAGTCATACAACAGCAATAAAGCTGTACAACTGAGACCTCTGAGTGCACTGATCTAAGTAAAGGCAAATTTTGTTAATTAAAATTGAAAAAAAAATCCCTTCTTAAAGACAAAGTTTTTCTGTGAATTATTTATCACTTAGTTTGACCCCAAAAAGGAGCATTTAGTAACATGTCTGAGGGACAATATCAACAGACATGACACACTTGCGGGAACAGCTGATGAAAGCTGGATTTAAGAGATTGCACAAAACCATATTGATCGGTAAGCAGAAAACTGCTGGAGCAAATATTGATGACAAATAGAAGAACTAGTATAAATGTCACTGACGACATTTGTAACACTGCATCAAGTGGACACATTAAAATGAAAATGAATAAAACATGCCTATTTAAATAACGATCTTCCACAGCAGCCAGATGTTACAGACAAAATTTAAAACCAGTCTAAATAAAGCTATTAGACTCAGTCATCAGTCTTCAGCTGACCTCTGACCTCTTGGATAATCAACACTTCAGACACTCCTGGGATAAACACACCGGCACTGAGTGTGTGCTTGACCCCTTTACTTTGGTCCGAGAGATACACACCCACAAGGACATACAAACCTGTCTTTCATACACCACTTTTGAAGCAAAAGCTGTTCTTCAATATCAGTTTTTTTACATGATAGAAATTCCTATTAGGAAATATTTGATTTTTTTTTTTTTTTAATTTGACCCCTTTAAATAAAATATTGAAGAAATAACACCTTTGAATGTTTTTAAAGCATTTAAAACAGGACAGGAAACCTGGATAAGGCTGCTGAACAGTTAAAGGTACTCCACCTGTTTTTTAACGTCTGATGCATTATTTCACAACTAAAAGTAAAAATATATCTTGTCTAGGGGGTTAAAGAGGTTAATATCTGTCATCTGCCCTCCAACCCATCCCACCAAACTCAGTTTCAAAAAGGCGTGAGCGATGCTGTCTCTGAGAATGATGGGAAAAGCCTTGTGCTGACAACGAGCAAACAAACACTAAAGGTTTTTAATTTCAGGCCAAGCCCGCTGTCGACAGCTCGAACAAATGAAAGCAAAGAAAGGAATGAGAACGGGAGGGGGGGGGGCCAGAGAAAAGAAAGACTAACATGACACAGCGCTAATCGAGCCTCTTTCTTTTAAAAGGAGAAATATCTTCCCTATTTGTTGATGCTGAGGGCTCTTTGTAGAGACCTAATCTGATAACAGGGTGTGAGTGTTTTCATAAGCTAACCTCTTCACTATTTACTGAGACCAAGAGCCGCCAACTGGTGTTTGTGAAACCTGCTGTGCTACATTTAGTCTCACTACGAGGAGCAACACTTCCAAACAAAAAGTTTCGTCTTGTACTGATTGTTGGCCCACATCTCAATTGGATTTTCAATAACTTCTCTGGGAAGGGACGTTTGGACCGCCGCAGTTTATATGTTGGCTGGAATGTCATAGCAATTAACTCGTTCTTTCTTCATGTGTGCCAGTCATTAATGAGTACAATATGGCCGGTCCGTCCACATGCGATGAATTCAGCCTTGGCTTGATGTTGTGTGCTTTTTTTTCCTTATGTGGATCCAGGATTCGAGGGATTTAAACTCCAACAGAAACAGAAATGAAAGATTCATGTACAAAAGCAGAGGTATTTTCTGTGTTTATCGGCCAAATTTTGCATAGATGTAAGCAAAAAGCACTTCACAGGCTTTTGCATTTCCAGCCTGGTGTCTGACAATCAAGACCCAATACCATCACACATTAGAGAAGCCTGCGAGCGTGTTCTGGCAGGCAGTGTTGTGCAAACAGCGCTGCTTTTTAGAACAACTGAGCTGTTGAATATTTATTGTTTGGTTAAGGTTTCAGTGAGAAATTACGACATCAGTCGGCGGCACAGGAGCAGCTCAGGGAGAAGGGGGGGATTTCCCACTTTCCCCCTCACACCGGCGCTGTCTGAGCATGATCGACGCATAGATCTGTCCAGAAAGACCGCCGGAGTGTTGATGGATAGTTCGTCTTTGGCTTATTCTCTTTGAAACTTAACAGCCATAAAAGATAGTTTGGCTGAAAAGGGCTTTCAAAAGCTATCCCAGCCTGCTCTCATTCCCAGGTCATCAAATGCCGATGCTTTGTTACGCCCCTCTGCAGCTCACCCAGATGCATAAGGTGCCCTTTGGCATCTGCATGACATGCATTGGGGTCACACTCAGGATTTTCAGCAAGGTGACAAAGTTCAAGACCTGTATGAAACCAGAGGTGAAGCCTAAAATGTAATGACATCAATGATCTTTTTCTAAAGCTAAATAAGCTGTTTTGGTGTCTAAACCTAATTAAAGTGAGACTTTTGCACAACTGCAACTGTTTGGCTAACTTTAGAAAGGAGGCGTTCTTATGTGACAAGCTGATATGAGAACATGTTGCTATCGTGATATTTTTGGCTTCATTAATGATATTTTGGGCCTTACAAGTGCTATTTCCTTGTCAGAGTGATAAAGTCTCTGAAACAGCATTTAGACTATTTCTGGAAACTGAATCTCCTGACTAGAATCAGACTGATGAAATAATAATAATCACTAATGGGCTTAATTTCTAGGAACTAAGTCTTCTCTCTGTTATTTTTTAAAGTATAATATATTTAGCAATGTGCAATGTTGCTAAATTTGGCTTTCAATCATTTTTTTTCCTTTTTTAAATGAACAAGCAACGCATCAGCACATTTTTCACTAAGGTCCTGTCAGTTTTTCCCCACAAAAGTTAAATAGTTTGCAGGACGGGATTTGATAGAACAAACCCCTCTTTTAAATAAACTGTTTGCACTAATTTTTAATGCTAACGACCAAGCTATGCTGCACTACTTTATTCTATCTACAGCTGGCTAGCTACTGTGACTGGCAAGCGTGCACTTCTGTTAGCAGTTAGCTCCTCAGCTAGCTGACGGTTCACTAGCTAACCATACATGCCGTCACCAAGTTTCTAAAACCACCTATACTGGCAAAGAGTGTGTGAATGAACAAACTGTCAAATGGTCGATTATTTGCAAATGATAAAAAACTTTCTGATTGAACATAAATTACTCTTTACTTTCATTCAGTTCAGTGCTATTGTTTAAAAATAGCATTTATCCATCTAAAACTGAATGTTTAAAAAGGCAAAGTATGCAGCTGAATATTATTGTTACATTTACACTCAGTTGTTGAACAGTTGGGATTGATTTCACTTTTTAAGATCACATGATTGAAAATGGTTTAAATAACTGCGCAAAATAATAAAAATTTTATTCCAAGAAAAGCCTCATATCAAAGCGGAACATCAAGACTGATATTTAATGGGCCCATATATCAGTCTGACTCTCCTAGAAAACTGCTGAGAAATTCAAAAATAATCCCTCACAGGCTTCATATGTCATGTGCTTGCAGGCCCACCCAGAAGAGTGACTGCAGCCATTTGTCTTTTTTTCATAAGCTATTTTACCATCTGCTCTGTTGTGCTGAAAGGGTACACACGTCCTCCCACGCTGACTCGGCAAGCTCCAGATGGAAAACGGAGCCATCTTTCCCCCCAGCGTGAGGATGGGCATCTTTGCGCTCTTTTCATAACAAAGAATTTCAGATGTTTTCCAGACTGGATGGCAGCAGCCGCTGTGTGGCCGCTCCATCAGCGTCCTGGATAACGTCTTGGCACCATCAGTTTAGTTTCTGAAACACAAATGAGGCTGTTATGAGCGCTGACTGGCAGGTGGGGGCTCCAGCTGGCTGACTGTTGTCTATGGTGCCCCCCTCCCTTGGTCAGAATAAGACAGAGAACATTCATATCTCTTGTTTGATGAAAATAGGTAGATATTTTGACAGTGTGGCTTCATTTTTAGTTTTAAAGTGTCAGGTCTAATAGCCCATAATATTCCTATGATATTCCTGTCCAGACTTAAAGTGCGTCTCTGGGGTAATATATGTGATTTATGGGGCTATAAACTCCAAAGCATTAATGAAAAGGATCATCTGACATGTGCAGACGATTGCAGAGTATAAAAGACAGACTCTGGGTGAAATGAATGATTTTCAAGAAGCTAAAGGAGTGCAAAAGGAGGAGTCTGCACAAGAAAAAGACAGATTGAAAGTCAAGATATAGGTGGGAAAGGGAAAGAAGGACAAAAAGAGAAGGAGGAGAGAAGGCCTGCAGAGGCTACGTTTCTCCAGGCCTGAATTACTATCATTATTGTAATGACTCTGTAATGTTTTCTTTCCTGGACCAGTAATTGTTACCAAGCCCGCTGTTCAGCGGTGCAGGTGGACAAATTGCTGCCGAGCATTACTTTCCACGATAGCGAGGGGAACATAATCATTTCCACCATCCAGGCCTCAAACAGGACTTTTCCCTCTCCAAACCCAACTGCTGGCATTTGTGGCTTTCATGCTCACCAAATACTAGCACCAAAACCACATATTTTAAAAACAAAAGGTCTGCCCCTTGAAACTAGCTGTAGGTACTATCGCAACACTAAAGTGTGTCTTCTACAGTAAGAGTCTGATAATAAACCTGCATAGTATCTCTCAAAAATCTCTTACAGAAAGATTTAAAAGCTTTTATTAAAGGGAATATGGAATAAATTGCAGACTTTTCCTGAAAATCTGCCATTTTCCCTCCGTCTGAAGCTCTCAACATGAGCTGGAGTTGTGCTGTATCCACATGTATTGAACCTTTTAAACTTCCACGCTCCATATAACCCATATGAACCCCCGCCCACCACCACCTGCGGCAAACTGTCCATGACTCTTAAAACCAGCCAGATGTTGCTTTAAGTCTGGGATTCCTAAGCGGCTTCATGACAAGGACTTGCAGGATTGATGCAAATTAGCTCACTGATGTGAGAAGATTTTTACTGTTAGGCAAGAAGTGGGACTGTTTATCTCTTTTTAATCTGTGAGCAAATTATGTCTCATTCCATTAATCAGGTTCATGAAATCGATGGAAAAGAAAACACTCATTTGTTTAAGCTGGGAAAAACAATAGAACCGTCTTTGGAATTTTTGTAAAAGGAAATATCCATCACATCGCCAACAGAGTGTTTTAATTTCATAGTCCTCAATATGCTTTATCCCCTTCTTTGGTGAGACTGTTCCTACATTTCCCAGAATGCCTCTAAACTACCCCCCAGAGAACATGTCTGGACTTGCAGCTCTTAGTGGCTTTATGAGTAGGAGGAGAAAATGATGACAGACACTGCTCACATCAGCAGAGTGAGATTTCTCAGTTTTGAAAAAGAGGTCGTCACACCTCCAGACGCAGACTTACACCTGTGTTGCATTTGGTCTATTTAAAACTTTGCTTAGAGAGGAGCCTTCAGCCTTCTTAAATATTGGCACAAAAACTTGACAGTCAGTCTGTGTTTTGCATTAATTAGCGATTGTCTGCTGTTTATTGTATTCTGCAGGAAATATCTGTTTGTTTTTTCGGTTAAATTATTATGGAAAAACACAAAAATATTTCATATACATTTATGTGATATAAGAGGGTTGCAAGCTCTGAGGATTAAGCCACCGTGTTTACGTTCCCTTTACACCCTATTTGTCTCCTAGCTAATATATATATATATATATATATATATATATATATATATATATATATATATA
>JAQNCA010000018.1:5558764-5573260 GCA_029783725.1 Acanthurus tractus
TTTTTGTGTGAAATGCTGCTGAAACAAGGGAATTTCCCCGCTGTGGGATTAATAAAGTCTAATCTAATCTAATCTAAGAACAGGTAGCTTGCAGTTACATAGAAACTGAGTTCCTCCTCCTCCTCAAAGCTTGTTGTAACAGTATTTATCCAGCAGGTGGCAGAAGAGACACTGTAGATCCAACATTGGATTCTCTGACCCTCAGTTTGACAGTCTTTAATATAATTCAATTCAATCAATAATCTGATGCTTTTTTATAAAAATATTGAAAAGACTTGTTTTGAAACAACAGCTTTTGAAAATGCGAGTCATCATGTTTGACTGATGCTGAACTTCTAATGCTCTACAGAAACCACTGAGGAGGATTGATATTGAAGAAGTGAGCGGAAAGGTGTCTGTGTCTGAGGTCGAGTCAGGTGCGTCTGAGTCCCTTGTCCAGGAAGAGGTGAGGGAGGCTGAGGATGAGTCCTCTCCACTGTCCACATCGCCGAGCGCTAAGATGATCAAGATCGAGGAGACAGCGGAAGTCCCTTCACAATCATCTGACCGGTCAGTGACTCTGCCTCTTCTTTTTCCTAATTAGACACTTTATTTGTTTATTTTCCAGCATATTTTACATGCTTGTAAAGCACTAAATGTTACATCACCGTGTAAACTTGTGCTCTCCAATATTCCCTCTCGGTTAACATGTAATTTTCTTCTCTTTCCCAGAGTTCCTTTGAGCAGACAAACTGAGGAAACCACTCATCCTCCTCAACCCTCAGCCAGCTCCTCCCCAACAGTCACAGAACCGCCTCCTCCTCCCAACAACAGCTTCCAGCTGGAGGCCGACCTCCGCAAGATTGGAAACCAGCCTGAACTGACTTACAGATATCTGAGGGTGAGTTTGTTTGAAAATAACAAATCTGACTGTGTTCATGGTAATTTACTGGTGACAAGATCATATTTGTGTGTTCAGACAGTGTAATTATACACCGGCATCACAGCGGTGGTTTGACAGTGGAGGCAAAGGACTTTCATTGCTTCATGGTGTATTTTCTCACTGCTGTGTCAACTTTCTTTGATTTCCTTTGAATCTCACTTTTAAATCCCCATCTGAAATCTTGATTTTAAAGGAACAGCTTGAGTAAATATTTCAAGGGGACAAAAATTTTTATGAAAGACTCTATTAATTGGACTTGATGCCCGTTCCTAAAAATATCAAGTTAGTCTTGCAATGTTTTGCTTTAACTATGCTTTTCAGCCTTGTTTTTTTTCTTTTCTTGCAGCAAATTAAGCCTGATGCATACTTAAACATTTTCCAAAACTCCCTCGAGCCTGACCTCCTAAATCACATCTTAAGGACTCTGCATGGTTTTTATATCAAGTGAGTTTTTTAAAGATGCTCAGAGAAAAAATATCTAAACTTTAACAAGTTTTATGTTCAATATAACCAAGTTGCATTTTAAGTATTGCATTGTACATTAACACCAGTTTTATGCAGGAATGAAGCGCCCGCCGTCACGCTGGAGGTCCTCAGGTGTCTAGCAAGTGTGAGACGCTTTGACATGGCTGTCATGTTCATGTCGTCCCCAGAGAAGAAAGGTAGAGTCTCCTTGATCCTGTTTTCACTTGAGAGTTTTTCAACAACACTTTCCATCATACATAATGGTAATTGTACTACTTTTCTTCTCCACAGTGCTGAAAGAAGTGTTTGACCACCTTCGCCAAGCTGAGCTGGAGGAAGCATCCATCGCAGCCTTACAAAAGAAGTACGGAGTGTGACACTTGGATTTAAGGAAAATCTACAAGTTCTATGGACTTAAATTTCAACTCATCAAAACGCTGTTTTCAAAGCAAATACAACGGCATATAACAAAGTTATATTTCAATACTGAATAAACTTTCATTCAGTTCACTCTTGGTGAGTTGGACTGCTGTGACTGTGAAAATACAATGTCTTCTTTTTTTATTCATAACACCGTGTTCATTTGAGGTTTAAAGTTGGAAAATCACAAAATCACTGTGACTGCCAGGGAAGAACCCTGCTTCTTGGTCAACAGTTAATGTTGTGATTGAGACTGTGTGAATGCAAATTGTCAATCATGTTTCAGTAAATTTGCAAGAATGCAACACAAAAAAAATGCTTCTTTATATTGTGAGGTTTATTGGTAACAGAAGTAAATACACACATCTACATGCCTAGGCTCAGATACTGCATAAAGCCAACCACACAGAAATTTGAGAAGTACCTGACCACCTAATTAGACATTATGCAGGCTTATGTAAACTTGATCCTAAAAGTTTCCACTAATGGAAATTGTATCAAGGCTGATCCAAATGATAGAAAGAATATGTTTAAAAACTATAAAAATTGTCTAAAGTGCTGTATAATGAAATTATATAAAAAAGTAAAGACATTTGGAAACAGCAGAACAAAAAAACAACAACAAAAAAACATTTATTAAATACATTCAAACAGTAAATAAGAGCCCTCATATAGTAAGATAACTCATAATGATTTTGAATTTAGCCCATTGGAAGGTAAAATTACTGAAATTTTACTTGAATATATAGTGACTTTTAGCATTATTAACATGTCAGTTGGATAAATAAATTTTAGGGAGAAACTTAAGTTTATAAGAGAGAGGTAGGAATATCCAACCTTCCAATTCTTCTTAAATGCAGCGTAGAGGTATGGATTAGCCTCTGTTACAATTCTGCTCTGCTTGAACTTTCCTCCCACTATCTAATCTATCAGATTATCCTCGAGCAGACAATAGAAAACTGCGTGGGTGATGGAAGTGTTTAGTTCGAGTCACAGGTCTTTTGCAAATGTTTTGAAACTGATTCACAAATAAAGGTGTATTCTGTTATTTTTGTTCATGCGCTTGCTGAGTCAAGAACAAAGTAAAACAAAATAAATTGACTCAGAATTCCATCATCTCAAGTGTGTCATGTTAGTGATGAACAAACACTGTAATCTGTAAACAAACAGAAGTTCATTGATATATAAAGTTTACTTGTGTATATTGAAAAAGAAAAAAGAAAAAGATAGCTATCAACCTTATGAGGTTAAAATCCTAAAACATATTAATTGCACACAATTCATGAATCATTTCTCTATACTTTTGTACTTTTGCTCTGTATTAAAAAGCTACAAAGAGGTTATACCTTGTTCCATAATGCACTCTGTTATAGGCAGATAAACCCCCATTTACACTGCCATTTATCACAGTTGGCATGCGCGATACTTGAGCAAATACAGGCATTTATGTACAGTAAATGTCATAAATAAAAGAATTACCAGGGTATTAAGCGATCAGGAGAATGTAGTTGGCACTGAGCACAATTCCTCCGGAGTTTCAGCATCCACACCATTGAGGTTCTGCGGTGAAAGACACAAAAATTTGAGTTTGAACCAATAACAATTACAAACTCTTATATATTTAACTCCAACACAAGCCTACCTGAGACACTGAGCGTCTCGTTGACCATTTCCGTCTCTTTGGTGAGAGTGTTCTCAGCCTTGCAGCTGATGGACTCTGTCGAAACGTAGCGGTTCACGGTTATGTCAATGGAACTACCAGTCATGGTTTTTCCATAAATGTCCCATGTGAAGCTGCAGGAAGGCGCACACTCAGCTGAGCACGTAAAGCTCGCTGTGACTCCCACTTCAAGGCTGTCCGGTCCTGAAATGACCACATTCTTGGGTCCATCTGCAAGAGAAGGGGCACGACACAAAGATCTTGAAAAAATGGTCAAACAGGTACAACTTTGCAAAGAAGTTCATCATTTATTTCTGTAGAGATCTCATTTGTTACTTCAACCCCCTATGTTGGCTTACCAGGCACCACCACTGTAGTTGTCGCTGTTCCATTTAGTTCTGTCACTGAGTTGAAAGCCACACAGGTGAGGGAGGTCTCATTTAGAGGTGCTACAGGTGTGAAGGATATGGAGGCATTTGTAGCCACGAGCGAACCTTCATAAAACCAGGAGATGGAGCAGGCAGGGAAGCAGCTAGCTGAACACTGCAGCTCTGTTGTGGATCCAGGCAGGATGTATATCTCCCCACCCGCTGGCTGTTTGTTGGGTGTCACAATAACCACATCCTCTGGACCATCTGGAAAAAGCAAGACAACTTTTTTTAATGCTTAATAATGATGAACTGTCAACACTTTTCAACGACCAGTACTTTGAAACCATAAGCTCCACTTTTTGGTAAAATTGAGATGAAAAGATTGAAAGCTCTAATGAATCTTTCCACCCGACATGAAGCTACACAGGCTAAATCATTTAGCTTAGCGTACTTTAGCCTAGCTTAGCAGGGGGAAAACATTAGCTTGGCTCTTTCTAAAGGTAAACAAAACCCTCTTAAACAAATACATTCAGATATTATGACTTGATTGTTCACTCTGAGGTCCTTGGTGGGGCTTTAAGAATTGGATGGGCTGATCCAGATTGTGGTTCTCAGTTTTCAGAAAAAGGACTCGATAACGTGCTTCAAATTATTTTACTGTGTCATTGCTCAGCTCACCAGGAGGGCTTTTGCCAGGTGAGGAGGCAGGCCTGGACTCTAGGATTTAGGAGTCTCCAGGGATATTGAACTGATTATAAGGGTTTGCCTGTCCAGTCTAAATACACTTTGTGGTCTTGGCTTATGAATGTGTCTCTGTGTGTGGCTTAAGGGCTGCTAATGCTTGGGCCATAACTCTGGGCCTTGCTGCAAGAGCTGCATTCACAGATTTCAAATCTAAGTCAAGTCAGTTATAACTGGGTTAGCAGTTATGGTCATGAATTTCATGGGGAAACTCTCTTTGCTGCAAAAACAGCAAAGGAGTGTTGAGTTTTACTATCCTAGGACTACAGCCTCTTTTAGCCAGTGGTGTAGTTCTGTTTGCCTCATCATACTACAACCTCCCAGCACCTCCAGCATTAAGGTCATGTGCAATTTTGTCTATCCCTCAGTCTTGCTCAAAGGGGAGATTTGTAAAAAAAAATCTGCAGTCATGTCAGCATTATATCAGGCTGTTATGCTGAAGTATAAGCTAAGTCTGAAGGGGGAAATCTCCATTTTCTTCTCAGTTTGCCTTTTAAAATGCACCTCTGGTCATTAACTCTGGGAAGTGACTGAGGTAATGAAATAACAGATTTAAATGGGAAAAATGAGTTTCCTGCATTTTGTGTCTTGGGTCAGCCTCAGGCACAGGGAGAGAAGTTAAGATGTCCAAACGCTGTTCTTTAACATTTAAGATTGGAGCGAGTGGAGGGGGTTTGGGTATCTGATCACAGTATTGAACGTTACAATGGACAGACTAACAAAGGAATGCATGTACCATCTGGCTTATAAATCCCTCAGTTTCCCACAAATAAAAACAGAAACCTGACAAAGTGACTGTGCCACAGTGACATTTTCCACTACTTGACTTCATATTTTTTGTTTATAACAAGAACGCTACTTTTGCATATCATTTTAGCGCACAATCAGGCATCATCTTGCATCTACTGTTTGCTGCTGAGCAGTCTATGGCTTTGTTTAAAAGCTCTTATTTGTTCGTTTATGAGTAAGCAGAAAATATTTCTCGGTCTCTTTCCTTCTTCAAATTCTGACTCACATTATCAACTTTCTTTCTCCCAGTTCACCTCCTTCAACATGTTTGACACCACTGCCTTAGTGCATAATGAGAGACTATGACGATGACCCTGCTACACTCACAGTTCACTTCCATGCTGTAGCCAACAGACTGAATGGCGGCCCCCCCCTCTGTCGCTACACATTGGTATGAGCCTCCATCTGCTTGTGTGAGAGGACTGAAGGTCATGGTGGTGTTGTCAGAGGAGAGCTGCACTCCTCCTGACGCAGGCATCGAACTGCTATTTTTCAGCCAAGTAATGGACGTTTGGTCCTGAGTGCCAACACACTGCAGAGAGAAATTCTGGCCTGCAATTGGTAGGGCCTTAGAAAGGGCAACCACTGAGATGGGGTCTGTGCAAAAAAAACATTAGAAACACCAAGCATGAACAGAAAATGTTAATAATGTTGTAAGTCTATTTGAAATTCTAAAGGCAGGGCAGTATGACAGACTCACCAGTGACTGTGAGGTTAGTGGAGGTTGTGATAGTGACATTGGATAAAGTGTTTGTTGCCTCACAGGTCAGAAGCTCAGTCTTAGAGTAGTCACTAAAAGTGATCTGAAGATGACTGGAGAACTGAGTCACGTTCCCCTGTTCCAAGACTGGTATCTGGACCTCGTCACCCTGGAAAGTCTTCCCCATGTACTTCCAGGTGAAGTCACAGGAGGGAACGCACGTGGCTGAGCATATGAACGAGTACGGTTTTCCCATTGTGACTTCTCTGTCGCCCATGATAGAAATGTCAGATACACCTAAAGAGGAAGATGTAAAAAGGCAGAACATGGATGCAATCAAAGTATCACCTACAAAAATAGTTGAGATTTTTGATCCTTGTTACTCAGAAACACTTTTTAATGCTCATGTTTTCTGAATTGTCAGATCTTGACTGTTTTGCCTTGTATCAGTGCAAATTTTGCCCCAGAGAGGTGTTTTTAAATCCGTCTACAAAGGGGGTGCACTTTTCTTATGAAAAATATTACTGTTTATATTATATACTGTTTAATAAATATACTATTTATTATTGTAAATAAATATACACATATCTTTATTTCAACTAATCACATGTGTCAGTCCTCATCAGCTACATAAACTATGAGCTTGAACAAGGTGTTTCCTAATAATACAAATGACACCTGTCCCCATTATTGTTATAAAAAGTGGAATAATGTTAATCAAAATCACATAAATGCAATAAAGATGTTGTTGGAGGAAACTGTAAAAAAAATCTTTTCATAAATATAAAACAAAATTTAACATGCAAGTAAGCAATTAAGTGGAACTTGAATTAAACTCTGTAAAAATGCATTTCTTGATGACTTTCATCACACACAAAAATAATAGCAATATTTCTCCAATCAAAATAAGCAGGGTTGATTTTTTTTTTAATGTTATTGGTTTCAAGCTTATTGATTGTTAATCTCAATTGAAGGTTTAGTTCTGTCACATACTTGGCACCCATAGAAATAGAGTCGTAGAGATGAAGAGACTTGAGACGGTGTTGGTAGCCTCGCAGACCAGCGTTTCGGAGATGACAGTACTCGCAGGAGGAGTGACAGCAATTGTGCTGCCTTCTTCAGTGGAATACGTTTCATCTTGCAAAACAACAGCCCATTTGTAGCTGCAGGAGGGGTAGCAGTCAGCTGAGCAAGTAAAGTTGGATGCAGTGTCGAGAGTGAGCATGTCTGGACCGCTGATCTTTATGTTTGATGGCCCGGCTGGAAAGTTACATACAGATTAGTCTTAAGTAAGTGCTACTAAAGAAATTATGAATTCGCATGCATTTTGGTCCCTCATACCTGTCACTTTCAGCTGCTTTTGGGTACTTTCTGTGCTCCCTGTTGCAGTGTTTATGGCTGTGCAGGTCAGAGTCTGGGTTGGCTCTATGTGCTGCAGCTCCAGGCTCATATCAGAACCCTGAGAAGTTATATTACCAATGGTCCAGTTGTATGTGCAGCTTGGGTAGCATTTAGATAAGCACTGGAAGCCATACAGGATTCCCACTGTCACTGTATCAACCCCAGTGATCGTCACTGAGAACGGCCCATCTACAGGAGGAGAAGGAACAACTGGGCTTCACATTTTTTCCATTTAAGAAATATTCAGCTCCTCAAGAACTGAAGCCTGTTTATGAAAATTATACATAAACCACAATATAAGAATCAGAAAAGCAGAAAAAAAATGATTAAACAAATTGAATAAATTGAAGACAATAGCGGGTTAGAGTCAGAATCAAAAGAATCTTACATGAGCTGTCCTCCATGGTTCCTTTCTGCTCTGTTTCACCTTTAGAAACACCTGAAATGCAAGAAAAATTAGAGCATTATCATTAATTTTCTGGTAGCTTAACACTAAAAACCAAATCAAATCCAGTAATAAAATAAAAATAATGGACTTAAATTGTTTTTATTTGATGGATGGTGAGCAGATGAAAGGCCAGCAGGGTAGCATCTTACCTGTCAGGCAGGTGAGCAGCAGCAGAAGGCAGGTGAAGTGATGATTCATGATTCTGCAGATGGTCTGAACGAAAATCCACAACCGTATGACTGCCACACTCTTATAGCATATGGGGAATAAAGGACTTGCCCACTGTTATCACCCTCTTATACAAAACAAAGAAATAAATAAAGTTCCTGGAAAAGAAGTGCAACACTGTTATCAGCTGGATTCATTCTCTGCAGAGCAGAGAATGAAGTGTGTTGCATTTTTTTGTCTTTTGTGGTTTGCGGCCATTTCTTTTGTGACTGAATGTTAATCCAGGTCAGACAATGCAGCTCTCTTTTTTTCTGATATTTGCCTTTGGTTACAGATGTAAGGATTTCAAAATCAATTAATCATAGCTTCTTGATAGAATGGAATTCCAGCTGACTGCAGGATCTGATATGTTTTTGTGTTAACTTTAGATTTCTGTTCTTATATTTACCTTTTATTATATTCTCCCGTATGATGTCACTATGAGAAGTCACGCTACTTTTGATCACCAGTTCTCAGCTTCATTTAAAAAAGTGCAGAATCTTCACAATTTTTCTTTTTTACTTGTCAGTTACTAAGAAAAAAACATTTATTTTTCTGAAGCCACAGCAAAGAAAATGTAAGTCTGTTTTCCCGTTGTCACCTCCGCAGTGTGTTGCCATTACGTTAGCTTTAGATTTTTCATATGATTATCCTTATAATTTGTACTTGATTGAATCTGCAACATTATTTTATTTTATTTTATTTCATATGTTTATTTTGGCATTTGTTGAAAGCAGAGTCAAAAGTAAATACATCCACATATCAGCAAATGTTTTTTTTTATTGTTGGGGTGCAGCAGATATTGAGCATCGTTATCAGTCATTTGGAATTGCATTTCTGGCCACCCATGGCACGTGAGCACAATGTTTACTCAACCTGCTCCTTAAACACTCCAATTTGCACACCAGCTGGTCACTGTGTTTGTGTGCTCCCTGGTGCTAAGCAACTAGTTGTTTCCTAAGCTTTTTCAATGAAAACATCTGTTTGCTGTGGCTGAAAATAAAGGAGCAGTTGTTATCAATAACTTCTATTCTTTAACATGAAGAGGAATTATTTGACTCTTGAAGTGACATGAGATGATGCGGAGACTGTCTATTGAATGCATACCTGCTCTCCGAGTTAAATATGATAATTACACTAGCACTGACAAGTATTTAATTTTCTATTAGAGACTAAACCTTGGTGAGTGACAAAACTGTGTTCCATGATTTCTCACAATTGTTATCACAATTCACTAACATATTCCCAACAAAAGTCGTTGTGATGCAGAGGTGACAAAACTTAGAATGACACCTCTGGTGTTGTTGTGATTTAAAGGGCAGCACTTATTATTAGAGCAAAATTGAGGAGAAACCGCAGTGAAGTACTTATCAAGTGTTTTTCTGTGGAGTGATATGAACCCTGGGTGTGTTCTTTAACTGTCGGCGCTATTTGCCCATATAAGACCAAAGCAAACATGCACCTGAGGTGTGTAACATTGAGCTGACATTTCAGTTACTTCAAAAAAATTTTATATATATATATATACTAAAATATACATATATATATATATATATGTGTGTTTAGTAACTGCATTGAAATATGATTAAGTGCACATATTTTGAACTAGCTTTCCTTAGAAGTGTAAAGTTAGTCCTTTTTTATGCTACTGATAGGCATAAACAAAGTTAATGATGGGAACACACCACTTCTCATTTGCTGAAATTTAAAAAATTGAAATATTCAAGGGCTTTGTGTTGTACCATCACCATCCAGCCTGCAGGTGGAGCCAAGGCAGAATAGAAAAGCCAGCAGATCAGTTTTCTAACTACAGAGAGTACTTTACAGAGCCTAAACACAAATACATTTTATTGCATCTGTAAGAGTAAAACTGAGAACAGTTATGGTCTGCAATATAAAATTATTAGGTTTTCTGACCTTTGGTCATTTTCTGCATAGCCTCACCCAATAATCTGATCAGAAGTCTAACTGAAATGATAAGATAAGATAAGATACAACTTTATTGATCCCACATTGGAGAAATTTGTGTGTTGCAACAGCTCAGATACAGATGACAGGAAGAAAACAACAATTTAAGAAAGATATTACAAGAAAAATAACAATATATACAGAGTTTAGAATAAAAAGAATGAAAACAACTGTATGGAAATCTAGGAGGATGTATTTAAGCTTTTGTGAGATGGCATGTTTTTTTTTTTTACGTGTTTGGTGACTAAGGAAAAAGCATCAGAGTCATAAGTCAACAGTGCATTTTATTTATATAGACACCTTAAATTGCCAAACATTTAACATGTATCAGTGGGGAACAATCTGACAAATATATTTGCAACTCGATACCATCTGACTTTTTTACTTGAACACATCGATACCTTTCTTTTTCAGCATGTCTCTTATGAAAAAGTGCAAACAAGGCTCAGCACACTGTCAACATGTGAGACGAATGGAAAAGAACACGCAGCGTGAGATCAGAGGTGCAGTACATGAGTCATTGCTTCTCCACAATTCATCAACCAGTCTTTGTTGCAAATACAGTCACACGATGGAGAAAGGTCAAACAGACAGAGAGACAAAGAGAGAAAATGTTTTAATGATGGTACGAACAATAAATGTGGACCCACCGTGACAGCTAAGATAATGGTATCCAACGATAAGAAATAAAATACAACCAACAGCTACAATTAATACCAAAAATAATAATAGCAGTGAAGCAATATGTACCTTTACAGCAAGAATATGATTTTAAAAAGCAAACAAAAAGAAGCACCTGTGTGCAGTTCAATCACACTGTGACAACAGCAGAAATGATGAAGGCCAGCAGCAGCAAGACTGAAGTCTCTTCAGGACGAGTGGACAGGTTTCGATCTGACCGTGAACACAAGAAAAAAGGAAGAAAATGCAGATCAAGTAACAGTAGACAGTCTTATTACGATGTAAGATTATGTCCATGAAACCGTTTTATGGCTTGGCTACCTTTGATTTGCACAGTTTTTAAGGCTGTTGCTGTCTTCTTGGAAGCAGTGTTTTGTGCCTCACACTTGACCGTGACAGATTTAAGTGCTTGATCCACTTCTATCTCAATCACATTGCCCTTCACAGTCTGACTGTCCACGGACGACAGGTAGCGACACGAAGGCAGACATTGGGAGGTACACTCAAACTTATACGCTTTTGCAAAATCTATTACGTCTGGGCCTTTGATCTGAATCTCTGAGGGACCGTCTGAAAGACAGATAGTAAGCGTATGTTATTACTTAGAAAAAGTTGATGATCTGTGCATGATTAAAACATGCTAATATAACAGACTACATATTATGTTTACTTTGTGTACATTTCTGTTTTTAAACAGGATGTTTTGAAATGGTTTGTTTCAAAAGTGCCAACCATGGATATCCTGACATTTTTTAGCAAAAATCTTGCCCACAATAAATCCTCCCAAAAATATGTCCTCTCTTATCAAACTCTAGTCATCTCTCATGACACAGAAATCTCTAAAATCTCTATTAATGCTGTTTTGTCTGGATTTTAATCTCTATTACTAGTTGACCAAAAGTGATCATTTCTCATCTTCTTAAAAAATGTTTACGAGTGTTAGCCTTCTGGCTAACTTGTGGCTGTTTTTTGTCAGTTCACTGATAAGAGGAGTGTTTTTATACTTAAGTAAATACACTTCTATGCTTTCTTGCTTAAAGCTTAATTAAAAGTTGGCAACTCTCCGAATGTTTACAGTAAATATGAAGCTACAGCCAGCAGCCAGCTTTGTTTGTCTTAGCAAAAAATCTGGACCAATTCCAATCAAAAGCAACAAAATCCAAAAAAATGTTCCTACCTAAAAAGCTACATGCAGTGTTTATATTATTTCTAATATACCTCAACTTGCAAGATTTAGAAAGAGTTACTCTGATTTTCTTTTGGGCCATTTTTTTAATCTTGCGTCAGATACACAGCTAAGCTAACATTCACCTGTAGCTTCATATTTATCACACAGGTATGAGACCTTTTTAATCCTCTCAGGGGCCTCTGTTGTTCAATAAAACACACTTGAGTGTGAATGTAACTTATTCTCTCCAGATCTTGGACTACTTTCTGTCCTAGTAATTACAGTAAAACCCTTTACTTACTTGTCACAGACACATTTTTAGTAGCAGCAGCAAACAGCCCAGAAACAGTATTGATGGCTTTGCAGATGAGGACTTTGGAGTTGTCAGCTTCCTGGGGAGTGACAGAAATAACATTCCCTTGACCTTTAACCCAGTGCTTTTTATCCAAGCTCCAGGAATAGGCACAAGATGGCCGACAGTCAGCGTGGCAACTGTAGGTGTGACTCACTCCCGGATTCATCGTAGTAGGGCCTGAGATGGAAACGTTGGCAGGTCCAGCTGTGGTTAGAAGGTAAGAAATACATTCACCTTTAGACAGTCAAGAAATTTAGAAAGCACCAACATTGTGAACATAGGCCAGTTATTCTGGTAGCCATGTCACTCTTTCATTCACCAATACCCTCAAAATGCTTTAAGAGTTTAAAAAGAAATCCTTACCCAACACTTGAATTTGCTTTGTTGTTGTGGCAGTCTTTTGTGAAGTATCATCTGTTAGTGTACATGTTACTGTTAAGGTCTCTATCCAATTGCTAACAGTGAAGGCCATCACATTGCCCTGACCCTGTGCGCTCTGTCCATCCAAAGACATAGAATAGGTACAATACAAGCAGTTGGAGGTACACTCAATGCTGCTCGGCACACCCACAGTCACGTAGTCCGGACCACTAATTGTAAGATTGAATCCCTCTGAAATAGTAACAATTATGGAATATCTTAATATCTATTATTACACATATAATACCTTTACTTACAGGTAAAATAATTTATTTAAATGTAAATTTCTTACCATTAATGGCAGCTAGTTCAGGGGTCTTTCCATCTGTAGAGCTTACCGGCTGAAGGCCTACACAGTCAATGCACACATTTCATTATGTAATACAGTAACTGGTATTAAGCATCAAAGTTTGCTTTGAAGAGACTATTTTGATTACATAAAATCTAAGAAGAAATGAAAAATGTATTTTTCAAAAGAAAAAACTGTACTTATAAGCCATAAAACACATCTTTGCTGTGTTTAGCCATTAGCTGCTATTCATCCCGACTTATTTTGATTAATGTTCACCAATATTTGCAAAAAAGCTGTGTTGCCAATGAGGTTATTTGCTAACTTAAATAAATCTACTCATATCTTTTTGCCACCATTAAAATTTGTATAAAAACTTAATTATTAACCCATAATTGCCTCCTGTGGCCATAGTGGTTGCTGTTAAGCACATGTTATGTAAGCTTGCACTACTTAGTAGCAATACAACAACCTGAAAGGACCATATTATAGCAACTGAAATGTGACTTCATTACTGGTATTTTTGCCAAAAAGAAAAATGCTCATATTACCTGTCAGAAACAGCATCAACAGAAGTCTGCTGACATCCGAGTGTCCTCGGTTCTGTTTATTTAATTTTATGTAGATATTAGCCATTGTCCTGTAAGACTCTGAAGCGTACAGCCACCAGGAAATAGACGACTGGAACTGCATAGTCAGTCTGTCAACATCCACGGGCAAATAGGTCTTATCTGAGTGCTGGGGGAAAAAAAACATATCTGCCTACTTAGTCATTCTGATGGGAAAACCATTGCTCATAATTAATTGCAAAACACAGCCAGAATGTGAGGCACATTGACTGGATCAGTGGTTCTTAAACTTTCTCATCCGGTACCCCAAAACTGACAAAAACTTAAACCATGGACCATCATTTGGAAACGTTCAATTCCAAGGACCCAGATTTTATTATTTCTACAGACAAAGCAAGAGACCAATTTCCAACACACTTATACATTATGTAATTGTTTTACTAATGGATGGAAATATAGTAAAGGTACCCACCTTTTTATTGGGGACCCCATTGGAACCCCATCAAGAACCCCTGGGGGTCCCTTGACCCCACTTTGGGACAGGTCAGTCTACAGGGTAAGACTGTCCTTAGCTACTGAAAAAAGACCTGTTTACATTTAATCTTAGATCCATTTTCCTGATGGGAGTAAAAAGCTCAGTTGTTCAGCAGGGGTGGAGCAATGCAGCTCAACAGTGTCCTCCCTCTTTTGACTTTTGGTGTATTCTGGAGACTGCAGGGTGGTGTGATGGTTTGGAGACTGGCCAGAATAGGAACATGTCATATGTCTGGTTAATTTCATGTACTATACATATCATAATGTATAAACTGTGTAAACTGTCATCTCTCTCTCTCTCTCTCTCTCTCTCTCCCTCCCTCTCTTGTTTCAGGGACCACAGTGGTTAGCATGATGTGTATTACAACATCATTCACTTCTACATTAG
>JAQNCA010000018.1:5590107-5604028 GCA_029783725.1 Acanthurus tractus
AACGAATTACTTTGAAATGACAGTAACAAGTAATAAATAATGCATTACGTTTTTGAAGTAACTTGCCCAACACTGCTACGTGATCATTTTAATAGATTAGTTTTACATGAAACATTTATAAATAGACATAAATTCCATGTGACCACAAACTCGTAGTAAACATAATTGGATAGCTAATGCAGCGTTTACAACACAATGAGCTGTAAATGACAAAAAAAAGCAAACGAGTTTCACATTGAAGGAAAATCACCTACCTTCACCAGATTTAGTCAGAACAGAATCACTGATAGACGTCATTTGTGAACAGCTCGTTGCATCAGCCATATAAAGTTTACTTGCTTAGCTCATTTTAAATATTACTTCAAATCGGGATAAGAAAACTTTATTGATTTCTGCAGAAAAATTATTTTGTTAGAGTTCCTCCAAAATTTGTGAGAAAAATAGAGAACTATAGAACTAAAGTTCATTAAATATGTGCATTATATTACAATGATTTTATTACATGTGAAATAAAGAATGAAAAAGTAGTTTGTAGTAGATATATCATTTTTAGTTTATATTTTTTGACAGAAAATATTGCCAAAGTCCGTCGCTCGCTAATGACTACGGTGTGTTATAACAGGATAGGTGTAGAATTCGTGAGATTACAGTTTGCCCCTGACCGGACGTGTGAGCTCATCCTCTTCTTTCAAGCTTGTCGTGAAAATGATCGTTGCGACAAGTCTCGCAACCTCTTTTGACCTGGTGTTGAGTTTGTCGATTCCTAATTGAAATCAGAAAGTCAAGTCGAGTAGTTTAGAATTTCTTTCCATATACTGGAAGCGTCTGTGTACCTATTTATTTATTACTATTTTTCTCAGAAACGAGTCAAGATGACTGAGCAGTCTAAGTGTTCATGTCGTAGTTTGGGTTTGACGAAGCTTTATTTTCATTACTTGGAGATCTGTCAAGCGTGTATGCAGCAAATGTTCAATTACACTGATTTTAAACATAAAATAATTTCTTTGTGTGACTAAGTTTTTTATCTCTTCTCAACCTGTCATGAAATATTATATCGCTCAACCTTGTTGATATAATGTAAGTGTAAACGTTTTTTTTCTTAAAATTTCCTGTGGATAACTACTTCACCAAAACATATTTTAAAGTGATATAAATGATTACTTATCAGTCTGTTAACAGTTGGTGGTGTTTTAATGCACTCAGTAATTTAAAGATCTTCAGCTTTTAAAAACTGTAGAAATCCTGTATGACTGCCTAGTAGTGTGTGACATCCTTACTGCCGGTGTGTGTGTGTGTGTGTGTGTGTGATTCATGTTTGACAATTCTCTCTGTAGAAACATTAACCTGTAAAACCACAGTTTGTCCTGAGGGGGGCAGTAGTTTTCCTATAATACCAAAGGCAGTCTGTTTGTTTACAGTAACAGGTGAAACATGTGAGACTTACATAAAATGTGTTTAATCATTAAGAATCAATATTTATATACAGGGGTGCACACAACTTTTTCACTGAATTACTCAAGTGAGTACCAGGAGATGGTGTCTGGCACTCACCCCATATGTAGCATGGTCTACACAGGCTTTATACACGGGCTCCGGGCCCAGCTCAGGTTGCCGTTTCTTTGTCTGTGGCGAAATACCAAAGAAGCTGCTTAATGTCTGTTGTTTCTTTGACATATTACACAGGAGTATGTTACTCCATAGTGTGTGTCTGTAAATTGAGATGTGTGGTGTTGCCAACCTAACTGTTAGGTATACAAAGGAACGTAGTGATACAACAGAGGTTACTCATTCCTGATTTCTGTCAAGCATGCGTACATGTGTACCAGTTCTGTGCACCCCTGTTTATATAGATTCAGTGTTATTTCATAGACAGTATTCAAGTTTTCTTTTTCATATTGTGTATTAGCAGGTTTTTGTTTCTTAAGGATTTTTATTATTTCGTTAGTGTTTTTTATTTTAAGGTCTATTAATGTTTTATAATTGTTTATATTTTATTTATTTTTATTGTAATATCAGTTAACACTTGTTGGTGTTTTAATGCAAAGTCTCTTTAAATGTAAGATCTTTACTTCCCTTTCTGTCCCCTGCAGGCTGGTTTTGTTAGCTGTGAGAGAAGCTCAGGAGCGCTTTATGTCTTTGAGGCCCAAATCTTGTTCCTATCAAAAGACAGCATTTATCTAAAAAGTGTCACAATCAAAGTCCAGCTTCAAAAAATAAAGAAAGGATGCGCCAAAAACTGTGATTATCGTATAGAGGACAGACATAACAATTTGTCCATCAGCAGCTGTATTCAGTAACTCTCCAGCAGTTGGTCAGCTGAGTGGCTTCAGGGGTGTATACAGAGGAGAGTACTCTGGTGAATAAAAGGCTGTCAAGCTCCATCTAAAGGTGACCACAAATGTGTCTGCTATCCGCCTTTAGAGCTTTGAGCTTGGCATTCTTAAGAAGAATTGGAGTCAGCATTTCTGAAGAAGCTGGAGCCAGCAGAAGGTGCCATCATATCTGCTGGTTTGAACTTAAAAAGAGATGGTCTGTTGTTCTCCCTCAGGCTGTCAAAGGTGTTTCCATTGAGTTTTCTTTCACTGAACTTCATTCAACTCAGAATGAAGTTTAGAGCTGTGTTCTTTGAAGTTGCATTTCAGCTGATTTATTGAAATAAGTCACATTTATATTCATTCATGTTGTGAAACGTAAATCTCTTAACTGTCAAGTTAGTGGCTATTGACAACACTGATGTCAGATGTCAGCCTCATGTAAGTTCTGATATCTGACGTTGTCTTCCTGTTGTTTTGAATTTACACAGCTTTTAGTATTTTAAAAAAATCTAACATCCTAAACACTCACACTGTTTGGCCACTTTGACCTAAATCTATCTTTAATCTGCCTTTAATCTTCATTAAAGATGACAAAGGCTCAAGCTTTTTATGGACTAATTGCATCAACTGAAAGTTAAGAAATACAACAGGCATTTTAGCATTGAGGCACTGAAATAAAACCTTAGTTCACTCAACTATGTGTATCTGTGGGTTAACCTAGATTATTAGGTCTTGGTTAAGGAAAGAGAGGACTCTGTTCTTATTGCTAAGTAGTGGGCACTGCAGCCTTAACTTGAGGTTTTACTTATTGATGCTATAGTGAGATTTCCTGTGCTGTTTGATCATCTCTACACGACTCTCCCTGTCAAAGTGAATTGAAATGTTCACCCTAAAGAGATGGCTGACAGTTTGGTTTAGACAGGCCATAAGATGCAGTGAGAGATCTAAGATAGAGCAAGAGGAAAGAATGGATACTAATGGTTGGGGAGCCGGTTTTTCATGCCTGACCCTTTGGAGATGCATTTTGGTGTATTCTTTGTGAACTGTGTCCTTTCATTAGTGTTACATACAAAGTACTTTTTTGTTTAGAGTGCAGCAACACAGCAGAGAACATTGTACAGGTAAAACCAACCATCCTTTGTGACAACCTGACCATTATAATCCTTCCCTTTTTAGGAATGCAATATGCAAAGCTTAATTTCAATTAGTGAAAGAATATGACTTAATGACATATTGAGTGACCCTATCAAAGTGAAAAGTGCTTGCTTCTTCCTTGCAGAAGCATTCTGAGCACATTTTCATTGCATAAGTATTAAGAACCATTTGTCTCATGATAATCAATATCAGTTTCCAATATTTTAGCTGTATTTGGTACTAAATTTCTGACAGTCTGGCCATTCAAATGTTAGACGAGGCAACAGAATGACTGACAAACTGACTTTCTTAGTTCCTGCTACTAGTGAGGCCAAATCAACTGAAGTCGTAAGGTTAATGCTCCCTAAAAGAGGCGTTGTGGGCTTTTGCCATGAAACCATCCACACCACTATGTGTACAGGAAATATGTTTTTTCCTTTATTGCCCTTCAACTTTAATGGAAACAGTCATGAGCCATTATCAGACCGTACTCATTCTCCATTTTGTGTGACACCACTGGTCCACATATTGATCCTGCTCTACACATGACTGCATTTACAACCATGTTATTTCTCCAGGCTGCAGCCATGCAGCATGTTCATAAAGATGACTTCCTCTTTATTGTAAGCTTGATCAATAACAACGAAGAAAGGCAGTGATAATGCTTTGTATGTGTGGAGGAGAGAGTACAGGGGATTAGAGATTAAAGCTTTCATTGGGTCATGGAGACATTTTGTTTCTTTAGCTTAAAGAGCATTTGGCATTAGTTTGAGTTTAGATGAGGGCAAATAATCTGATTAATCATTTTAGATATCTTTCAAGCTCAATTTAGAAACACTGCATCTTTCCAACTCCCCAACTTTTGTGAAATGTGAAAATTAATGCAACATTTTTAAGTTGTAGTCCACTGAATTCACAAAACAAACTACTTGAAGACATCACAAGGGGGCACTCAGATGTTATGATGGACTTTATGCAAATGTTTTAAACCGAATAATTACTTAAATTTATAGGAAAACCAAGTGGCAGATCAATATCGTAAATATTTGTCAAAGTTGTTGCCCTAATTTCTCAACACGTTGCTGTGAGTGCAGCTTTCTTTATTAGTGCAAATTCAGTAAAGTGATGAGTATAATAGTTCTGTTCCAAGCATCCATATTGAGATTATTGTGACTCAATAAACCGCTCTCTGGATGTCCAGTTTCTGTCACAATCCCTTATTGGAGTAGTTTTAGTTCAGTTTATACTTAAGCTGACTGTCAAGTTTTTGTATCTGTACTTGTTTCATCGTTTCCTGTTTTATTTTGGTAAACCCTGTTCTGTAACTTGTCTACCCACATCCTGTCAAGTTTCCCTCCTTTTATGATTACCTGCCCTGCCCTTAAGTGTTTCACCTGTGTTGATTGCCCCACCTGTGTCTCATTATCCTAGTATGTATATAGTCTGTGTTTCCCCTTTGTCTCTGTTGTTGCTCTCCTGTGCTTTTGATATCCCCTGGTCCAGTCATTGTTCCTGTTTTCCATGTGTCTTTCTGGTTTGTAATATTTGGGGGTTTTTGTCCTCTTTAAATTTTTTATGTTAAGTTGAACTTTGCATTTTTGGGTTTTTGAAACATCAGCTTTTCTTTCAATAAAGCTCGCTTTTTGTGAATTCCCTGGATTTTGTCTGCATTTGGGTCCTTATTTTTGTGATCCCTAACAGTTTCCTTTTCTGTGTTATTATACTGCTTATAGAGGTGGGTGTGGCAGTCCAATAATATAGAGCCCCCTTCTCGGAGTATGCAGGTCCTCTCCTGTCATTATTGAAGCAGTGTTTCTGAGATATTTAAAGAGGATGTCTGGGGGCATCCTCTCATCCTCTCAGTAGATGGTGATGCAGCTGCCTCTAAGGCCTGGGGTGCTTTGCCCCTGGGCCTGCAAAGCTCTGCTGGGGCATTTTTTTTAGAGAAGTCGTAGCAAGAGGGACCGGGCTCTTAGCAAAACTCATGCTATGGAATGAGAGCCCTATATGATGCAAAAGGTTTTGCAGGGCAACCGACTCCCTCTGCTGCTGATGGAACTATAATTTGTTGGGTGGAGCTTAGTGGAATAACTTAATATTTTTGCTCTGTGCAAGTTCAAATAGTCTTTCAGTGGATTAACTTTCTCACAGTAAACTGAAATGTTTTAATGCTCGCCTCACCACTACTCCAAAGGTCTGTCATATTGAAAAGTGTCAACACCTTAATCACTCACACCTGAATGCTTCTGTTTTTTTGTTTGTTTTTTTACATTCTTTCAGCAAATAAATGTCTGTTAATATTCAGTCACTGCTGCGGTTCAAGATTGCCTTTACTGTTGTTACAGATGTTAGAAATCTTTGTGCAACTGATCTGTTTTTTTTTTTTAATTTTTGATCAAGAAGTCAGAGCTAATTATGGAAATTAATTCAATGATGTCCTTTATCTGTATTGAACTCTCTAATGGAACCCTGAATATTTAGCATTAAAAAGACTGCTGGCTGACATTTTGATATAACAAGAAAAACCTGGTAAATCATCAGCATCAAAATATACTATTTCTCTCCACCTCTTTTAAGATCTTCAACTTTTAAAAAACTATAGACCTCCTGTAGGACTGTCAAGTGTGTGACACCCTCTGCCTCTGTGTGTGTTTGTGTGATTTCGCTTCTGTCAGACAACTTGCTCTATGGAAACATTAACCTGTAGAACCACAGTTTGTCCTGAAGGGGGCAGTAGTTTTCCTATAATGCCCGAGGCGGCCTGTTTGTTTAGAGTAACAGGTGAAACATATGAGGTCTGTGTAAAATGTGTTTAATCATTAAGAATCAATGTTTATATAGTGTTATTTCATTTAAAGACCGTATTTAAGTTTTCTTTATCATAAAATGTGATTCTTTAAGTATTAACATAAATTTGTTCCTTTAGTGGGATTTTTACTATTTCGTTAGTGAATGTTATGTTGAGACCTATTTATGTTTTTATATTTTGTATCGGGCGTGTTAATCAGCAGTGTTTCACCATCGTATTTTCAGTTTAATTGAACTGAAACAGACTGAATCCTCACGCCAGCATCTCGCTTCCAAAACAATACATTGTCTTTGCGTCACGGCGACGCTGGTGGTGACGACGTGCTCCACTACACTCCTCCTATCCTACCCTACCTTTCCTCCCCACTCTTCCTCCACTCTCCCATCAGGACCACAGGGATGTGATACACTGACACACGCGAAAGCTGGAGAACAACTTTGTTCAGCAGGCAACCTTATAGGCTATCAAGGAGTGGTTTTGGAAACCCACCGCGGCAGTAACTCCAAACTGAGGGCGGGGAGGGGGGGTTAATTAGTAAAGTGGGTGAGTGTGTTTTTTGTTTTCGTTTTTTTTTTTCCAAGCATCAAATACAACTCAGCTGCCCTCTCCTGTGTTGTGTTTCCCATATGTCGCGAAAGCAGGTCGACCATGACTATAGCCTCCGGAGTATGAGCAACCTGATGGGCGAGCGGTGGAAGAAAGTGAACGACGGAGGAGAGCGGAGTCTCATCAAGGCTCCGTCCAGCGCCAGCATCAGCAGCCAGGGCGCCTCCGCCGCGGCTTCCACCGCCGGTGCCCCAGCAGCGGGGGCAGCAGCACCCTCCTCTTCCTCCACCGGGGATCTGGAGAGGGCTGCCCGCAAGCAGTTCCAGCAGGATGTCACGCCCGGCTTCGTCTACGTCCTGGCCGCCTTCTCCGCCCTGGGGGGGTTCCTGTTCGGCTATGACACCGGGGTGATCTCCGGGGCCATGCTCCTGCTGAAGAGGGAGCTGGACCTGAGCGCCCTGTGGCAGGAGCTGCTCATATCATGTACTGTAGCCGCGGCCGCGCTGTCTGCCCTGCTGGGCGGCTTCCTCAACGGGCTCTTCGGGCGCAGGGTGTGCATACTGCTGGCCAGCTTCTTCTTCACCATCGGAGGGATCGTGCTGAGCACCGCCCCCAGCAAGGAGGTTCTCCTCACAGGGAGGCTCATCGTCGGAGTTGGACTCGGTAAGATGTGCACAGCACGCCCCGCGTTCCTTCGGTGTGTCTTGAAGTTGAACCCGTTCACCCCAACCCTTGTTTGAGCATTTTGCCATTTATAGTCAAAGTTGTATTTTTAACTCAACAGTTTTGAGTGGCATCTAGTTTTTTTTTCTGAAAGCAAGAAAAAACTGATGTGATGAAGCATTTATTTTAGTTATTAATGACATATTTTTAAGTCTCGCCACAGTACATTAACACTGCCCCTGAGGTCAAAAAAAGAGGCTTGTAATCGGAAACCAATTAAATTATCTCACTGGGCTTGCAACACTGATGATAATGTGATACTTTATTGATTTCTGCCTTAACATCTCCCCTGCACTTGCTCTTCATCAGAGAGCTCAGAGGTCAGAATCGGTTTAAGTGCACTTTGAGGTCATAGGTCTTGAAGCCTGCTTTCCTCCACCCACAGTGGATGGCTTTGGTTTGTTGCCGTCTCTCCTCTCCCTGCCTCAGGCCTCATATCTGTAATTACTCACAGCTTCTAATTGCACAGCGTAACCCTCTGCCTGTCCAGGCTGCACGCCGCTGGCTGTTAGACAACTTGCTGTCTGAATTATTATCATCAAGATTATTATTAGATTTAGGCGGGTAGCATTAAGTGATAAGAGGAAACTAATTCTGAATGAGAGGTGGTTATTGATCACAGCACGTAAAAAAGGAAAGCCGAGATAAACCTACAAAGCACATCACAGACTTTTAGTGTCAATAAGGTGGCCTTCACTGGTATCAGAGTTACATTAAATTGATTGGCTGGTCTCATCCTCGCTTTTACCCCTAAAAACACCATTTTGCAAATTCCCTTTCTGCTACTTCCTTCCCTCCATGAATATTTCTCACTCTCTGCTTTCTGCTCTCTTGAATCATCATCCCCCTGCTCTCTGCGTGCTCTTACATGCGACGCGCCTCTTGATCAGAATTCAATGTAACCCAAATTATTTATAGTGGCTGCTGTTGCTCATGAGTCACATCCTCTGTGGAAAGGGCTTTTAAATCTGACTTATTCCGGCACATTGATGGCACTCGTCCGCCGCCTCCTTTGAGAGTAGTAAGGGCTCTCCTTTGTGATATGTGGAGGAATTGCAGACCATTATCTCTCCTTAGTCAACCACTGGGGCAGGAGAGGGAGCTTTATTCTTAAATAAACATCCCTGACCAAAGAGTAGAGCTCAATGTTTACTTCTTACACAAGCTGAATCCCTATAGATGCCTTCAGACGCCTTTTAGTACCATTTCTTATGCTTCTTGTGATAATAGGCTGTAATTTATATTCTTGTTGTGTGATATGTAGAGCAACCAAACTATAATTAGCATATATTTATTTATCTGACATCATGAATGTGCATAATAAATGTTTCTTAGTTAGTTTTTCCCACCAGGTGGGAAGGTGTGAGGGTGTCACTGCAGGATGAATGGCTGGAAAACAACAGGAGATAATGATTTGAAGGGAAATGCCTCTAATTTTCTCATTTGCCACAATTTTGTTTCAGTGCATGTTAAATGCTGAACATTGTTTTTGTTTTTGTTTTGGCTATAAAAGAGACAAAACTGCAAGCCTAGATGTAACAAGAGAGTTTGTTTTGTTTTGGTTGTGGGGGATCAGATGATTGACAGGAAGTGCTGATATGAAAACACACTTTGACTTAACTTTAGCAAAACTTAACTATGGCTTTGTGTTTTCTATAAGGAAATCTATAGCAATCTGTTTAAAACGCTCCTAAAATACTCTAACAACTAACAGCACTGACAAAAACTCTTACTAGCCTCTCCAATCACTGAAACAGGTCTTAAGCAAAGGCTATTTGTGCAAAGAGGACTGCTGTGGCTCCTCTTTTCTCTCTTTTTTGCCGTGTACTGTCACTCTTCAAACCTGTTTTCTCTGTGCAATTAATTAGAGCAATTATAGGTAATTTCATAAAAAAAAAAAAACAACTCCTACCAGAAGAGGGTTTAGGTAGTGACAAACTGCTGACAATTTTTATAGTAAAAATCAGAATGTATTATTTTTATTATGTATTAGTTTTTAGCATACTAAATTAAACAGATTGTTGGTACTTAAGATAGTAAACTAGACGGCTTTTGAGTAGTCAACATACTAATTGAAACAGATTTTGAGTGGTTAACATAGCAATTAGACAGATGGCTCTTTCTAATCATAACAATTTTCAAAAACTGTAATACTGAAATGTCAACATAAAATGATCCAACCTTAATTTAAATCTGTCCGCACCTTAAACACCATCTATCATGTCTTTTTGCGCTTTTCATCTACCTGAATAAAACCTTATCAAGATTAGTTTACTTGTTATAGGAAGGACTTCCTCAAAAGGTGCAAAACCGTTGAATGATTTCTACTGTGGCTCTAAAGGAGCTTTTTGATGTCTGCTAAAGAGTTGCCTTGAGGGTGTCTTGAGTGTTATCTCGGACTTGGAGAAGACAAATACATATCAGGAAGCCTGCATAATAAACTGCATAATTTCAGTTTAAAAGTCATGGCCATTTATAGAGCAGAGAGTCCAGTAAAGACATGCTTTTAAGATGCATTATAGGAACAGCTGCAACCTCAACTTGCATGCCTACAAGAAGTAAGAAAAATGGTGAGGAACAGAACAAGACACAAAGGAACATTTTTAATTCATCACAGGTAGACTGTAACAGTTAGTCAGATTAATTGATAGACAGAGACCAATAAATTTTTCATAATTTAGGTTTATTTTTTAACTTGATTTCCTTTACTAATAACATGTTTTTGATTAGCACTTTTAACTACGTTCAAAAATACTTACAGACCAACTGTTGTGAAAATAATGCACAGATTAACTGATTATGAAAAAAGTTGCTACAATTTAATGTTCTTCTGATTACTTAGTCTTGTGGTGCCCTCCCTCTTTATAATATATGCATATCTGTTGCTGGTGGGCATAAAAGTAGTTATTTTCCACCAATGTCTTTTTGAAAACTTGATAATTTCATTTTGAAGTGCACATAGTAGATGGACATGGTCATCATGCACTCTTTTTTATGCCAATTTTAATTCAAGCATCAGCTCAAAATGCAATGCAATATAAAAGAATCATGGCTGTCATGCCAGCCCTAACCCCAAGAACCACCGATAATAAAGGATGATGGACTTTTTAAAAAATAATTTATCATTTTATAACTTCATATAATTGTAAAGATATTTTAAATTTTAAGATAAAATAAAACAAATAGTATGCCTGCCAATTAAATTACCATTACGCAAATGAACATGGGAAATTTGGACTGAAAAGGCTGCAGTTTCACAGTATCATTTACACACACAATAGCTCTGATTGCTAATATGGGGAAGAAACTAATCACCCAGGTCATTTCAGCTGTTCCATTATAAGTGGCTGTTTCATTATAAGTAGCCCCTCCTCTTCTGCCATCCCAATTTTTACTCATACAGTCCTCTCTCTTGCGCCAGCACGCTAGAGCCAGCCCTGATAGATAATGAAACACATTCTGGCACCACAATTAGCTGCATAGAGATATTAATAAGGCAACATTTTTCATTGCATGCAATTATGCCAGCCGTGCCTGTCACCTGCACACTCACATTAACATGTCGTTGGTTCTCAGGAAAGCCAGCTACTTTGCATTTCTGAACTGAAGTCGCCAGAAAGGTCATGAGGGAGAGCTGTTTGTCAAACCAGGAAAGGCCATACGCCGACAATCCCTGCATCCCTTTATTTCTAACCAGAAGTTTCTGGTTTGTCTGTTCCTGACTGGTTATTGTTGATCTGACCTTTGCCTGTGCACATGGACTGTTGGGCGATACGAGCTGTTGCTTCTCTGAGTAAACAGACAGTATTGAACCAGACTGTCAGGACTGAAAAAGACTTATAGCAGGGCAATTTTAATCAAGGTTGTCCCGCTGCGCTAAATATTTGTAGGAAGATGTTTCAATCTTGAAGGGGAAACCTACTCTTGTTAGCTGGATGTGTTATTTGTGATGTGCAATGAGTTACCTTATTACTAAGCATAATTTACTCCAACTGGTCTTCCTTGCATTTGTTGGTCAGCTATTTCCTTTATAATGAAAGCAAAAGAGATCTTGACTTAGGGGGTAGCTGAGCAAGCAAGGCATTTTACATTTGAAAAAACAAACCTGTTTCTACTCTCTGCTGTACTTTAAGTCATTTTTTGGCAGATAAAATGTTTCTGCAATTGGATAATACCAGCCAGTATGTTAATTTATTGAGCTTACCAACTTGTTAGCAAACAGTTGTTTTCAAGCTCATTTGGAAAATAGGGAGGAACATTAGCACTTAATTGGAGCCTTGCTCATGGCGACCTTAAAATTATAGTCTCTTAAAATCAATCAGATTTTTATCTGCAATGGTAAATTCTCCACAATTAAAAACAAACAAATCCCATAATCCCATGCTACTTAGCAATGTCTTCGAACTGTGTTTACTGGTTTCATTGTTTTAAAAAACTTAAAACTTTAATGGCAGACTTATTATGTGTTTTAACTGCAAATTATGTCCACTTCAAGACAAAACAGTACACAAGTCTGCTATGTTGTGCCTCTGTGTTTTAACAATTGCCCAGAAAACTGAAGACCAGAGATATTTGCTCTTTTAGTTGCCACCATTTTTTTATCCATACATTTGGTGAGCAGAAGGGTATGCACCTCACTGTAATCTGCAACCTCACCACTAGACGCTCTTAAATCCTACATGCTGAGCCTTTAATGAACTGTATCACCACCATTTTGAGGCTTCCATTCAGAATGTCTGAATGGAGTTGGTGGGAGTTTTTTGCTGGGTGACAGGCTCATACATTAAACACTGCAATTTCTTGGACAAACAAAAACTAGAAAACTAACAAATGTAACTTTGCTATTTTAAAGTAGCCTACTGACGAACGGAGCATCTGTCAGGTGACCCTTACCTTTAGTTTTTAGCTCTACTTCAAGACCGTCCCTCTAAAATAATAAATTCTTGTTTGCTCTCTGTGTAGGGACTTGTATATAAAAAAAGGTCGAATAGAATCATAAAATGTTCCTGTAAAATACATTTGCCATAATGCCTTCAGCCTTGGTAGGCACAATTGCCTCACATGTAGAAACACAAATACACACACCAAAACACACAGTTATGTACAATCATGTTTTCTGGCTAAATCATCCAGCAGTTGGAAATTTTGTATTATTTTGTCCTTTGGAAATAGTCGATAAAGCGGCAGCATTAAAATAGTGCTGTTAATTACATTGTGATAACATTCAATTATTACCCAGAGGCTTGACAAATAATTGGTTTATCTAATTAAGTCACAGTTCTGCTCGTAACTAGGTGGAAGCTAAATGTTGATAAACATGGAGTTTGTTCATGTACATATTATTGCTGTAATGGGGAAATCGCATCACAAAAATATTACATTTTCTTAAAATAAGTTATTAGCTTGAAAATTGCAAATTTTGAGTTTGTTTTTTTACTTGAAATTGGTTTTGGGAGAACATTAAGTCATAGAACTTCAAGTCACACGATAAATTATGCTTTTATTTGCTTTTAAACTGACAAATCTATTTGGGCAAAATCCAATGTGAAATTAGGCATACTTTATAGAATTAAATTAAGGAAGAGGACAACCTCTTCTGCTTTTTACCGCTGTATTTAATCACCACTCACACTTAGCTCTTAGAAAGTAAACAACAGCTTTATCTGGGGGTGTTTTTGCCTCACTCTGCATTTTCAAGGATCCTCCAGCCTGTAATTAGCTTTCCCCATCACAACCAGCTACTTGGTACCAGAAAATGTGCTGCCTGTCATTTCAATGATGGACAGTGCAGTGAAGTATCTCCCTCGTATTTTGATCAAGCGAGCCAGTCCAGCTTTGTGCCTAGAGGCTGCCTTCACAAGACCAGACAGATCCTTTGTTTAAGTGTGCTATGCTGCTTTGAGGCTGAGCCGGACCAGACGATGACTTTGGAGAGTTTGTGTGTGAGTGTGTGGAGGAGGGAGTGCTGGGAGCTGTCCCTGGTGCTGAAAGGAGAGCTCATTAACGAGAGAGGGAACACACAGCGACTGTGTTAGTAAGTGATGCACATTCAAGCAACATAAGATATCTGGTCTATGGTTGATGGAATTGTGCTTGATTTCAGAGCTATTTTAATGCCAATGAAGAACTCTAGAGGGATATGTATTGTGGAGATGGCTCCTCTTCTATCAAAATGACTGGAAATATGTTTTCTGTGTAATGACACTGATACAAGACAAAAGAGACAAAAGTTAAATTTAGTTTGTTTTTATCTGCTCCCACTGTCTTGATCTTTCTCATACAAATTCAGCTGTACACAGAAAGTGATAATTTTTTTCTTTTAGTTTTGTTAAATCATAAGACACATTGATAAAAACAAACACAAAAAAAACTTCAGGTCATTTTTAACCAAGGT
>JAQNCA010000018.1:5604128-5619563 GCA_029783725.1 Acanthurus tractus
TTTTAGTTTTGTTAAATCATAAGACACATTGATAAAAACAAACACAAAAAAAACTTCAGGTCATTTTTAACCAAGGTTGGGGTCACACACACACACACCCAGATTGTCCAAAAAGTTATATTTAGTAAAACACCCAAACCAGCGAAGGCCTCTGCTTTTGAAGGTAATGCATTTTAATAATTTTGCACTTGCCACCTTTATTGAAGATATTTGCAGAATACAGCATCAGTTAAGATGTATATCTGGGTAAGCAGAGTGAGTCTCCTTGAGCTTACCAAATTCAGTTTTACAGATATAAATATTTTAATATTGATTTTTTTCTCTTAACACAAACAAAAAGTCAACTCAAATAATTGCCCATGGATAAGCCATTTTACTGCAGGATTATGCAGTTTACTTTAGCCAAATAGCAAATTGCCTATTCTTATGATGTAATAAACAATCGCCAGACATTATTTTAATAAAGATGAGAATACTTGAATCTACCTTATGGAGCATCAACAAAAAAGTCGAAGAGAACATAGAACATTTGAGATAAACTAAAGCATTTACAGCTTGAAATAGAATAAAGTCAGTATTTTAAAGGCAATGCAAGATAAAACGGCAGTGAAGCTGAGCTCTAGAGACTCTTAGCCAGAAACATTTAATTTCACACAGTCAATGAGCGGAAGCAAAAGTACAGTTTTTGACCTTTTTATTAGCCTGTAATGATATTTGCTCAATGGGCTCTAGCATATTTTCCCTGTCACCACCTGCAGCAGGATGTGAAATGGAAATGATCCATTACTCAGTAAATACATCAAGATCAGCTGTGCTATTTCAGAAGTAGGCGTATGGGCTGTCTGTAGCATCAGGTGCGGCTGGACGAAGACAAGCTGTTGATACACATGGCTAAAACAGATAAAACAAGACCATGGAGGGAAACTAGCAAGAATAGAGAAGAGAGAGGAGGAAGAGATGAATACTGATTTAGGCATGGCAACCTAGAAGGAGCTCTAGGACTTGTTGAGGTGTGTTATAATATGTACATGGTATCTGTTTATGTGTGTGCACTTGTGTGTCATGGAAGTCTACAATCATACAGTGAAAACAGGCACAATAACTTTCAGACAAAGGGGAGCAGATTACATGGCTTGAAGTGTTTGTTGTCTCTACTGATGATTTGCTCTTTAGATTGATATTAAATCTGTCTGCTGTAATGTCACCTGTTAAATATTTACAGTCAAACTTCATACTTATTTATATAGACCTCTTTTTAAACATCATAGATTGAACTGGTTCGGTATTACAGTCTAATCTTGTTTAACAGAGCTTTCAGTTACACCTTGGGACTCTTGTCAGCAGTGGTTGTATTTGGTTGGGCCGTGCCAAATGTCCTTTTTTACTTCAAAGCTTCAGTTGAAGTTTTCTAATGAAGCTTTGGGTATCTATTGTCAGACATTATGATGTTACCACCACCCACCTCACCCTCCAAAATTTAATTTTTTGCCCTGCACTTCTTGCATGACTTAATCTGCAGAAAACGGCCAAATAACCTTGAGAGCAATAGCAGGCATCCAGGGTCAATGATAATTTTCAATTCAGCCTCCAACTGAACTCAGCACTCCAGACTCTGGTTCTTTTAGTTACATTGTGCACTCTCTCTCTCTTTTCCCTTTTTGTTTTTCAAGTTGCTGAAGTAAAGTGCTACCAAAGACGGACTAAGGTGCAGATAAATTGACTTTAAAATTCCAGACTTCAAAGAATAAACTTTACACTTTAAACTTTCCTCCTGCCATAAATGGCTCATGTCAAAGAAGAATCCAGTTTTATCACCTTTAAATCTTTCTCTTGTAATCCATTGACTCCGAGTCAGTTACCTCCTATTACAACATAAGTAAAACCACATGACCAAATCATCTATTTCCACAGAATTCCATATATTCAAAAAACGAAATGTCCATGATGTCCGTTTCTACCTGAAATAGGAACAGATTTGAAGAGTGTCAGATATGACAGGTATTTATAGATATGTATGATTGCACATCTACAAGATGCAGGCCCTGCTCAGCAGCAGCAGCAGAGTGTGCTCTTAATGTTTCTTAAGTACAGAGCAGGCGACGATCACCACAGCTGAATGTTAATTTCAATATAGAGGTCTCTTAAGATGCAGTTCTTCTACACACTGACCACAAGATGTTTTCAGAAATGTCAGATTGTACTTAGAAACTTCAACACCAGAAAACATGGAAAAAAGAAAAATATTCACAGAGGTTTGGTTTTTCATGTCTGTCTTTCAGCAGCTTCACGAAAAAGCTTTCCATTTCCATCAAATTGGCCTGAACAGACAGACTTCATGCCAAAGAGCAGCTGATTAGATTTCAGAAGCGATCTGGATCTCCGATTTCCGCTATCAGATGATCATCATTTTCAAGCCATAACTAAGATAAAGACTTGCCTTCAAATCCATTGGGTATGTTTGCACGGTCACGAAATCGATTTGAATAAAAACGTCTGGGAAAAGCCTAACAGCAGGCAGAGGAACTAAAAAGCTTTGTCTGCGAGTGGCTGTCCTCTGATCATTCAGCACTGAGCACGAGAAGACAGGCAGGGACTTGATCACAAAGCCTACAACCATGCCTGTTAACTTTTTCCATAGTACAGAAGAGTGTTGTGATGATGTGTAACCCTCAAGCAATATAACTGTGCTTTGAAATGTTGATGATGGTGATTTCGTTTCCCCAAAGCGCTTCTCGCTCTTCTGTGAAAATCTTGGGAAAAAAAAAAAAAAGCATAAAAAGAAGTAATCCTCCTTGTTCTCAGTTATCGATTTTCCCTTCCCCTTAGCTGCCACAGTGTGGTGCCCGCTCGGCTGATTTCCCAGCAAGTGGTTGCCATAGCAACCGGTAGCCACGTAGCCAGGGCGGCCGTCGAGGGCAGGGTGGTGTTAGTAGGGAGTGGAGGAAAGTAGAGGGGAGGATAGGGGCATATTGAAAGCAATGGCAGACTATTAATAGAGCTTATCAGGGGCCAGCTGCAGAAAAGTGCACTCATGGCAGCTTGTCAGATACATCACAGACATACACACACCGTTGTTTCTGTTTGAATGTTAGAAGAGTACTTGTGACTTAACGTGTGTGTGTTATTGTTAATGTGGATGCAGTGTCTGTGTGCGTATGTGCATGTGTGAGTGTATGAATGGGTGTTTCCCATCAGAGTAGTTTAGAGCCCACTACTCTGATGGACTTGAGTATTTGTTTTTGTCTCTTAATTGCTGTAGTTGATGTCAAGGTCAAAGTCACCTTTTTTCTTAATTTGTTACAAGCATTTATTATAATATAGTGGGTGTATTTTTTTACTTTTTTAAACAATTTCTGAAGTTCGTTTAATGTAGATTTGTTCTCTGACAAACACAATATAATATTTGTCTCAAACTTTGTTTTTACTTCAAAAAGTATGTCAATTTGTATCTTTGTCAAAGAAACTATTAAAATGCCACTGAGAGTTGGACTTCTTTGAAATGTAATAAGTTAAAGATCATAGATTACATGGTGAATTTTGTAATTGTTACAATTCATACACTGGCGTATTACCATCAAATAAAGTTGTACTGGCCAATGTACTAACAAGCAGTTATTACCCAGCAGCATTGGAGTAAGCGTTAGCATTAATTTGAAGTCATGTTACTGGCCAGCTGATGCAACAAATCTGAACAATATACAACTAAGTCAATTATTTTCTTGCCTTAAAGCTTTTTTTTCTCCACCATCTCTCGAGGAAAATATGTGGCTCCTCGGCAGCTGAATTCTCCACTGTGTTTAGCAGCTAGTATTGTAGTGCACAATGTGTGTTTTCAGAGCTTTTTGTATTTAAAGTAATTCTGTGCTGGAGTAAGTCTGGTCTTCCTCTCTTCTCACTATGCAGGTATTGCCTCCATGACAGTGCCAGTGTACGTTGCTGAGGCCTCTCCACCCCACCTCAGAGGGCAGCTGGTGACGGTCAACACACTTTTCATCACTGGTGGACAGTTCACTGCCAGCCTCATTGATGGCGCCTTCAGCTACCTGCAGCGTGATGGGTGGAGGTCAGACACAGGCAGAGACATGCAACTCACACATACAGAAGAAGTACTAAGCTACATTTTGGATAAAAAACAGCGAAAATCTAATCTTACACACCGGCATGTATATACTTTAAGTACTTTTGAAAGGCTGTAGGGATTCCATCTCCCTTTGTGATTGATGATCATTTAGTCAGATATAAGTGTCTTTTCTTTGGGTTTTTATCAAATGTCAGAGTAAGTCGGGCTGGCTTAGACCCTCATTCCAAATGTCACCACATGCACAGGTCAACCTCTAACATTTGCTGAGAGCAGCTGTAATGTATGTTTGAAAAATACTGTACTGTCTTCACTTTTTCCCTTTTCCATTTGCGTCTTTTCCTGCTGTCAAACTCGATGTAAGCTTACAGCCTCCAGAGTGTTTGAATGTTGAGCTGAGAGATCCCGTAGATAAGACTTGTCCTTTTTTTCCAAGGATTTGCTTCAGCTACAATTCGGATGAAGATGGCTGAGATCGTTAAGAAGCCCATAGATTGGTGTGATTCATACTTGATAATGGCTTTTTTTTGAGACACATATTGAGTTTAGACTATGAATGACATCTTTGCCTGTGTAGCAGAAGAAAAGCCCACTTTGGTGAAAGGATATGGATTTCTTTTGGTTGCATAAAACGTAGACCTGCTGCTTCTTCACTTCTGCAGATAGTGTTTCCTTACACTTTGTCCTTATTACAATCTTTTCCTCCCCCATTCTTTTATTTCTTATCCCCTTTGCCATCCTGACATATAATTGCTTAGTTCTGTTTTAGGGTTTGTGTTGAACCCTGATCGTGTGCATGAAATAATGCAGATAGGCAATTTTCCTTATTAACATAACAGCCCAGTGTATCAGTGATTTTGTTTGAGTAAAGATATTGTTTCAAAATATCAGAATTTGATGTTTATGTTTATGTGCACTAATGTTAAAGATTTTCAGATTGGGGGAAAATAAGAGCTTTAAAAATTCCTCATGTGTTTTAAAAAAATAGAGTTTTACTGTTGTAGGATTTACCTCTAGCAGTAGAACTAATGTCTCTAATTACTGTTGTTTTGCTGTGCATAAAAACCCACTTATTACAGAACCTTCTCTGTTAAGTTCAGGGTTAAAGTTAAATGCTAAATGTAAATGCTGAGGTTATTTTAAGCTGAGGAATCTAAGTAGAGCCTTGACATTTTCCCCAGTGTTTAATTTTAATGAAGTAAACCACCTGATGCTTGCAAGCAAATAGCTCAACATAAACTGAACTCAGGGTAACCTTTTTGCAAAATATTTGCATAACAAAAGCTTTCTAATGTTGTGATTAGACAAAAACATTAAACAGCTGAGAAACTGTTTTCCAGTGATCAGAATAACATTCCTCTCTCCTGTATACCCTCCCCACCTCCATCCTTTTCCCTCCAGGTACATGTTGGGTCTGTCTGTGCTTCCTGCTGTACTCCAGTTCATTGGATTCCTGTTTCTGCCTGAGAGTCCTCGCTGGTTAATCCAGCGCGGGTTGACTCAGAAGGCCCGCCGCGTGCTCAGTCAGATCCGGGGCAACCAGAACATTGACGAGGAGTACGACAGCATCAAGAACAGTCTGGACGAGGAGGACAGCGGAGGAGGTACTGAGAAGAAAAAGGATTGGGGGTGGGGGGGCATTTAAAAAAAAAAAAAAAGTATTCTTATTATGTTTTTTACATTTGTATAACAAGAGTACCTTCACAGGTATCCACGCAGTGGGTGACAATCTTTTATTTTATTTCATTGAATATCAGTGGAGAAAAAATAGGTCAAACACAGATTAAGCCATTAACTTGCGAGTGCACCACACTGGGTGCAATTATTAATGCAGCTCTTGCTTATGCATGGCTCTCAAGGTTAAGGCCAAAAGCAAGTACCTTTTAGTCCATCTGATTAAACAGCTAAATCTGCGCTGCAATGTGCTGATGTTGAACTTCAACAATGCTGAAAATTTCATTTGATTGTCAAATAGTCAATAACTTTAGAACAAGTAGCTGCAGCTAAGTTTAATTGTGGTTGAAAAACTGTCACAATTGCTGATAAATTTTACAAAGCAAGACGCAAGAAAAGTGTTGGTAGTTCAATACTAGATGAGAAGAAGCACAAATGAGACTGCATTGCTATTTGTTAATGTAATAAAACCTCTTGACACAATCTTTTCAAGGCATTTCAGTAATGTAGAGGTTTGATGTATGTAGAAGTGCAAATGTCTTTCTTATGTACCAGAGTGATTGATTAGCTCCTGCAAAGGCATACAATGCTGTGGGTGTCAAGAGATGATTGGAAACATGTCTGAAAAGGAGCAGCTGATCGTTGAAGTCACATTATTAACACCTCACAGCTGATGTAATCACAAGCTTGAGCCTTGAAGGCAGCAGTCTCCTTTTCCAGTCACTTTGGCATCCTCTGTGAGGCTTATTCTACAGTACATGTTCCCTCCTGTTGTTTCTTATTGAAACAACAGTAAGTCATTCAGTTGCTTTGTTGCGTTCACTTGACTCCTGGGGAGATGATGGTAACCTGCCAGTCAAGCAGAGAGAGCTGTAACATTGCATCTTTTCTCTCGGTTTTCCGTTGACATGGTTTCCACGACTTCTTTTGTCTGTCTCAAGATGACTTTGTAGATCTTCTGTTTATTCAGGTAAAAACACCTGCTGCTGTCAGGAATATAAAGGACATCATTTTCTGTATAACTGTGAATGTTTCCTCATGGAGAAACTGGTGTTTGGTGCTTTGTAGTTGAAATCTTTTGTTGTAAGCCATCCCCTGGCAATGTCACAGATGACCGCTCTGAGTTGAAATATTTTCAGTTTTGACCCCCATTGCCGGAGTTGCTGTTAGTTACATGAAATTGTTTCAGCCTTCAAAAAGGTGAATTAGCTCCATTGTTTGAAAGGCACCCAAACAGAAAGTGAAGGAGATTATTGTGACCGAGTATAGAATATACTCTCTTCTTCATGTTCAATTATTGTTTGAGCTGACCTTTGCTTGCCCACACTGAGGCTGCTGCTGTTATGAGCCATTGCAAGCACGAGCAGACGGTATTGAACTCCGTTGTCAAGATGACAGCCGACTGAGCTTTATTAGCTCATATTGCTGCTTCATAACACGGCTTTTGGCAATTATGAAATTAAATTTTTTTCGAAGGTACATGGTGGTCTAATCTTATAGATCCTTACCTAACACTCTAATCTCTTTTAAATCCCTGTTCAAATCAATCTGAGAAGGCTATCGCTTAAAGACAAACGCACACACACACTCACTAACACATACAAATATACACACTTGTATTTACCCACTTTTGGTCATACTGTTTATCTGCCATCTGTTTATGCTTGTGTGTGAGAGAGGGCAGTTCAATTAAGTCCACAAAAGAGAGACATTATGCACATTCACACACAGCAAGCATATGGTGTCATAATCACTGCAGTGATGTGAATTTTAATCCAGTTCCAAAAACTGCCTTTTATAATTTTCACTGCTTGCAACCTCTTCGTTTCTTTTGGGGATTTCTAGTCTGTTTTTAACAGGTATAACGCACACTGATAAAATTCACTGTAAATGTGCCAGTGTTAGCCAAAGGGCAAGTTTCCAACTGTTCTCACTGGGCCAAATAAATTATAACTGAAGTAACAAAAAGGAAAAGAAAAAGAAAAACATAAATTCATACCAGAAGTGCGAAAGCAAAACACAAATACAAAGTGAGGGTACACAGCTAATGTAGCGAGACAACTGTCATTCATTAATGTCTACATGTGTTTACATTTGTCTTTTAAAGATCAAAAATGCAGTAGCACAAGTATAAGAAATGCAAGTTCATCAAATAAACTTTTTTTTTTCTATAGCTTAAGCATAAATAAACATAAACAGTAGCATGTATAGCTAGCTACATTCGTAAACATGTTTAGGAAAGCACATCAGCTGTGTGCCAATGAAATCCTGAATTATTCAGGCTTTAATTCAGAATAGAGTTGCTCTTGGGTAACCGATCCCTAACAAACTTGTCATCCAAGAGAATGTTATGTTTATGAAAAATGAGTGGTTAGTCTTTCTCCTAAAACATATTCTCATATACAGTGAAACATAAAATTTAGAAATACAAGTATGAGGCGTTACAACAACTGCTGTCCCCTGAGGTTTTTAGCCAAGATGCGAAACAGAGTTATGTGAAAAAGGAGAAGTAGGGTTAAGGGAATCATTGTGTCTTATAGAATTTTGCAACTTTAGACGTCAGATAATTGTGAATTAATTTAAAAGGTTTTAGGGTTCGATCATTTTTTTTCCAAATGATTACATGCAGATAATTTTTTGAGACAGAGGCAAGTCTGCCATGAAGTTGTAAGTGCGATTGAGGAAGATCACTTTCGGGATCGAGAAAGAAGGGTCGATTGACAGGCATGAGATGACAAGTAGGCAGAGACGGAAAGAACTGGGGAAGAAAGGGAAGATGAGTCAAGTCAAGAAGAGTTGAAGGAGAGGAGAGAAAATTGGATTCATCCTGCGACTAATCAACCTTGACAACAGAGAACACCATGTCTCAGGAACGAGTGGCATCCATACATCCCCTGGGACCATGTGGCCTGCAGTGAAGAGAGGCCTGTATCACACAAAGAAACATAATCCCACACTGATGTACAAAAACACTACAGACATTGGAGTGTCCCTCTCCTGGGAAACAGAAGAGGGACACTGTTTGTCTAGTGCATGTGTGCCCAGCACTTTCCTTTTCATGTCACTGTCCCCCCCCTCACTGTAACTCATCACTACAGCCAGTGATTAAGACCCCTTTTACTGTGGTTAAAAACCCACTAACATCTGTTTTTTTTCTCACTGGAAAAAGTACAACCAGTGAACATGTCTGGATTAAAAGATGCTGCATTAGTCACAGGTATTTTTTAATGTTATGACAACATAGCTGTATGAGGTGTGAAAAAAATAAAAATGCAGTAATGTGTAGTAATGTGCATGTAACAGGTGCAAGCAGTAACTTTAGTGAGTAAGTATTAATGGCAACGTACCTTGTAATCATCAGCACCTGAGTTACATGCATTTTTGTGGGCACTTTGCAATTACCACAAACTGGTACTTTGGTCCATGGCGACAACCAAGGGAGCAAACCTCTTTTGGTAAACAAAAAGAAGCTGCTTCTGTCTAGCATCTCTCTCAGATGCCCAAGAATGTCACAATAGTATTCTGCATTGACAGCCAAACCCTGCATGTAAAGAAAACCACCAACATGCACTTGGTAATGCATTTGATCTGTCATGTCTTCTTTGGTCTTGGAGACTTTAGCTGTGATGATCCTTAGCATGAGTTCTGGGTCATCTAGGGTCTGTTGACAGAGATCCTCACAGAAAGTGCATCTTTTATTTAGTTTTGTTTGGGATGATGATGTAGCTGGAGGGAGTAATTGAAAACTTACCAAATGAACTCCATAATGAAAGTTGCTGTCTAATGAACTCACCAACAAGCCACTTTGTACTTTGCAATAAAACTTTACTCTAGGTGGTTCTTACTTAACCCTTAAACATCTTCCTTTTATGGCTTCTCTGAAATAGGTAAATGAAAAAGCATATAAAAGAGAACTACCAGGCCGAAAATGCATATATACATTAGTGAATTTGTTAGTAGTTAATCAGCAAATTGAAAAATGTCAAGTATGTTCAAAACGAAGCAAAAATTGAACACTTAAATTGTTGTGCATATACAATAGCTTTAGTTCCCAGGTGATCAGTGGATGTTAACAGGTTACATCCATGACATATCTTATGCACTCTGCAGCAATGTTGCCACATGTTTATACTGTTTGATTATCTAGAATTTAAGTATATGGATTTGCCAATCAAAATCAGAATTGGTTGCGCAATGATTTTTTCAATCATTAGCATCAATAAAGCTTGGCATATTTCAGTGTTTTGATAGTTTTCTATTCTCGCTTTTTTATGTCCTCAAAGTTTTAAATAGCCTTGAGCCAACTTGAAATTAGCAACATGTGCAACAATTTTGAACAAATTTGTCATTTAGTGAATTAACCTCATTGGGTGTGAACATTGAGCAACTTATTTTTATTACTTTTAAAAATGCTCAATAATAAATAAATTATCCAAAAGTTGCTTTTTTTTTTAAATGGTATCTGAATACAGTACAAAACAAATTCCTATGTAATTTATATTACAATGATAAATGAATAAACCTTTATACATTTTTGCAAAAAAAAAAAAAAAAGTTTTAAAGGGAATATCTTTCCCTTATTACATACCTTTGGGACTGGTTAACTGGTTGAGTTTTGTGGGGGGTTTTCTGTCATTGAAAGAAAAACTATGTTTTTACCCATAATACCCATTATTTACCTTAAATAATAGAAAATGTTTGTTTTGATCAGGTTGTGATATTTGAGACCCATCAATTCATAAAAGTTTTTAATCAAAAGGTTTTTGAGCATTTGCTCCTTAGCATTAAGAAGTGTTTAACAAAGATGTCTCATTCAACTGGAAGTTGAAACAAATGCTGTACAGAATTTAAATCATATGGATCCAGTAAACTGAATTTCTCTTTCTTATGGGACATTTGCTGTAAGTACAACATTTCCAAATCCCTTTAGCTTTAAGTTTTAAGGCATAAATGCAACCACCGCCTTTGTACTTTTGATAAAAATTGTGTCACAGATGATTCCCAGCATTTGGGATTTGTCACAAGTAGGCCTGCACAGCTCATCAAAGTATTAAATAGATCTAGTATATCGACAAAACTAATGTGGAAATGTTGTATATGATGCCTTTAAATCCTGAATATTTAAATCCCAATATAATAAGGTTTGTGGAACTTTTAACAGATATAACTTCTTGAAGAATCGGGTGAAAAGGGCAGCCATTACATGACAGAACACAGTATGACTATTTAAATTTGCTTCTCCCTCTCAGGGGAGCAGAATTTGCTCATATCTTTTTCAAATTTAGCATCATTCTTGTTTTGGTCCTGTAGCTCACATGTGTTCAAACACTCCGTCGAAGCAGTATTTGGTGTTAAGGAATCTTTTTATTGTGTGACCACCATCTCTGCCACATCATTTCATGCCTGCACTGCTGGTATGTTTGCAATTTACATGCTCTTTTTTAGGGCCGACATTCGACCTGGAGACCACCTGTTGCCTAGCAACCAGACAGGTGGATTAGGAGGACATAGAAATTCGTATACAGACAGATGGAGGAGGAATTAACAAAAAAAAAAATGCTCTCAAGGGTTCAAAACAATTTATTTGGTGACTGAGTCTCCTGATTGGCTTAGTCATGGTCAGGCTACATCAAACATACACCTGATCGATTCTGTGGGGAGAACGTTCTTGTAGATAGCAGGATTGAGGTCAGAGGAGCTGTGTGGATGCTATGAATAGTGAAATAGAATATCCTCTTGCATTAGTTTTCTTGATGAAAAATTCAGATGTCAAGGAATTTTCTTGTAAAATGCAGAAATTATATTACCTGGGTCCAGACCTTTGAATCCAGAAAAGCAGTGGATCCAAATAGCGTTGTGAGGGACTAACAGTTAGCCAAGTAGCAGGATAAATAGTCTTGCCATATTATTGTCAACTGGTTGTGAGGTGTCAAGCTGTACGCCAGAAACAAGGACAAAATTATAAAGATGGGGAGTGCTGCTAAAATATAATACAGGATTCTGTTAGTTTATGTCACCCCATCATGTATTTCTCAGTAGTTATAGAGCAAAGGATTTCAGGAGATCTTTGTAGAGTATTGCCAAAATAGACTATAACATCCATAACTATGTTTTCATGAGTATATATTCACCCATTAAATTAGAATTGTTGTCTTTTCATATTCTTAGGTTGAGCTTTTTAGCTCTACAGAGGGAGTGGTTCCTCATCACCATGTGTCTACTGTGGCCCAGAATGTACAAACCAAACAATGGCTCTCAGGAGGGCCTTTGCTTGTTTTGCACATTTTACGATCACTGTAGACTCCCTTACTTGCTTGGTGGACAAGCTAGTGTGCAATCTGCAACTTTACCTCTAGATGGTACTAAATCCTACACACTTTGCCTTTACAGTGTTTTCAGAAACATATTTAAGTGGTCTGCTTAGCAGTGATATGAGAAAGTTTGTGACCCTACGACCATTAGGAAGACAGATGAGCCAAAACCAAACGCTAAACCTGCAGAATGTCATCCATCTGCTGGAACTTTCATTGGTAAAGTGCATTCAGTTATGTTGGTGATTAGTGGTTAGTCAGGGAAAACTGAATCCCTCTCTCCCACAGAAACCACTTACAGTGAAGGCAGAGACTAAAGACAGACTCTGTGTCTCTCTTTAGTCAAACAAACTGACAGTTCTGTCTGATGTCAAGTGAAAAAAAATCACAAGAAGTGAGGCAAAGACAATCAGAAAGCATGAAGTGACGGTTGTTGTAACTTACACCTTCATTTCTTTTTTATACAATAAAGGATGATCCTTTGGCCCCATTACATGCAAACAGACACACACCATTGGTCACAAAACCTTGTGTAACTCAGGTGCTGTTGATTAAGTGATCTAACTGGGAATACTGACTCAGAAAATTTATGAACTTCATTGCTTGCACCTGCTGCATGGCCACTGCTGTGTAGCACTCATTTTGTGTTAAATAGAAAGTCTCTTAAGCTTTTGATTGTATCTTTGAGTTCCTGCTGTCTAGTGTGATAAGCTGTCTGACTTGCCGGTAGTTCCTCAGCAGGAAGATGGCAGGTAGAGAGGCACCTGTCAGAATTTTAAACACACCTTAATTTTAAACATATCTCATACATATACTATTTCTTATTGGTGGCTGTGCAATTATGACTGTTTACACAAATTAATGTTTAGACCTGTAAAAAATATTCTGCTTTGTCTTTTACACAATGTAAAGCTAGATACAGAAAGTTGAATGTGAGTGATGGGTTCCTCTACATTGTATTGTCTAACCATTCGTTTACAAAGTGACTGTACTAAACACTTATGATTTTGCAGGCAGTTAGAAGGCTATGATACAAGTTAAAGGAAGGGGAGTGTTCCATAAATTTGTCTTCGTTGCCCTTTGGAGTACCTAATAAGTCTGCTGTTACACTGCAGCTGAGGATTCTCAAAGGAGAAAACATGTTTTAGTCCTCAGAACCCATGATTAACCGTTTCTCTGAAAGATTGGGTACTGGCATGAAAGACTCCATAGTAATAAGCCCTTGGCCCTTCTAACCTGTGATCAGTAGCTCTACTCACAGCTCCTGCAACGATATTGATGTTTACTTGTAGGAGCTGTGAGTGTGTGTGTGTGTGTGTGCGTGTGTGTGTGTGTGTGCATGTATTTGTACATGTGCGTTTTCTCACCTGGAAAAACAAATGTGCACCATGCACCTTTTCTGACATGTCTGTTACCATGGAAACAACACTTCCCTTTTCTCTCACCTCAGATGTAACAGTCATTATAGTGCACACAACCCCCTTACCCCCCCGGCTTCCTCTTCCTCGCGCACACACATGCACACACGTGCACACACGTGCACACACGTGCATGCACACTTAACACATCCTGAATTCCCAAAGGTGTTAAAGGCCCTGTGGTCAAAACCTGATAATGATGGAAGGATTATTATAGAAAGAACAGCAGCACACGTAGCGATCACCACACAGCTGTCATCACCTCCTGACAAAGTGTAGTCAGTTTCCTATTAAAGAAGCATTATGTATGCAGAACAATTTTCAAGAATGTGTGTTCCAACATATATACATAACATAAATCCACTTTGCAGGAGTATAGCCTTTAAATATAACTTAAAATATAAAGTCCTCTAATGCTCTTAAATGAAAGTATTTTTTTTTCTTTTCTTCTTGATATTGTATTATACTAGTTATTAAAGCCAATGCAACTCAGTCAATTCTTATGGTAAAATAACTGCTGAATATAAAACTGGCCACCTTTGTAAAGGCACAGGGGAGTATTTCTATTCTTTGAGCTAAATATGATTCCAAAAATTAAGATAGCCCTCAAAGTTTCTTGTTTATTTAAACATGTGGGTCTCATATGATGTCCTTGTTCCCTAAGGAACATATTGTAGGCATTACTGACTTTGCTGCTTTAACATCCGGCTATTGTGAATATGAGTGAATATAGAAACTTTTGAGTCCCTGCTTCATCTTTTGACAGAGTTTTAAAGATGTGATGATGATGTGTTTTCAGCCTTAAGTCAATGAGCTCTGATTACTGTCTGTTCAGCCTGAGAGGTGGTTGTGGTGGTGGGAGGTTGTTGATGACAAAGAGATAGTGAAGTGGAAAATAGAGGTGTTTGGGCATCAATTGTGATGGAGAAGCAATAATGTGGCAATATTGCTGGCCAATTCTGTCATCTATTATATTGCCATTTTTCTTGAGAAACTTCATAGTGCCCTATATTGAACACATTGATTTCTTCTGAAGGCTTGTTCATAACAGCTCTTGGTGCAAGCAATGCTGAGCAGACTGATGTAACTTTATAAAAAAAAGGTCATAAATCGTGACTGAGTAATGGAGGTGGCATCAAGCAGTAGATCACTATATCTACTGCTTCATGTCGTTTCTTTTTCTTTTTGTTCTGCAGCAATTAAAGCAAAAAGCCAACAAGCAAATTTCATTGGAGAGACAATGCTGTAGTCAGCTTGAATTTATATTAATCATAAAGGTATCATTTTTTTTCAGACAAAGTGTTTTAAAACCACACCAACAAAACTGTCCACTTCTCATCTGTGTAAAACAATATCCAGTATGTTTTATGCATACTGTTTTGTTTGTAGCTGAGGCTGGTAAATGCTTCACCTTGTTCACCAGCTGGCTGCTACCCTTGTCTGCCATCCTTTTCGTCCTAGACAGATAGCATATAGTGTTTTTTATTAGAGCTTTTCAAATGCAGCAGAAAGTAGTTGACAGAAGCCCGACTAAACCAAAACAGTGAAGTTGGAGGCCATTAAACCAAAACAATGAGCTGAAAGACACTTAAATGCATTAAAAAGCTGCAGCCCAAGTTGAGTGATAAACCTCACTAAGCATTTGTCATTTGGCATCTGTAGAACTTTGAAGATTTGTAGATTTGGGGTTCTAGTATTTATTTGAAGAAAAGTGCTTTTACCCTGTTTGTTACGGAAATGGACCACAGAATCAGGACCCAGATGCAGAGGTGTGCAAAAAATGCGAGTCTTTATTTACAAAATAACACAACAAAAAACACCCAGAAGGGGAAAAAACGGAGAAGGCGATTTTCAATACAAAAAAACACAAAAACCCACAACGGCAAAAAGTAACAACGAAAAATGACCAGGAACAAAACTCACTGGCAACCTAGGCTTACTCAACAGCTAGAAC
>JAQNCA010000018.1:5623004-5635937 GCA_029783725.1 Acanthurus tractus
TTACCAGCAGACTTCATAATGACTTTAGAGATTTTATTACTGGCCAATGGGATTGGATAGATGGATGAGATTGTGTCTTCATGTGTGAGTGTGTGCATGTTTGTGTGTGTGTGTGTGTGTCTGTGTCTGTGTCTGTGTCTGTGTCTGTGTCTGTGTCTGTGTCTGTGTCTGTGTCTGTGTTTGTCTGTCTGTCTGTGACTCACATGTTTGTGAATGCAGCTATGAAAGCTGGAGCAGCCCATTACGGCACATTTGCAACAAAAATGTTCAGCAAAGTTTCTGAGCATCTACTCATTTAGACAAGTTTGTTTCACCTGAAAAGAAGAAATCAAGGCATCAGAAATAATTTCCTCTATATCGTAATTAGCAGCAAGCATTTTCTTGTACCTTATGCATAAATGCACCATTGTAAATGCCTGTCTTAACCGATGCTGCTCCAACAACCAAACAAAGGTGCAAATCTGCTGAAAAGGTTTTACCAAAAATTGGATTATACGGCCTGTGTTTTGTCTGCTATTTTTATAAACAGGCCTAGAGCATGGTCATAATGCATTTAAAGAGTAACTGCACCCAGTCTTATAATGCTGCTTGTGCTGACAACTAATAGTGACATGTGGCATCTTTACTCTTGTTCTTTTTTAATTTGTCAAATTTTCTTATTAGCCTCTTAAAAACAAATTCTCCATCTCCATCCTGATTCCTGATTAGTTCTAGTAGCGTGATTGAAATTTCAAAAGGAACGCACATTTACATGAAGAAGGAGGTGTTTCAGCCACGGCTAATATATTCAGTTTACTTATGGCAACTGTCAGGTAACTTAATCAGGGTTGTAGCAATCGCCTGATGTTTTTGTCATTACTTCCTTTTGGAATAATCAACTTGTTGCACAGTAAGAAGCCCAGACAGTGCAGTGAAATACTAAACTGATAAGCGTGTACTGAGTATGTGATGTATTGAGCCTCAGATAAGAGTATCAAAATGAGCAGATGGGCTTCATAAACTAGTGTGGAGTTATTGTTTAAACCAACTGCAAAAACTGAACAGAGGAAAGTTTTTCACTGATTCTAACTCTAAACCAAAGATTTCTGTTCCTTTTCTTTGCATCTGCCTAATGGTGGTTTTCATCACAGCAGCCAGTTTCCCTGATTGCCTTCAGGAGAGAAATCTCTTTTTAGATCTCCCCATCTCTTCAACACACATTTGTTTTCTTCCTCCGCATTTAAACGCTTCAGGCTCTCTCAAATCACTGAGCCAGCACTTTAGAGGAGCGATAAGAAGTTTTAAAGAAGCATTTCATTTACCATCTATCTCACTGTCATTGTATCTTTCCCTTAAAACGAACTTTTTTTGAAGTTTTTTCTTAAATCTTATCACACTGTTTTTCTCCTCATCTGTATGTATTTGCCATCTTGTCTTTTTCCACGGATTGTTGAATGGATCAATCAAACATCGATTTTGTCTACTTATCATCTTTCAGAGGCTTTGTTTTGTGCCAAGCTGTCTCGGCACATTGTGCACCGGTGCCTCTCCTCTGTGTACTACATTGTTCAGTGCACGTGTTACATAAACCCACTCAGTTTGACTCAAGGCTGTTGAGCAATAGGTGTGAGTGAGTCATGCAGAGAGGAGACAGTGTATAAAAAGATTTTGACTAGAACAGATGTGACAAGTTCTTTACTACTGAACTCCCATCGCCTCCCTGGAAACTATTGAGATGTTCACTAGGAAGTGCTGCTATGTCACTGACGTAGTGTCTGTAATGAGAAAAGCAACAAATCAAAGTTATTTTGTTTGGTTTTTTTCTTTAAGTTCTAAGCAAACTTTTTCAGAAGTGACGCTGTTTTTCATCAGTATTAAAGCCATTTTGAAGGTTCCCTATTATTGTGCTCTTAAGGCATCAATACAACAGACAAAGAGACTACATTGGTAGACACAGTTGGAATTAAAACAACATAAAATGTTTTGACAGCTGAAGTTTTTTTTCCATTGCTAGCAAGCACAATTGCTGAACCCCTTTGACACAACTCTTCATACAGTTGGTCTACAAAAAGTCTTACCTTCAAAACCTACTCATGACGACATGAAAAAAAGATAAATCTTTCTTTTCAAAGGTTTGAAGGATTTTTAAAATTAATCAGTAAATCACTTTAGATTAAGAATATTACAATTTCATTACTGCAAGAAAATATAGTTAACAAGGACAAATAAAAAATACAGCCATTTTCTTTCATATCTGTTATTCTTTACTAAATCTTTGAACATAATAATATACTTGTAAAATACAAAAAGTGAAAACTAATACAACATGTGCGATGAACTGCAAATGATGCAGTTACATGAGTGTGAAGAGAAAAGATCAACAGAGACACCGACCATGCTTTTCCTTTTGCACATAGTTGGTGGAGAATAGATAAGAAAGACTTGATAGGTTTGGGGAACTGCTGTCATTCAATGCATTTTGTATGAAAGCGATAAAAAATGATTCACAATGTGGTCCATGTAGTCTTCTATTTGAGTGACTATGTGAAGAGTTTTGACATTTTCACTTTAGACCAGTACGATGTTAGCAATCAAAACAAGTGTTGAACACTAGCAGGTTAAGTATGGATGTTGCTTCCAATGACAACAGATCTTTTTCCTCCCTGTGGGTCTTCATTCACCTTTCTTAACTCCCTCTCCTTCCCTCCGTCCTCCTCTCATATAGAAGCACACTAATTAAACAGACTCTGCAGGAGAAGCAGATCAGATTCAGATCACAAGTCACACCACCCTGCAGGCATGAAGGTCGTCTGTGCACCTTTTGAAATGTAGATCACACTTTGCCACCCAGCAGCTTAACAGACTCTTTTACCAACGAGTCTCCCAGAAACGCTGATGTTTGTTGTCAGTCACATGTTTCTGTGAGTCATGTTTGGAATTACTTGTCGTCTACACAGATTGCTGCCCAGATTGGACCCGCTGTCTGCATTCAAAATATGCGTCTTCTGTTTCATGGTTGACTCTTGACTTAAGTGGAGTAACAATAAGCAATCATATCCCCATTTGTAGAACTGATTGTAAGACAACATTTTGACTATTATTTCCTATATTCTTTATGCAGTTTACTTACATTGAGGTTCAGCATGTAAATTACTGATTTGCTTGAAAGCGTTCTGCATTAAGGTTTGGAATACAAGTGCACTAGACATACCAAGTCTCAGACCAAACCCTGTAATACATTACATAAACAATGCTATTTACTAACTGTTAACTATAATTGCTATTTACTAACCTGAAGTGAAGACAGTATACCGCCAGCAAATGGATATCGCATTCACTGGATAAAACTCTTTTTTAATTGGCTGAGGTGCTGAGGGAATAATGAAGCCTTGGGGTTGAGGTCAGGGTAAAACAGGCACAGACAAGACTGTCAGAGGGTTTGATTCCTTTGGATAGCTACAAGTGAATATTGATTTATTATAAGTACACAGTCAGTTGAACACAAGCCATTATGGTTTCCTGAACAGGTGGTTTTGAGGCTTACACATACCAAACTGTGCCTGTTACCCCTGATGTTTCTAAGCAAGCTTTATTTTGAAATTCTAACCCAACATTGCATATTTATGAGTGCTAACTTGACTGCAGAGGAGACCATGTTGTTTCACTCATAGGGGAGGCAAGCTGTGATGTGATGGTGAACCAGCAGCTGTGTTACTTGAGGTTACATCAGGTTGCCCTGTGGTTCTCTGACATAAACTGGGCTACTGTGGCATGCTAACACCACATCCATTTCTGATCCCTGTCTGCCTCTTTGTGCAGGTGTGGTATCCACTAGAGTTACACAGCAGTCAGGAAAACCAAAACTATAATGGCAAATGATGTAATGATGGTGTACATGCTGAAATCACAGTAAAAATGTTGAGCAAAGTAATGTGGAGGCTACATTTTGTGCCCTTCCTGGTGATAGGTTGGTGAACCATGCAAACAGGCAGACGCGTTCTGGCAGCCTGTAACTTTACTCAGCGTTTGGATGCTAAATACTAGGAATCTAGTGTGCATGTAAATCTAGCTGTAAGCCGACACATTTTAGTTTGTTTAATATATAAAGAGTGATGAAAGGGTTGGTTTAGGTGAGTTTCTGCACTTTTGTGCACATTGGGAGCCTTCAGATGAGATCCTTGCTTTGCTCCATATTTTAAAAAAGGTTTATAATTTTGAATTAAAAAAAAGTACAGTGTACACTAACCTAGCTCTGCAGATTCAAGTGGTGTCCATGAGCTTCACCTTGGTTAAGAAACTGTGCAGTGAAAAAGATATTAAATAATAGTTTCCAGTCTTGTGTAGCTGCCTCCACAAAAAACATGTCAGCAGTCTTGTAACTAAAGGATAAGTTTGTGTGGGTCACTGTGATGCAGAATAAGCATAGAGGAGAAAGCAAAAATGACAAATAGAGAACAAAAGAATTCTTTTTTCTAAGCTCTCTCTTCCCCTGTAGGATTTTTTTTTTTTTTTGCAGCTTATTAATAATTGAGCAAGGAGAGTTATGCGATGGCAGATCTATCATGATTCCCCCTCCCCGCCTTTCACAGTCCCTGCATGGATAGATGGATATTGAAACTCCCTCGCTCACACTCTTAAACACAGTATTTCTGTCTCAGTTGGCTCAGATTGCAGAAGAAAATCCCCTCATGCCAGATAAGACAGAACGTGTGAAAAAAGGAATACAGTATTTGAAGAGTAATTGTGTATTCAGTTCAAAGGCAGTTTTTTTCAAAGTGGTGTTTCTTCAACATGTCACAGCTATTAAAAAGCATATCTCTGTGTTTTTGTGGTCAGCAAAATAGTCCAACAATACTGCAGAATTATCAGAAATACAATGGAAAGTGCATCTGTGCAAGGATTTCTCTCTGTGTTTCTATTTATGCCTTTTCTTTTGGACCATTAAGATCCCTTGTTTCTCCCTCATACACACACTAACACACTTCTTTCCCTCAGGACTTCACTACCCACCAGTTTTGGGTCAAACTGGCAATAGCTGATTCTTGCATAACGAACATACACAGAAATCTAGTTAGGTTGAATCTAAGCATGGTGTTGTCATCTAGAGCCAGGATATTACTTCTAGTGAAATGATAAAAGACAGCAGTCCTTGAACTTTATTTTTGTGTGCATTAATGACAGTGTGTCTGAGAGGAAGGCTGTGTTACTGCTGAATAATAGAAGTCTCGGTTGAAAAAAATCAGATGGAGTTGAAAGATGAATGTGCCTCTGCATGTGTCCTCTTGACTTCAGGTTTGCACTGTCTGCCTGCTGTTATGATCTGAGTCTGACTTACATAACCAGGCAATGACTTTCGAGCTCTTTTCAAACCAAGATGGGGAAGTTTCACTCTTTGGTTTTGTTACAGCTCCTGTTTCTTTTCCTGCCTCGTCCTGTGTCCTTCTGCCTGTGTCAAACCCTCTTTTGTTTCGCCATGAGGCTACAGAGATTGACAGGCACAGCATTACAGACAGGAAAGGCAGCCTCCTGTGCTCTATTGATTAACTGCTTTGATGTTATTAGTTTCAAACTGGAGAGACAGTGGTTTTGTTAACATGAGATGCTGGCTTATACCAGTAACAATGAAATACAAAGACATATATTAGAGAGACAACTGATCATAAAATGGTCTGTCGGAAAGTTTTTCGGTAACATCTTGCATGACTTTGATACAGCTAGTTGCTTCATTATCTAGTCTCTTTGGTGCTTAAATTACTCGTGGAAGTAAGAATGCCATCAAGAAATTTTGCCATTGTGGAACTGAAGGTGTCATAAATATCAATAATGAAGGAGGTGTTCTTGCCTGTTTGCATGAGAGGTGCTTGCTGAACATATTAACGTATCGACAAATTTTAATCGGACCACTTTCTCTGCAAAAGATGCTTGCAGTTGCAGTTGTGAGGTCAAACTGATTCTGCAGCTACAAGCTGATACCTGCTGATTTTACCAACAGGTTCTTATCCCACATCGTCAAATATCTCTGCTTCTGCTGCCCACTTGATATAGATGCAAAAAAGTACCCTCACTGTCTTCTGCAAAAGGCTCCCTTTTATGTCTGTCCGACATGCAAAACATTCTTGCTACAAAGCCTTTCAAAATATGTGACTTATGATCACAATCGTAGTTTGGTTAGGTTAAGGTAACAAAGTTACTTGGTTAAGTTGAGGTTTCACTTTCAATGTCACATTTTGAACCCTGGTATGCGATACTTGGATACTCTTGGTTCTGTTTTTAACCTTTCACTATACTTTTCACAATGCTAAACTTATTTATCACTGTTTTGCAGCACAGACACAATAAAAAATCATACCCCCTAACAATGGATTACAGTAGACATGATCAGATATAACAAAAGCTAGTCAAAACTGATACTGTGGAGAAGAGTGTTCAACATCAGGTGCTAAATACGTTTTTATAGGCGTCAAATAAGACGTCACATCTGCGCTGTGTTTTCAATTTCTTTGAGCACTTGCTTGGGTCTGAGTAATCAGTGACAATTCTGCTACGTTACCATATGCATACCATATCAGTGACTGTGTGGGTGAGTCTCCATTCATTCATCCATCCATCTATCTATCTATCCATCCATCTGTCTGGTGCTCAGCTCCTGGCAACCACTGGCCCCTCAGTGCCCTTAGATATACACAGCTGCTCCCCTGCATCTGCAGACAGAACTCTCGGCTACTGATGAGATTTGATCAGATCCACTTAAAATGCTGTTTTTCTCTGAAGCTACGGGTCCAGAGTGATCCTCAATATCTAAAAGATGACCAGGAAATAACCATTAAAGATTCTCTCTTTGCAAAAATCAATGCTTTTAGGTTTAAAAAAGTAGGATTTATGTATCCAGTGGCATCTGTATTGTAATTCTTACCACATATGTAATGTTAATGTCACATCACAGCCTCTTCATGCTATTATTACCCATTCACTCACATGCAGGCTCCAGGTGACTTTCTCAGTCTGGCATCAGGATTGCCGCTCTCTCAGGTACTTGGCAGGATCTTGAGCTGATTTTATTTTCATTTTCTTCCTCTAAACATGGCCCCTGATGTAAAGGTGTTCCAACGAATACTGAGACCTGCCAAAGAATCAAAAAGTACAGAAATAAAAGCTTCCTCAAGTGTCTCCTTTAAAAAAATATCTCAATAGTTGAATATGTTTCTTCATGTGACAAATTTCCAGGTAAAGTAGTTGAAAATACTGCTGTAGCTTATATTTGTTGGATCTAATTTTATGATTAATACTGGAAATACATCAGTTATATGAAACCATTGTAATATTTCCTAAATTCAAAATGAGCTGTTGTATTGACCTAACGTGATTACTCCTGAGTCAAATGTAATTATCCTGAAAAAATGGGATTTCCCGAAAGTTTAACATACTTAGATTCCATTGAACTAATTTAGTTTTCAGTTAGCTAAACATAACTTTGTCCCATTACTGTAATTTTATTTTACCATAAACTATATTTACAAAAATTGCATTACTTGAATGTATTTTCCTCTTGTCTTTATGACACTCCAGCATGCTGAGTGGGGTTTTTTGCCTGTTAAAAAGCATTTCTTTCACATTGTTGTATTTTGAGTCTATTTGAGTCATAGACTGATAATGAGAAGCTTAAAAACAGTGGTTCATGGTGCTGTAACCTGACCGTAGCTCATTAAAAACAAGCTGTAAAGAAACCAAAATTCATAGTCTGTTAAAATGAGTTAAATGGCTTAAGGGTCCAGTTTAAACTTTTTTTTTGTTTACCCAGTGCGCCTGTAATTACATTCCTTCTCAATTGTCCAAAAAATGGCTTTTTTTATGTAAATAACCTTAGGCTATGACTGAGAAGAGCTTTCTGTCTCATGATCAGAGTCACTGTAGATGCTGCCTGCTTTTTCTCAATGAAAGTGTGTTCGTTAGTATAGTCACCAATGGAAAATCCACTCTACATTAGGCTGTATGCATTTTGAACCCAAAGTAGAGCTCAGACAAAGTCTCGCAACACATCAAAAGTTAAAAAATTAGGTGAGATGTGGTTTGGAGAGCTGCAGCAAGCAGATGCAGAGAGCTGAGCAGGAAAGTGAACAAATGTTTTATCCAAAATGGCAGGCTCTTCCTTTTACATGACAGTATTTTGACATTGCCTAGTTTAGCTCTAAGGAGAGCTTGAGCTTGATTACATGGTGGCTATTTAGTTGTAACATTATCATTTTGGGAAAAGTAGTTTCTATGTAATTTAGGAAAATGGGCCACACAGTGGTTTCATAAACACCTCGGTGATAGACCTAATTTCTATTCTCCATTAGTTCTGACCTTCTGTTTTGAACCTCTGTGTGTGGAGTGTGAGGTGCTGTGATCCCTCTCTGATGAGAAGACAGAAGAGAGGTGAGAAAGGACAGAAGAGGGAAAGTATGTTGAAGGAATAATTAGAGAAAGGATTGGGGCTGAGGCAGGAGGGCTGCAGATTGACTGTCCAGGCTTCAGTCCTTGATTGCAGCCCTCTGTATCATGTTAGTTAAGCCTGCTTTCAGCCACTTACTCCCTGAGCACACGTGATTGGATGGATGGAGAGAGCATTTCGTGGATTTGCTTCCATCTTTATAAGCTTTATTAACTTTCCGCCTGCTTCCATCTACCACCTCATTGGTCATCTTTGGTTTATTTGATTGGCGATTGTTCAACAAAAGCTTTTTCCCCCTTCAATGCTGTTGACCGTGTGTTGACCCATGGATAGAAATACATTTCACTGATTTACAGAAGATTTACAAATCAATAAAGGGAATCGGCAGTCAGGATGGATGCCTGGGCATGTTGCTGGAAAGCGTGCTGCCGTCTGACCCTTTATCTCTTCTCTTCTCCTTTCCAGCCATGCTGTATGCTTCATTAAGCTGACTTTGACACATGTTTGAAGCATGAATATAAAGAAACATCTGAAAGGACCAATGGTGCCCTAATTGGCTGTTGCGGTTTGTTGTGCAGCAATGAGAGGTGTTTCCCCAAAGCAGGTAGCCAAGGAAGAGAGCTAATTGGAGATTCCTTCAGCAAAGAAGACAAGAAGAAGAAGAGGGAGCTCGTTCTCATTATAAATAAATCTCATGCCTTCTTTGTTCACCGTATAAACAACCTATTATGATCTCAGAGTGAGGCTATTAGTATTTGCTGGATCGAACAGTGATAAGATATGGAACCAAGGGAAGTCCATGAGGGTGGTGATGGTGAAGAATGATCACAGAGCTCGTGTGGGGAGATTGACATTAGAAAAGAGAGTCTTCCCTTTATAATGCTTTATGTGTGTGTGTGTGTGTGTGTGTGTTGTGCTTTCCACGTCTGGGTTTTTGACAAGCTCCTCTTTTATCAAAACTTATATATATCATTGACTTATTTTACTTGCATCCAGCCATCTGTACCTGAATGCATTATGCATAAAGTTCTGCTCGTTGTAGTAGAGACTAAATGAAATACAGAAATAAAGGAAAGAAAAAGATACAGTTGGAAAGGTTCGGTATGAAAACTGACTTGCAATTACTGCAGTGCCGTGAGACTTAATCACTGTGCTTGTGGCTTGCTGGTAGCTCGCTGACTTGTTTTTCACTGCCATCCTTCTTTCTCAATATCTCTTCTGATTAAATTACAACTGGGTGGTGTTCAACTGAGGAAATGAAGCCGTGTGTTTTGTGAGCTTGTGTGCATGTAGGACTCGTTTGTGAGTGAGTACAGTATAAATGGATTGATACACATTTTTAATTGTAATGTTGTACAAAAATGTGCGATATTGTTCAATACACGAGGATCAAGAGGGGGGAAAGATAGTGTGTCCATATGATTGATTGAATCTGAGTGTGTTTGTGTGTATTTCCGTACTTGTGTATGTGTTTGGCTGAGTAAATTTAGCTCTCCAGACGGCCCTCAGGTCTCCACTCTCTTGATAGTTGACTCTGGCTCATGAATCCTGATTTCCCTGTCGGCTAATCAGATAACAGTAGTCTGCCCCGGTCTCCAGGGATCAACCAATCACACCCCACTAGGTTAACGCCATGGAAATGGCTCAACCCATGCAGGCAACACTTCCTCTTCACTGTCTGAGGTTTAGAACTCTGCTTCAGGGAAAAGCTTGGCTTTAAAAACTGAATCTTAAAAAGACTGTAGATTGTTTAGCAACCACAAAAATGCAAAGTACTGTTTTTGTTTTGGTGCCAGATGCTACTAACTATGCTAGAGGATGCATTTTACCCAACCTCAGCACAAATTAAGTATCTTAACATAATATAACAATAAAAAAGAATGTAGGAATATTTGACTTATAAAGTTTAAAAAATGCTTGATCCTTCATATCCCAAAATGTACTTAGATAGTGACTTTAATCAGATTTTCTGTGCCTGATAAATGCTAATATCTTTTAAGCTCTTGTTTTAAGTTCATACCAAAAGAAACTAAACCCTTAGTCCACTCTAAGATAACCCTTGTGAAATCAAAACATCATGGTTATTTTTTCAGTCTGGCGAAAACTCCTTTGAGCCACAAAACAACTGTTTCAAAAGTTTGGGTAGCACTTCTTAAAACGACTTCTCTAAACCTCATAGGTAAAATATCTGAGTTCAGTTTAAAGTTCCTGTTTTGATAGCATGGCCCGTTGGCCAAGTGAGTATTTTATTGATATCCGGCTGACAGCGTTGAACTTTGATTTTGGCATTACAACTTGTAGGCTACTGACAAACAGTGCTCTTCCCCATTATGCTGAGAAGCTCAGGACAGGACAAACACACCGAGTTGGCTGAAGCTGATGCAGCAGATGGATGGATTCAAAGGTCTGAACTCAGGAAACAGGTCCTGTAAAACTATGTGAAGTTCTGATGAGTAGTCACAGTCGAGTTTGTCAGTCAACAAACTCTCATGGATAAGTTCAATCTGATATGGCGAACTTCGCCGCTTTCAAACTAGAGCCACAATTTCTTCGTTATTGCCACAAATACACAAATGTGTGCAGTGGTTGGATGGTAACAAATAAGGTGATGGTTGTTAATGGTAAATATGGTGATATAATAATGTAAGATATTATGGCTCATATACATTTAACCAATGTCTTTTGAGAACTCTGGCTTCTATTGAACTCTGTGATGCAAAAATAACTACATCATCTCTGAAGGAAATAAGCAACCGCCTTGTTTGAAGTAATTTTGAAATTCAACTGTCAACTCTGGCATGATTCTGATAATTGATATGAATTTTTTCCTCACAGCCAATTAGTGGAAATGCCTCATATCCAAAAGGAAAACCAGTGCTCCTACTGGGCAATATGCTACATATTTGTATCCATGTTAAATTTATACATGCATATAATTATATTTGTTTAAAACCAAGTATGGTAAGTGAGTATTTATTGGTTGTTCACTTCCTGTGGTGACAATTAATTCTTGCGTGTGATGAAGCCACAACACATCTTTTTCTCTCACTATTTTACGGTTAATGCTCATTTTAAGATCATCATCAAAGATGTGGACAAGTCTGCACCTTTATGTAGCTGTCTGCAATGTGTGTCTCAGTTTAAAGTCAATGGGTGTTGTGTTGTACCTGTCAGTATTATGGATGCAGTACCATACAAATGAAAATCCAAAACCTGACAGCCCTAGATATGAGTTTTTACTTGAACTTTGAGAACATAAATTGGGGCTAACTGCAAGATTTTATGAAAAGTGAAATTTAAAAAGTTATGTGTTTGACTCTGTCTGAGTGTTTTGTGAAAATTGCCTCTCATCTCTTTAAAAGGAGCAGAAGTGGCTTCTGCAGTGAAAATGTGGACAAATAGGTGAAAGTTAAAAACCCTTTTTCAGCATGTCAGACTCAAAAAGAATCGAAGATGATAATGTCTCTCTAAGGAGCCTGACAGGTGGCCGTCAAGAGGAAGGCTTAAGTGTGTTTGTGTGTCAGCAGGGGCCTCCTTTACACAGTTTGGTCGGCTTGTCAAACAGCTAAAAGAGATGTTCACTGGTCCAGAGTCCTCCTACACACAGCTGCTCCCAAATAATCAGCCTCCATGTGTGTGTGTCGTTTCATATGTGCAAGCTCATGCTTCTTTCTTGGTGGTATGTTTGTATGTACATGTGTTTGCACAGTCACTTTTGCATCCTGTGCACAGTCCTCCATGATACCTGTGTTTGTGTGTGTGTGTGTGTGTGTCTTGTTTATCTGATCTTTTGGCTCCATGTCTCTTCCTCTTTATCCGACAGCTCCATGCATGTCCACCCGCTCTCTCATCCCATTAAGACCTCTCTTCCCAGGGGATTTGCTTGCCTGTGTGTGCCAGAGATCACAGTCTGGCTCTGCTGCGAGCTAAGTGGGACCTCACGAAGGCCAAAGCCGAGCGTCAAATATTTGCTTCAGCACAAACTGAGATCTGAAAAAGAACAAAATGCAGCTGCTTTGCTATGCTGATCCTCAAGTGATAATTTTCTTTTTACACTTTTCGGGCCCCATAGGGAGGTCAGAGTCAGAGTAACGGGGGAAACATCGGTGGAGCAAACAAAGCCTCGGTGTCTTGTGTGAAGAAATGTCAGAACAGCAGATGGTTGTTGTCATGAACCTTAGTCATCTAATGTGATGACACTGTGACCTATTATACCAACTATAAAGGAATAGTTACAACATTTTGGGAAATGTGCTTATTCGCTGTTTTTGCAGACAAGATTTTAGATTCTTAGAGGTACTGCTGTTATGTCTGTACATTAAATATTGAAGTACTTCAAACAGCTGGTTAGCTTAGCTTCGCTAAAAAAAATGAAAAAGAGGAAAAACAGTTCACCTGGCTCTCTTCAAAGTAACTAAATCCTCCACCACTAACTCTTAAGGTCACTAATTAACATATCATATTTTTTTCATATAATTCAAAGTTTAAAGCCGTTTTATGTCCTGCTCAGGATCTGGGACTTC
>JAQNCA010000018.1:5650617-5682596 GCA_029783725.1 Acanthurus tractus
ACTTGTGAAACATGTTGGTGCTTATTATATTTTCTCTGTTCCACCTGTCACTCTTTATCCATTTACTCCCGACTGCTCCCTCTATTGCACTCCCTCCTTCTGCTTCTCTCGTCTTCTTGGGGTCAGTCTCTTTTCCTCCTTCCCACTTCATCTGTCTTTCTTCCTGGCTGATGTTCGCGTCGTCGATCTCCTTTATGTGCTGAATGAGAGGTTTGGACTCTAAGCTTGACAGGAGGGTGGATCCGTGTTTCCATTTTTAGCCCGGGGTCAGGGCCAGATCACACCTTCTCATGTTTGGCTTCACACCGACTGAGTCTCTTATGTAAAACACAGTGGGTGTGCTTTTGCGTGAGGGTGTATCTGCGTCTGTTTTTTTAGGGGCAAAGAAAGATGACATCTGTGTTGCTCAGTGTGTGTGTGTGTGTAATATGGAGTGTGAAACTCAACCACAGCCTCTCTAATGCATGCTTTTAATCTGCACAGGGAAAAATGATTATTCTGTGGAGGTCTTACTAATCAAACTAGAATTACTTTAATACAGTCTGACCATTAAAGGTTATTACCAGAGGGCTACGGTTCTGGCCTTTAAACATGTTATTACTGGCTGTGTGTAATGATGGGAAACTAGGATTGGTAGCTTATTCTTTGCGATAAAATGGGCCCCGCTAATAGTTGCACTTATTTAGAGCTTTATCACACAGTGTATAAAATGTAAAATGAGAAATGTGAAAGGCTCGTCCTAATGGGCCCATGTGTAGTGGTAACCAAGGGAGCTACATTTCATGCTCCATTCAGTTGTCACATTACGAAGTGGCATTCGCTGTTTCATATAAAACTTGAAGCAGTGACTTCTGGGAGGCTTAGCTGCAGTCTGGTAAGCTAAATGTTAACAGGCTATTAAGTCTATCCCCCCCCCCCCATTATGTATCTGTTAAACAAAATTTTGTTTAATAAAATGTTATTGAATGAGAAAAATAAAGCTTTACTGTAATAAAGAATCTTATACCAAATCTTATACTGAATGTTTTCAGTGGTAGTTCCATGACAGTGGGAGTTTACAGAGACTCACATGACTAAACAAGAAAAAAAATGGAGGCAGCCTGCCTTTATCAGCCTGTTGAGCTTGTGCTACTGTGTTTGCACTAAAAAAAAAGAGAGAAATAATGTGGATAAAGTCATGGTGGAATTAGCATGTCTCATTGATTTTGTAGCACAAACTGTCTCAAACTGGTCTGGGGCAGGCTTGTGCTACAAGCTAACAAGTACGATACATCCAGTTGGTTACACCTCCCCATCAACGTGCCTTTTGCACGTAAGCTTAAAATCTGTCACTGCTCCTTTCAAACAAAGTCTTGTTTGTAAGAGAGAGAGAACCAGAGCTCCAAAACTTGAGCTTCAAAATCAAATATCAGTATGTGGCAGGCAATGTTGATGTTGTGGCGAATTGCCATAAATGAATGAATGTATGGTAAACCCTTCGTCTTTGTTCAGTATGAAAACAACCTTAATCTTGATGGATGTGGTATGAAAAAACTACCAAAAAAAGGGTTGAGTGAGCCTCTCAGGTAATCCTGAGAATTTAGAGACACAGAATAGTAGTGAACGGCACTGTTTTTCCATTTACATCCCCTCAGTGCTGAGTATGAAATCGCTGCAGGACAGTAACAGTTCACTGTAGCTCCCATTGATCCAGGTAATTGAAGCAAATCCAGTGCTGACTCCTGACTAACCTCTGCCCCCCTCCTTGTCTTAAAGCAAGTTTCCACTGTAAACAGAATTGTCAACATGAGTATAAAAATCATGTTTGTGGACATTTTTATCAGACATCTGAAACTACCTCAGAGGCTTTTTTCATTTAGTTCCTGTTTGACTGCCTGGAACTGTTTCATGTCACTTTATGATGTGTCTTAATAATTGACAAGTGGTGGGTGTTTCAGACTTAGTGATGTCACTATCTATCAGGGTTTTATCAGCACTGCGGCGTTCAATTCCACACAACAAATATAAATCTGGAACTTTTTACCAGCGCATGTCAACACAAGTGAAATGTAACTTCCATTTCTAGCATAGAACATACATCATTAGCATTTAGATTGAATCCACTTACAGAATGCAGAAATAAGTTGGCTCATTAAACTGCAATTTTTAACTGGAAGATACAAACAAATACCAAACATATGTCTTTACCACAGCTCTCTGTGTTCCTATTGTAATGATGCATTCTCATCCACGGAAATAGCACCATGAGACTACGAAGCAGCTGCACTTCTTTATACACTGATCTCTTGTCAAAATGTCAGTCTGTGTCAAATGTTTTTTTCCCCACTTGCTGTTATATGATAAGAGAAAAAGCACACATATACAAAGGTGATGCTCTGTGCAGATCTGCAAGGAGAAGCAAGCAATTAGCACAAGCAGAAGTGAAGCTATACACTATAATGTTTTCAAGGTGTTGTTTTCTTCTTTCCCGCTAACAGCAGTTCAGTCACCTTTAACCAAAATAATAAATTAGCACTTTTTTTGTCGGGAGGCTCACGATATACAAGAGTGAGGAAGGAGCTTTCAACACCAGACATACATCTCCACCTTATTCCTGCAGGTTGTTATTCTTAGAAGTTTTTTAAGTAAGAACAGAGTGTTTCTGTGTGTTGGTGTGTGTGTGTACAGGTGGGTGGGTGTGTGTGCTGCAATCAGTAAAATGCAGGTCTGGAGATGGAACACAGCAGGCTGCACTGCTGAGAGCAGAAATAGTGTTTTATGTCCTGCTGGTGTTCCAAAACCAGCTCATTTCTTTTGTGTATTTTTTTGAGTGTGTGCGCATGTTTTTGCCTGTATGTGTGTGTGTGTCTCCCCAGCACATGCAATTGCTCAATTTTATCTAAGTTTGCAGATGACTCATAATAAGGGTGTCTGTAACTTCCATCACCTGCTTAAACTTGTGCAAGTGTAGGTCAGGCTCTCAACATTCGAATTTCACGGTGTCTCATTTCTTGTCCTGCTCTTGTTCTGTCTGACTGGATACCATGGCAGAAAAGTAAAGAGTTATTATGCAAATCCCTCAATTGAATGTCTTTGTTTTGGGGAAGAGAGAGAGCGCAAGAAAAGAGATAATTCTTTTGAAGAGATGAAAAGCAGAGTGCTAATTCTGAGTTGCCTATAGAGACACAGCAAGCAAAACAATGCAGGAGACTTTTTTATTTTGGCTTTTTCTTTAATGAGCATTACCTTCTTTGTATTTGTGTTGCATCCTCTAAGGGTTTTTTGATTACTGTGTGTGTTTAAATGCAACATGTGTGCATCTGAGAATATGTTTTCTCTTTTTTTCAAGCACATAATTTCCATAATGACAGCTTAAATGGGGTCTTTGCAGGTGTGTGTGTTTGTGTGGCCATTATATGAGAGCCTGTCCATGTTTTTTCCCTCGATCGCAGTTACATCAAATCATATTAGAAGTGGGAAATGGACCCGATGCAGGTGTTTGTATTGTTGAACGCAGCCTGTTTAGAGCCTTGTTGATGATGATTGGAGGTAATCTGCCTACGTGGAGCTTTGTGCCAGAGTTACAAGTATAATTACACAAGAGAACAGACAGAGAGAGGAGGAGAGGAGATCGAGGGGATGAGCCATTAAAAGTGACTGGTGAAAGACTATTTATAGGCGATAGCTAACTGTCTTTAGATGAGTGGCTGGTACTCAAGCAGAGAGGCAGCGATAGGTGAGTGGGTTGGTGGTTTGCTCTCGAGAACAGAGGCTTTGGTTGGTTTGTTGATTTTTCTTGATCATCAGCATAAATAAAGATGGACATTGCAGCTCTAAATATCTAGCCAATATATCCCTGATACAGGCGCTGCCATCTTACGCTGTTTATTATGTTATTAATTTACTTTATTTTTTTATTTTGAACATGAACAACAATTAAACATTGTACAAACGAAAGACATATACACAAATAAACATAAAAACAACAGAAAGAAAAAAAACAAAGAGTCAAATAAGTTTGTCATTTGCATGTTCAAAATGGAGTGGGAGGAAGTCGAAACTTATCTAGTCCCGCCCCTTCGCTTTGCACGAATCATCGATAATTAATTTACCTTCTTCCAATTAATAATAATCACAACAGGGAGCTCCCACAACATACACCAATCTTTTCACCTAACTCTCAGCACAAACATAAACACTAATGTAGAGCTTTTTCTTTTGATATTTAGGCTAACATGTTTTTTCTTTAAAACTTGCGGAACCATGTTTTACATCTCAAGAGTAACTTTTTTAGCTTTTAAAGAAATTAAAAAGGATTTGTAATAAACTCTAATCATTGTTTTTGTTGATATTTTTTGAATCTTTATCAGGAAATTCTTTGGACGAATCATTTTACGTTATTGTTATGGGTTACTTTTTTCTGCCTCGTGTCAAATAGGTACTACAGCGCCACCATTCTGCAGATGTCAGGAGTGCGGGACGACAGGCTGGCGATCTGGCTTGCTGGACTCACCACCCTTACCAACTTCCTGTTTACCCTGCTGGGAGTGTGGCTGGTGGAGAGAGTGGGGCGCAGGAAGCTCACCTTGGGCAGTATCATGGGTCAGTCACTGAAAACCTCCACATCAGGTCAGATTGTCTACAAATCCTACTGGTCACTTTTTCATGTGTATATTATGTTTTTTTACATCAGGTACATGTTTGAGTTTGAGTTTGCTGGCCATCGGTTTTCTGATATCTGCCCAGCACAGTCCTCCTGTCACCTTCCACCCGTTAGACCCGTCTATGGCCAACTCTACCTGCTCCAAATACCAGTAAGTACACTTTGGTCTCAGACTACAGTGAACTTGCATCTGCTGGAAAACTGACTTTTCTGCCATGACACAATGACCCTTCATCATCTCCCTTTATGACCAACCATGAGTAAAACATGCTAGGCAAATGTAGCATATTTATTTCACATACTCTGAAGTAATGACCCAAGTAAGAGCTGTAATGACTCGCACTGCCGACTGACATCCTGAAGATATAAAGTAAAAATAGCTTTATAATGTTTATATGTTTAATAATTCAACGTTCAGATTGTCCTTTGAGGATTAAGCTTAACAAATTTGAAATGTTTGTGTAATAATTAGATACTTAATGAGTGTGCCAATGGAAGAGCAGGGGGAACAGACCACTATCTCTGATTTTTGTTGTTAGGATTGATATATTTTTAGTATTTTTTCACATATTCCATAGCCACTATTCACCTTAAAGCACTTCTGCTCTGTGTAAAAGCATTCAATACTTTGAAATGTAAGAATATAAATCCATAGTGCGGGAGAACACACTCAGTTGTGGAGAGCTGCAGATAATAAAGACTTAAGATATTTGTGTTTGAAGGTAGTATAGGTTTTCTCACATGCATCAATAAAGCTCTCTATAATATCAGCATGCACGTCTAGTCCAAACCTACATGGGTATTATACTAAAACAGGGTTTCTTCTACTTCATTCTAAAAAACAGTCCCATGCAGGCATTGCTTTAAGTTAATATCCACCCAAATAAAAAAACAACACCATACCGGCAATACTGGCAAATCGGATGCCTGATAAAAAGCTTTCCCTTATAGGCAAGGAGCAACTGAAAGTCCAACCAGCTGCTTCTGTTCCTCAGTAAAATGAAAAAGTGATTGTACATTTATGTGTAAACATATCAAAACCCACGTTAGCAAGGTTTCTCCCCTGCACTGTATCTTCTCATTGCAACCACAGCCGATAACAGCGCACAGCTTCTGTCAACACAAGCTGAAAACTTTTACTGTTCATGTCAACAAAGTCTCAAAATATCTTTAACCCGGCTGGAGTTTATCTTAAGATCCATTTTCAATTACCTTAGCCACCTTTTTGTGTGGTCTATAGACTAAAACTCATAGAAAAAGCTCAGCTTTTTATAAAATCCCTGTGTTGCTCTGAACAAGGACTCAAGGCCAAAATTAGTGACAGCATATCAGCTTACAGATTTGATGAAAAACCAACATAAAGTATTTTAGCGAGGATTCAGTACCATTTCAGTACACCTTGACATTGATTTGACATGTCTCTGCAACTATACTAGAGAGACAAAACACCGTTTTATCAAGAGATACTCCCTAAATAGGTGTTTTGATGATGGAGGTGGAGAGCACTGTCTAAAGTAACCATTAGTCTGAATTCTCCCAGTGGTTTTGAACTGGGTGGAGATCCAGTGACTGTGAAGGACTTAGCATATGATTCTCATCATTTTCAAACTATCAATCATTCAGTGACCCCATGTGCCATACAGACAAGGACGTATTCATCACTGATGAGACCTCTGCTATCAGGATAGAATGGTTTTATAGCAGGATAAGGTGATCACTCAGAAGATTGACTTGCAGTGACCTTTCCAATCATGCCAAACAATAGCCTAAAGATTCTTTGTAAATGTTATTCAGCTCTATTAAACTGTTAGCCCCAAACCTTAGGACCAAACTCAAGTTCATTTTATTGTCTCCACTGGCGACAAAGGCAAACAGACACAGAAAACCTGAGTGTGTTTTCATGTAAGCCACAAATCAGATGCCTCTGTGTCCCAATTTACTCTCACTTACACAGACACAGGATGAACCTCGTGTGTAACGGCGGTCTTTCATCATAACAACAAACAGCGCCTAATGGACTCGCTGTCCAGCACCCACACACACACACGCACGCACACACACGCACACATACGCACACACATGCACACACACGCACACACACGCACACACACGCACACACACGCACAGCAGCACAACACACACCACCACGTACACAAACAAACACAAACACGGAGGTAATTTTAGGAGATGAGTGCTTTTACCACACTGCAGTGGTTTCATTGAGTTCACTTTACTCTGTATCAGCCCACACACCCCCCTCACCAGAGCCACCAGAGGCCTCTCGCACTCACTGTGGATGGGAAGTACATGGATGTGTTCTTAAGGACTCTCCAGCGAGTTTGACTATTGATTACATGCCTGGGAAATGACGCAATCTCTTTGATGTGATACCTTTAAATCAACAAATGGCTGTCATCATTGCTATGCCTGTTGATATATTTTTCGCTCTTGCAGGGCATAATCTGAATGTTATAGATATATTATAAACATATCTTCTTGGTTTGTGAAGGTCCTTGAACTCTTAAGGCCACTTTACAACAAAGAGACAACTTCACACTCACAAATGCTTGCAATGCAGAGTCAGTTCACACCGCTGCAACTACATGAGACAGCGTATCATTTCCATTGCAACGACTCTGAACGGAGACACTGAAAGCACAAATCATTCTTTCACAGTTATACTTATTAAAGCTATAAAGTCTAGAAAAAAGACAAGCGACGCCGTTACAGTGAGGTTAGAAACAGCTTTGCTTACTGTAAGCTAACATTATATCTCCGGATGAAACATGAATAAAAAAAGCACTTACATGGCTACAAGCTCATTGGCTGTTGAAATAAGTGTTGTGCCGTACATTCCAAAACTGGCCTCTGGAGACTTGACAAGCTCAGTTGCAGGCGACACCATCAGCCATCTGGAGTTGAGTTGAGACGGACCGGTCCATGCAACTTTACCTGCAATCATTTCATAGCGTGTAAACTGGCCTTTACTTTTCAAGGAAGCTGCAGGGGTGAAAGATTACATGAGAAATTACCTTGAGAATTTATTTACTCTCTCATGTTTTTAGGTTTAGAAAGAAAAAAGTGAAGTCAGATAGGCATGTTAGAATTCTTCATTGGTCATATGCATTTTTTCTGAGCGCAGTAAGGTGAAATTGGTTCCCTGCACTTAAACCATCCAGACGGAGCAGTGGGCAGCCACCACATGGCGCCAAGGGACCAACTCCAGCTCCAGCCCTGCACACAGGGAGTCTGCAGATTGCAGGAAAAAACCTCTGAAACAAAACATACATTTCATGTACTTCCATCATGCTAAGCAACAACAAACCTAATAACACTGCATGGAAAATATTATGTGCTCCTTTTTTTAAATTAAATGTCAGTAAGTCAGTGCTTTAAACTCTCTTACATGAGGACTGCTAATCAAGTAAGTGACTATTGCACATGGTAGGATGCACTTATAATAAACAGAGACATGATGAACAGGAAAGGACAGGGGAAGCATGTAATGATCATGATTCATTGATGACTTCCTGTATGTGTGAAACAGCCTATGCAATTTCTATTATTTGGAGAAATGAGGCAAATCTCAGTTTTAATTAGAGAGAAATGGGCTGCCTTTGTTGTTGCAGCCATGTCATGTGAGGCAGTGCAGGCAGAGTCGCGTGAGGCACCAGTTCAATGCTTTACATTTTAAACATGTTTACTACTGTCCATTTTGCTCTACAGAAGTCAAAACAAAATGGCAGGTGAAGGAATGTGACTTAAAGGGCTGCCGTGCGGCGTGATTGATTGTGTTCACCGCAATTACAGCTAATGTTTTTTGTTGTGTCTGCTGTTTGGCTCGTAGGCTGTGTGAGCCATGCATGCTGGACCCTGGATGTGGTTTCTGTTACCGTGAAAATGGCTCAGCACTCCTCACCTCCTCCTGCGTGCCAGTCAATAAGGCCTCCACTGAGCAAGCAGCATGGGGCAGGTGAGTCACAGGATGCAGAATGTGCGTGTGTTTAGGATGCAGCACAGGGGATCTATGCAATGAGGGCAATACAAGAGATTAGAATATATATTTAGACTTTCGGTCATCTGCTTAAATGTGAAAAGACATATTTCACCATGAATTAAGATCCAGTTTTAGGAGTGATTAACAAAAGCCAAAGTGTGCGCCTTCTTCTTCCAGATGCTCCAACTCCAGCCTGATGAGAGATCACACCTACTGGGCTTATAACTACTGTCCCACCTCCTTCTCCTGGTTGGTTTTATTGGGTCTGGTGCTCTACCTGGCAGCCTTCGCTCCAGGTAAGAGACTGAACCTGTCATGTTTATGATCTGAGTTGAGATGGAAGTCATCAGTCTCACCCCAAGCTCCGTGAAGATTTGAAAATGGAGCTATTCATTTAGGAATTTCTGGCTTTCTCTCTAGTGCCACCATTAGGTTGACATTTTTGTGTTTGAGTGAAAAATCTTCACTATTGTATGGATTTGCATGAATTTAGGGCACTTTTCTTCTCAGCTGGAATTGTAATTACACTGATAGCTACCTCACTTTCAGTTCAAGAACAGATCTGTTGCTGTAGTGTGTGTTGATGCTAAAAAGTAATGCTAATTCTATAAACAATGATCAACAAGAAGAACATTACATTAGATAAACCAGCCTGATATGTGTACATGTGAGCTGATTTGTGTATAAATGCAGCCTGTGGATTCTCGTCTTCTTCACTGTTATTTAAACATTAGAATGTCAGATATTGAAGCTTAAACAATGGAAACATTAATGTGGACATATGTGAATGTGATCTCAATTTTTTTTGAGTAACGAAAGACATGTTATACTGAGCTTTTCTTTCATTCCTCTACATTTCTTCCCAAAGTAACCCCTCATTTATCTCTCTCTCAGGGATGGGTCCCATGCCATGGACCATAAACTCAGAGATCTACCCTCTGTGGGCGAGGAGCACGGGGAACGCCTGCGCGGCGGGAGTCAACTGGACCTTCAACATCCTGGTGTCACTCACCTTCCTCCACCTGGCTCAGTACTTCACCTACTATGGTCAGTTTCTAACCTGCAAAATTTTGAGAAAACCTCCCAAAGAGCTTTTAATTATTTATTTAAAGCAGAGAAAACCATCATGGCTTACTTTTTTCTTTTTATCAAACTCATGCATCTCATGCAATTTTAATCACACTCAACTCTACCGTCAGAATCACAACCAGCTATCACTGATGTCTCATCTCATCTATTTCTGTCAAACCTGACGCAACTGCGTCGGCAGATGTTGTGTAACATGCATTCATCCGGACCTTACGTCAAGACCAACAAAGAGGTTACAGCTGACTGACATCCCAAGGTGTTGCCAACCTTTTTTTTTTTCCAACCATCTTCCACACATCCTCTGTCAACGTGGCTCAGCAGCAGGTTTCTCCTCAGACAGGAAGGAAGTGACCTTTCGTGGGAGCTGGTGATCGATCCCTCGGGGGTGATTGTGGAAGCATCCAGAGATGCAGCGGGTTAATGATCGATTTGAGTTGTTTATCTGGTTTATAAGAATCCCTTGCCAGGAATGGAAAACATCATGATGCACTCATATAAATGGTAATGATATTTAGCATAATGCACACTTGGATGTAGTTTCAAAATGTCATTCTGCTTCGACAAGGAGAAAAAAAGAGATTACATCGGCTGGAAAATCTTATTAAACCTCTGCCACTGTTTCTGGGTAAATTAGTATTGCCTTCTTCTGTTAACCCTGTTGTAATAGCATTTTGACAAGGCATGGGAAATCATTTTATAAATGAGGGTATGATGGCTGACAGCAGCCTGACAGCAATATTTCCATTTGGACAAGCGTTTTCATTTGTACACACACATACTTCTATGTGGGTATCCAGTACAAAGGGTTATCAAAAACGTCTGAGACTGATAATGTTGGACATGAAAAGAACAGTATTAAGAACAGCTTTTACGGTTTGGCCCAGGGGGGTGAGTTTACGGTGCACAACATGGGGGACTTCAAAGAAAATCACCAGGATACTCTTTGTTACGCTCCTGATCTGACGCATCTTCTTTAGTCTCGGAGACTGCTGGTTCTGCAGGTGCAAGATTCTGTTTGGTCTCTGGGTTTAAGCAGTGAACACAACCACAGCACACAAGTGAAAACAGCTCGTCACAAGTGATGATCCTCGAAACGAAGTTTGGCTCATCCGAGGCCCTGTTGACAGAGATCCTCACAGACTCTGACACGAGGCTGCCTCTGCTTCTAGTCATTAAAATTGCAAATGTGCACATGCCAGTGGCAACGAAAACACATGGAATTCAGGTGCTGGTAATGATTAAACAAATTAAAATAGGACTGCCAACTGATGAAAGTTTTTGCTTGCACCTTGCACGCTGTGTCTGCTGCATCAGGATCTGCTGTTTCTGCAAGTATTTTCTTTCTCTGTCAAAGACGGAGCGAAAAAAATATTTTACAAGTAAAATGGCCCTCAAAAAGCTGCACCAGTGTTCCGTGTGTTTGTGGGTGGCTGTCCTCAGTGACAGTGTGCTTTTTTTATTCTGTGTTCCCAGGAGCTTTCTTCCTCTACTCCAGTATGGCTTTGGTGGGCTTCTTCTTCTTCTATGGCTGCCTGCCGGAGACTAAAGCTCGGCGTCTGGAGGAGATTGAGGCGCTGTTCGAAAACCAGCTTTGTTCCTGCGGCGCCTCTGATTCAGACGAGGGACGACAGGTCGAATACATCAGAGTCAAAGGTTCAAACTACCATCTATCGGACAACGATGCATCTGATGTCGACTAGAGAGTTTGAGTGTCTGTATGCCCCCTCTGGGTGTTTTGTTTGCTTCAGTGATAACTGAACCAATTACTGAAATATTACAGACCCAACCACTGAAAGTAGTTGAGTCTTTAATATTTTTATTTTTCTGTGTGTGTGCTAAGGAGGCACCGGTACCCTCACTTTTAATTCAGTCGATTCAGGAACCCCAAATCAAAGACAATGCTTTAGCAGTTAGCATGGCAAAGTGTGTTCATTATTCTCTGAATGGTGTTTAAACGAAATCAGGAGTTGAACCTATAAATATCACAATTACGAATGGCTAAACGTTGTTCTTTCCACTTTTGATCGACAATGGTTCAGTGTCTTTTTTCATGGACACTTGGATAGGAAACATGACTGTTGAAAACCCACTGAATGTGCAAAATATAAGGGACACCTCCCTCGAATGAAGTCCACTCATGATGATGTACTTAACAAAAGGGGCTGCAGCTCCACATCATTAAAAGGTCCCTCATATTTTGCACATTTGCTGACTTAATATTCTTTGTTATTTCTATGTTGTTGTTCAAACAGTATAAAACTTGTAACCATGACAGTCACCTTACAGCGTTTTGTCAGTTTCTATTTGGAGCTCCATTGAAAAAGGTACAGTAAACGTGGTCTCAGGTTTGTGCGTCCACAAAACTTCTGTTGTAACTCGATCGATAGTACCATTATGCCTTTCTATATGAAACACATCTCAGTTAAATGTCGTTAAAGCTTGTAGCATAGCACACTGATGTCAGTTCTGATGACAGTCTTAGATTGTGGTCGTCCTGATATTTTTCTACTAAAAGCATACACCAGAGATGTGCAGTATATTGTTCAAGTTTAAAAAACATGTCAGTTGGTGCCTAAAAAACAACCACCAGTCCAGTGGCACTGAAAAGAATACAAGTTTTGTTGCTACGGTTTATTTTTATCAATTCAGTAATCTATTCATTGCCAATTGGCTTTATAGCAAATTACCATTTAGCATCTTTTTTATTTTTTAATTCTGTTGCTTACCTGACCTCCAAAAGTTGCAGTTTTTAACATAATACTATGGAGAGTGCAGTCTGATGTCATTTTGTCACTAGGTTGTTAAAACATGAGCTATGAATCCTTGTTATGCACCTACATGTCATGAACCATTGTTGATGGCGATTACTGATGCATATTAAACACGTAATGTCCAGCAAACAAAGCGTTGGACTAAAACCATGTTTTTATGATTGAGACTTTACTTGTATTTCAAGTATTCCATTCTGTCTTTAACATAATAGCCTAATATTAGTGCCTGTGTATCGTGAAGGTGCCTAATGGCTGTTTTTAGTTCTTATCCCTAAAGTGGATGTATAATATCATGTTATGACATTTAGGTCTAAATAGTTGGTTTTTTTTATTTATATGTACATATTTGCATTTCACCTGTGATTGAATATTATTTTTTTACTAACATTTCATGTGTTTTGATTTCTGTCTTCCTCCATAGCCTTATGTACAAACAGCTGAGCATATCATTTCTGTGGTTCTCGTGTCAAAAGTCGAGGGGTAAGCTTTAGCGTAATTTGCTGATGTTGTTTTGTAAAATTGTAGAGCTGTGTAAGGGTTACACCATGTTAGACTAATACACATAGCTTTCTGTGTAGCAAATACTGTTTGATGTAGACTACCAAGTAATTTTGTGTCATAAAACAGTTAAATTAGGCGTAAAGGCTGCGCCATGATTGCGTCCAATGAATTGGTTTCTCACAGTGGACCATGTCAAGTTAAGGATAGTACGCTTGTTGGTACATGGGCTCAGACTCATCATGAATATATGGCATGTAATATCTCTTTTTGGTGAACTTTTTGAAGAAACTGTTTATCAAATACTGTGGCATAATACAGTGTCATTTCCAGTGACCGGCCAAATTTGAATGAGGTATTCTCATCAAGTATTGTAATATTTTTGGTGTTGTCAAGATATTACATTCATATATGGATGCCTATGGAAATGGTTGCTATACTTAATATTATATTACTCTCCTAAATGGCAAGATAGTAATAAAATGTCGTACATGTACCAACAAGGAAACCCTATAATTGTCCGTAAAACAAACTTTTATAACTTAAAAGTGAATTTCCAAAAGCAGCCTTATATCATGTTACCATAATTTAAATCCCATTATTCCCAAATTATTACATATTAATTAACTGCTGATTATTTTCCAAAGCAAGCAGTATGTTTTACAATAGATTTCTGTTACCTGGCAAACATCATTTCCGTTATTGTTATTAAAATTAACTTGCACAAACTGCATCCTTGCTTGAAGTAGGTGACATTAGCAATGATTCAGCAAAACAAATTCAAATCCTCTTTTGAAAATGATCAGCAACCTATTAAACCATGAATAATTTGTAATTATGGGATTAAAACATGTAAAATCCTTTTGTGAACGGTCCTTGAAGCCAAAAGTCAAATGAATCGAAGAGCCTGCACAAGTTTTTTGCAAACCATATTTCCACTGTGACTTGAAGTTAGCTATCAGTAGTCAGGTAAAAGTTGACAACTTTGACTTTCGATTTACTTAAATAGGCTTGTCAACCTTTATATCCAAAGGGAGTGTAGTTAAGAAGTGGCAAAAAATAGCTTAACTATAATTCATAATGTGGTATTACTAAATGTGTTAGGTTTTCATGTGGTCCAGGACAATCCGTCTTAAAACCACAAAAAACTAGTTTTTTACTTAAAGTGTTATTGCAGGTGAAACACACACAAATTAAGCTCCATAACACAAATTGTGCAATGAAACTCGTGTTGACCAAAATATTTATGTGATTATTTTAGGCTGCACCTTTGTCAAAGATCCTGTGGTGTTCAGCTGTTAACATCCACTCGTGTTAACACTGTCCTCTGGGACATTTACTGTGTACTTATGGTGAAATGGTTGCAGTTTTTTTCAATGTGAACCAATGTGTTTCTACAGTTTATGATAAATTGCAAAAATAGGAATAAAAAAAAGAGTGCTGTATAGTATATTTGATTAATGTTAAAGCTGTAAATGTTTTGCTAGAGTTTATATTCTATAAAAAAATAAATATCCTCATGAAATATTAACACTTGAATATGTATTTGACGAAAGAAATAAACTTATGAATCAGATTAAACATTTGTGACTTTATTTCACTGTCTATCTGAACACTTTGAACAAACACTGTTTATTAAATGTTGTTTAAATGCTTAAGACAAACTATTTATTATCTTAATTTTTTAATTAACAAGCTTGAACAAGCCCATTTTTTTCAGTTTCCTGTTGCCTTTATCCCTCTGCCTGTCTTCCTTCCTTGTCATCCATCCTTTTTCCTCTGCTTGAGCAGGAGCAAAATGTTGGCTACATCCGCCTCTTCCCACTGTCTGCTAACTCTGACAGCAGATGTGACCTCCCCACTCACTTCATTAGAGAGGTCTCTCATCAGACAGCCATTTTCTTGTTGCCCTCTTTCAACTTGACCCTCTCATCAGAAACAAGAGCAGAAAACATGGTTATTCAACAAAATGCCTGATCAGTTGTCAGTTAGATGTATAGTCAGAAATCTGCGGAATTTAAATATGCAAATATGAATCTTAAGTTTCTCTATTCAGTGGCACATTTAGTCTTTAACTTTAATGTTATACCTCTGCCATCAGTCATGCTTAAAGCATCTAGACAGGGGTTTATCGGTCTCTGAGGGATGATTTTGCCATCACTCTTGTCAGCAGTTAATTTGTTTATACTGATGCCGCCTGATAGGAAACCAGCTCTGGATTTCTTCTTGCTCTGGGGTATATCATTCTCACCACCCCTTGCCTTGCTTGGTGAAGGCATCTGTTTCTTTGTCTCTGCAGCAGTATCAGTCTGCCTCCCTGTGGATGGATGCTGTACTGACACTTCAACAGGTGGTGGGCATAAGTTCAACCCGCTGGCTTTGGATGCATTGTCTACAACAAAGCTGCACTGAGCTGAGGCATCACATGTCTGAGCCTTGGGGTTGTCAGCAGTTTGAGTTCCTGCATCTCGGGTTTCACTGGGTGTTTTCTTGCATTTGCACAAGTCTGAGCTCTGAGTTTGAGCCACAGCTTGAGGAGAATCGAACTGACTGAAATTGTGGCTTCCCATCTGTTGGCAGTTACTTCCTGCAGCTTTATCTGGATGGGCCACATTCTGATCATCTTTGATGTTCATTTTTGGTTTTAGGAGTGGAGTGAGCAGCCTGGGCTCAGTGTTTCCTTGTTCTGGATTGCCCTGTAAGCCCAGGTTTGGGCTCAGGCTATCTGCACAACAGCCTTGGTTCATACATGGAGAGACAGCATGGAGACTAGGCTGACAGCAGTCTTCTTCCTAAAATGCAGTTAGAAAAGTGAAACACAACAGTTTTTGCATTAGATATTGCTAAAGACAATGGTACTTAATGATGTGTCGGGTGGTCAAATAATAGAAATGAACCAAACAATGCTTTTGGATGTCAAAGTCACCAGAATTTATTCTTGAAGAATCAAGTATGATGGGGAAAAAAAGCTTATTATTTTAAATAATTAATGCAGTGTGTGTTAAAAGAAAATGTTACTAAACTTCTTTGTGGCTTTAACTTCTCTGATGATGCCATCCCTTCCTGATGATTTTTTATCATGTGTCTGAGGTGTTACTGTAGTCACCACCAACGAAAGTAGGACCAAAATATTGGGTGGAACCTACTTACATCATTTGAGTCTGAACTGAGGTAACCTCTGCAACAACAGTAACTAGGCGAACAGTCACAGCAAGTCATGAAGCCATTGTTGTGTTCAAGACATGCTGTGGGATTGAAGAAAAAACATCTATTCAGTTTATTGTCTTTTCTCCCTCTTATACACAGTGTATGGAAAGCATGATTTAAGATGTTTTAGCACTTACAAAAGTTCATGCCGGTGCAATTGGAAAGCTGTGAAAAAATTAGTGACAGGATGTGAAACTGCAACTGCAGAATAAATGTAGAAATACCACAAGGAACGCTGTACAACAGAATTGTAGTGTTTGCTTTCTTTTTAACTTGCAGTTACAGTCTGTACCACATGGTGGCAATAAAAGGCTAATTACCAAAAAAACACATATGCGATAGCTTACCTCCCCACCCATGCCTTGAAAGTCAGGTACAGGTACACCTCCGGGCTGTGCGAAGGGCTGAAACTAGCAAAATGATAATACCAGAGATTGGAGTAGCATCATATTTGGAAAGATGCCATCATGCTTTAATACCTTCACCCTCAATGGAGCACACACTTAGCTCTCCATAGCAATAGCTGCTTGAGTCAGTGACTGGTTTAACTCATCAGATGAGGATAATTGGTATAAACCTGCTACTAGGCAACTATGTCAGCCAGCTTTCTTCTCCAGTTCTACTATCGATATGTTATATTGTACAAGAGCTCTGATGTTGCACAGTGGGCTTAGTGTTGCCCAGCCTTTAGGGGCTTTTTGCTTAAGAGGCGGAGGCATCTAAATACCTCTGCACTTCATGGAGAGAAGCCAAATTTAGAATGCTCTGTGCCCACTGTCCAACATTTAAAATGCATCACATGCTTACTTTATGTAGATTTAATTTGCACGGTGTCCATGCTGTAACCACTGGTCAGGCAGAGTCCAAATAAGGCTATAAAGCTACATGTGAAGTCAAATGTTGTGAGAACTGCACTTGTTATAATTGTGGACTGTGCTTTTTAATGTTAGATATAACTTAAATTCAAATGTATACTTCTCTTTTAACTACCTTGGTCTGCTCCAGCCCTGAGGTGTCCCAGTGTGGAGGGGAGCGGTGGGGAGGTAGTTGTGCCTGCATCTGGCTTCTCTGCTGGAGATTCAGATGATGGGGGAACATTCCTGGGGAGACCATTTGGATTTGACCCAAACTGACTAATTGTATAAAAAAAACATACTCATGCAGAGTAAAACACACAATAACCACTGTCTAATTTAAATCATAAGAGTTTTTTCTTTAAAATACTTCGCAATATCACCTTGGCCTGAGGAAGCTGATGAGGTGGAGGAAAAGGGACTGAGGGGGTCTGTTATGGGTGGCAGGTAGTCAGAAGCACTGTTGTCAGAGAAAGCTAACTCCTGTACTGGTGAAAGCTCGGAGACAAAAAAAGTTAGGTTTTTTTACCAGAGGGTCCTGTCAATAGCTAATGTGGATTAGTTAATTAATTAATTGGTAAATCGTCAGAATTTTTTAAGTACAATATGAAAAGGAAGTGACTAACCTGTTGACACCTGAACCCTTGTGAAATAACATTCTTCCTCTTTTTGGTTCCTTGAGCACTTGAAATTTACAAAGAACAGACATGGTGAAAGTTGGAGTAATGACTCGGGGTGCCATTTGAAAAAAACACACTCCAGCTCTACCTGTACTGAGGCTGGCTCTCAACAAAAGTCAGCTGTGATGGAGAGCAGGGGCTCATTGGGAGTACAAGGGGCTCATTTCTCTTATGCTTAGATCCTCCTTTACAGCTGCCAAGAACTGCCACTTTTGGAGGATCTGAAAAACACAGTTACTGTTTACTTAAATCATTTGCCATGTTAAAAGTGTGATGAGCATAGTTACTGGTGTGCGGTCATATCCAGTTTATAAGCCACAAATCGTTTATGTTATGTTAGAAATAGATATTCGATGCTTTAGTATTTAAGAAGGAGGCATTCTGTTAACTGCTCTATATTAGGTTCTACTACCTGTTATTTCTCACCTGTATTTTCTTTTTTAGTAGCTATCTGGTTGACAATGAACAAAGTCATCAGGTCCACACTTCCTGAGCTAGAACCCCGAGGGGATGAAGGGAGGGCAATTCCCAAGTTTTTCAGTCTTTGTTGCATTTTTCTCTTTTCAAAGAACTCCTGGAAAAATGAGCAACACTGGAACATTTAGCTACACCTAACTTTATGCAAAGACTATGGTTATTGGCTGTCAACCTTACTAGTTTTGAAAATCGAATGTAAATTTTATTTAGATGTCTAACCCTCTGTCTTTTTGCATCATTCTTCATCACTAACCGGTTCCTGCAACAAGAGTCGTTACAACGAGGACGTTATCCAGCTCAGCTAACATTTTTATGCTAATGGTAATATTAGCACGTTAGCAATTAACCAAAACATTGCTCTCTCTCTTACCTTGAACCTCCAACCCAATTCATTTTCAACGGTTGTAACTGTTATAAGTAAAAAAAGAAATAAAGTATAAGTATGGTGAGTGTGAAAATGACAAAGCTAAAGCTAAATTGTTTTAAAAGTCCACCAGTGATGTGATGTTTGTGCTAACTAGCTTTTAACTGTAACTGACTCAAGATGTTGCTGGAAATATGTGGATGCACGAGCACTAACCACTATCTTTTCGCGCGCCACCTAAAAGATGATGATAAGCATGTTTAAATACTTTTAAACCACTTATGTAATAGTTGTAAATCTTTAATGTTTTGTTCAAACTTATGTATTCCTGGATAAAAAAAATACAGTGTGACACTTTTTTTTATCAGAACCTAAATTACAAGAACAGTATAAACAACGGAGATAATTTGTTACGTCAATCACGCAACCAATCGTCTTTAGCCGGGGGCGCGACCAATGAAAAAGGCCACTGTAAAAGCGTAGGGCGGAAATAAGGAGCGTCAAGTTAACAGAACACGGAAACGTACAAGTCAGGAAGTCAGGTGTGATAACTTGAAAAATAAAACCACAACGTTGCCGGTGCGGTCTGCCCAGTTTCTAATGTCAGGGCAGTCCGTTTTATTTTGATGACTGTAACCGGAAGTGCGTACAATTTTGTTTGTCGTGCTTTACCGTGAGACGAAGAAGAGGAGGATGTAGCGGTGCATGAATTAGGCTCGCTTCAAATTAGTCCAGCCATCACAAGTCCTTCTCTTTTTAATATCGACGTGGTGAGTCGGGCTTGGGGGGATGGGTGTTGTAAGGATTGTCAGCAGAGACGAGTAACGTTTAAAAAATGTCCAACATCCTCGATGCGGCGTCCAAAGTGAGATGGGACCGCACGGCTGCGGCGAAGCGAGCCGTGTTTCTTGCGGCGGCTGCTTACGGTGTCAAAACACTGTACCCCATCATCTGCAAGCAACTCAGCAAAAACAAGGATCCCAGGAATAATCGCCGGGCTTCAAAGGCGGAAAATGGTTCCACTTGTTCGATTAAAACACAAATCCAAGCTGCGGATCTTAAAAAGGCATCCCCTGGGGTAAATGCCGAATTTTTCAAGCAGATCCTCGAACTTGGTAAAATCCTCTTTCCCAGGCTTGTGTCTAAAGAGCTCGGTTTGCTCTCCTTGCATTCTGTGGCGCTGATATCCAGGACGTTTCTCTCTATTTACGTGGCCAGCTTGGACGGTAAGATTGTCAAAACGATCGTGGAGAAGAAACCCAAGCGCTTCATCATTCAGCTGATCAAATGGCTTCTCATTGCCATCCCGGCCACGTTCGTCAACAGCGCCATCCGGTACCTAGAGTGCAAACTGGCCCTGGCCTTTCGCACCCGGCTGGTGAATCATGCTTACAGGACCTACTTCACCGATCAGACCTATTACAAAGTCAGCAACATGGACGGGAGGCTCGCCAACCCGGACCAGTCTCTCACTGAAGATGTGATGATGTTTTCCCAGTCTGTGGCCCACCTCTACTCTAACCTAACCAAGCCTATACTGGACGTTATGCTGACCTCCTACACCCTGATACAGACAGCCAGATCCAGGGGGGCCAACGCCTCCGGGCCGACCCTGCTCGCCGGTCTTGTGGTCTTTGTCACGGCCAAAGTCCTGCGGGCTTGCTCGCCCAAATTTGGCAAGCTGGTGGCCGAGGAGGCTCATAGGAAAGGCTACCTGCGCTATGTGCACTCAAGGATCATTGCAAACGCTGAGGAAATAGCTTTTTACAGGGGACATAAGGTATGTGGAGCTGAATGAGCTCATATAGAAAAACATATAGGTTGCATTTGTTGTGACAGACATGCTCCAATAACTGAGGGAATATGTGGTGTTTGCTAAATTATGATTATTGTAAAGTGCAACCACAAACAGGATCCACATTGTCTATGAATAGATCACTAATAGATAATGTGGTTTGTTTCTCAGCATTACCTGCAGTCTGAGCTTCCATTATATCAATTTTTGCAGGTAAAATCTAGTTGTAAACAACATGAGACAATTCAGATGATCTTCTTCCACCACATCCAGAAACAATGTTAACATAGTGTCATAACATGTAAACATGAGTGTAATTAGACTTGAAATTGCTCCTGAACAGGTCAACGGGTGATAACAATGACTCTAGTCAATGTTCCATCACAGGGATGCAGGAAGTGATTACAGTGCTATGTATTGAATTATATTGTTCACTGCAGGTGGAGATGCGTCAGCTGCAGAAGTGCTACAGGGCTCTGGCTGACCAGATGAACCTGATCCTGTCCAAGCGCCTCTGGTACATCATGATCGAGCAGTTCCTCATGAAGTACGTGTGGAGCAGCTGCGGGCTGGTCATGGTTGCCGTGCCAATCATCACGGCTACTGGCTTTGCTGACAACGGTAAAGAAGGCCCCAACTTCTTTTTTTTTAAAAGCCCTCCATTATTTAAGTCTTGGGCCATTAGAATTATTTTACAGTGTTATTCAGAGAAACTTCATTTGTCTGATTGTATCTGGGTTGTAAAATACCTATAAGTGCCACTATAATAGTTGTATGTTTTACTCTACTGTGTAAACACATCTCACTGTGCATATGAGGATCTTTAGCATTTAAAACCAACAGCTACTGCTTCTTCCTCAAGCAGGGCCTGTTTAGCACGTGTGAAAACAGTAGCTGCCTCCCACACATCCCTGATGACATTTCAGCAGCATCCAAGCTGTGACTAAGTCCCCTTTGCTTGCACTTCGCCACTACTATAGTGCTAATGCTCCACAGTGTCACCGCTGTTATTTAAATGACTCATTTCCATTCTAATGCTCACAGGTACGAGAGTACAAATGTGTTGTCAGTCGGATCACAGGAGAGGAACGCAGACAATCAGATAACAGAAGCCATATGGAAAGTTTTGTAGCTTGTGGGCATAATATGGAATAATAGTCCCTTACTGTTTGCAAACAAAGCGTTCAAAGTTGGCTCTTCCTCTTTGCTTTAACATGTGATGGTCAAGAAAGCTTGAGAGTAAATGTAGAGAGGGAGCTGCGTTACTGAGAACAAAGCAGTGAACCAGAGAACAAATATGTTATTTTCTGATTGCTTCACTGCTGTTGTGATCCAAACAGAAAGTCTGAAAAACAGACAGAGGCGTTTCTGAGAGGCCAGACGGACAGACAGCAGTGTGGCCTTGTCACTATGTTTTTATAGATCTGCAGCCTTGTGCTGTTATTAGCTGAAGGAAGCACATCACTGCCCAAAGTATGATGGTCAGAAACATCCAGAACACAGCAAAATGAGAATAAAATAAGAAAAAAGATACAGATACAGATAAAAGGGCAAGTTCCTTGCAGGTGCAGACACACACCGCAAACTTCTAGTAGGTCCTACATGATGATTTTTGTATGAGTCAGTGTGTTGGTTTTTGGTAAAATCCTGACTATGATGGCTTTACATAAACATGTCTGTCGAGTCACAGTTTCTTCAGTCAGCTTTCTCACTCTCTCTCACGTCTTGTCTCACCTTCTGACCTTTAGAAACCGCAGACGGGCAGACGCAGGTGATGGTGAGTGAGAGGACGGAAGCTTTCACCACCGCTCGGAACCTCCTGGCCTCAGGTGCTGACGCCATCGAGAGGATCATGTCCTCCTACAAAGAGGTGAGGACGCCACACGCTGAAGTTGATGTAGCCTTGCTGAAGTGCAGTATGACAGAACCACTCTGTCTTAAGTTCATACAAAACATCTCCATCTTTGCAGCAGAATGATTCCCTGCCTGGTCAATGCTCTGACTTTCACTTCAAATTTAGAGTAAAACACTTGAGTGTTTACAGGAAACACCTGATTTAAATATGTAAGCTGGAAAACAAGGTTGATCAGTCAAAACAAGTAGTTTGAAGACCTCAGCTGGGGCTCTGGGGAACAGCGATGTCCATTTTCCAGTTTTTAAGAACTTTTTCCTTTAGAAACAGTTAAAATAGTCAGCAGTTGCACAGTAAATTCAGAGATCTATCTCACTTCTGACAGCTTTCATTTGTGAGTGTGGTAAATTTGTTTAATGCAACATTATATGCTTGAATTTCAGGTTTCAATAGTCTATTTTAGCTCAAATGAAGTTTCATGAAGCAAGGGACTTTTTGTTCTTGTTCAAGATTGTAAAGCGGCCTGTCTCCTAGCTAGCCTTTTGGGAGTGCCTGGAAATATTCCCTATCATAATTTTTATAGCAAGAGGAAAGTTTTTTTTTCGAATTTATTTCTAAAGAACATGATTGTTCAGGCTACAGTTTCAGATATTCACATGATGTCTGACAGCGATTGGAAACGTCCAAGTGGTCTGACAGATGGGTGGGTGGATAGACGAGCACACAGACTGGAGGAATGATTGGCAGGTGCATGCTGTACAGAACATCCATCTCACTTTACTTGTCCCCATATGAAGCTCACCACGCATGCAGATAAACTGAAGAAAGAAAGAAAGAATGAAGTAAGGCCTTGTTCATTGAGGGCCAAATCCCTGATCTTTCCTTGCTTTTTAATCCCAAAAAAAGCAAGACCCATTCATGCATTCTCTCTCTCTGGCTGCATTTTGAGCTCTATAAGAGGATTTGGCTGCAGCACATTTGTGGTGAAGCTGTATTGCAGTACAGGTGGTTTGTTTTTGTCTACTCTTGATCATATGCACCCCCATGTTTTTGGGATGTAACTTTGAACTCTCCAGCGCTTGTCATTTCTTAGTGGCACACACGGCAATTTAGTGGGTCGAGTACATTTGCATGGCATGCTTACAGGAAGGAGGAGGAAGCTCTTATGTGCAAGCAGGTCGCTGTGTGAGTCATCTCTGCTCAAAAAACCTACCATTGTACCACTTTACTCACACCACAAGAGTGTGAACACTTAAGGCCAGACACACACATGCATGCACAATCCAGATTGTACAAATACACAGAAGGACCAGCCTGTTGTAATAACACGAGCTGGTGCCAAGTGAATGATTTTTATTTCACTTCAATACAAATTTGTCCGCCTGTAACGTAGTGTTTCAGACTCTAAACACTTTCCTGGAGGATACGAGTTTAAGCCTTTGTTGTGCACAGTGTTGTTAGATGTGCAGCAGCAAGCCTCTGCACGCAAGGCCGAGAAACGTGCGAGCATGTGTGCAATTTAGCAAGCACATTCCTCAGGCAGTATGCCCTGCTCACGCCTCCAAATCTATTTAATATGACAGCATAGACTGTATATAGTCAGAAAGCCTGGTAACTTGTCTCAACTCGTTACTAAGCTTACAGAGCCAGCTTTGTTTTTTTGTTTTTCAAAGGCCTGTTTTATCCCCTTAAGGAACTGAGTACCCTCTATTAGCTTCATTTAGCTATTGTTTGTTTGCTTTTTACTTACTGCTTTTAAGATTGTAAATGACAATCCAAGTGTTTTTCTCAAACAACTGCAAGTGGGTCTGAAAATCCGACATAATCAGATATTAGTCATATTCCTAAAAATGTATTTATAGATAATAATCTTATTTTAATTCCTATTTGCCATGCACACCTTTATAATAACCTGCCAGTCACGAATCTGCTGGGCTACGCTCCCTAAATTTAGTGATGTAGCTTGCCTGCAAGCATCTAATTAGCTGATGCTGACTCACAAAAATTATCATTATTTTAAGCTGAACTTTTGAGCTGACAAAAGTTCAGCTGCAAAATGTCCAAAGAACTTGAATGGATATGAATATGTCATTTTTTAACATACGTTTTAGTATTGTCATCGTTTTTTTTTTATAAAAAAAAAGCCCCCCCCCATAATCTAATTTAATTTCTAGGGCCTTGACATGCAAGTGTTTAGGAAAACTCAGATTTGATCACATCCTGTCTGGCCTAAGAAAAAAATAAGAAACTCACAAACCTTTTATAGGCAATAATTCCTCAAGATTGAATCCACTGACACTGTAATGTCACTGTAGGTCAACCAGCAGTAAACTGGTGTTGTGTTTGAGTGTGTGTGTGTGTGTGTGTGTATGTGTTGTGTGTATTGTGTGTGTGTGTCCAGAGCTCCTTCCCTCAGGGCTTAGCTTAGCTGTGAATAATCCTCCATCTGTTGATCTCTGAGCCTCCACTTCTGCATCTTTTTTTTTTCACTTTCTGTTTCTCTCTTTCTCTCTAACACAGCACGTGTTCAAACCCTTTTCATTCAAAAAAGGGAAGTACAATGTTTTGGCTGGAGTTCATGTCAATGGTGATATATATGCGCAGAAAGCACAGCAAGATACACCACCTGATGCAGCACCTTTTTGAGTCACAATGGCATAATACAGATTAAAATTTTCTGCAAAATGTTAAAGTTTTTGCAGTTTCGTCGCTTTTTATAGACACACTTACTCCAACTGGTGGGGTGAGTTTTATAATGCAATATTAGGCTGTGTTTTTTTATATCATGCTGGCAAATCCACAAATATAAGTTTAAAGACAGAAGACTTTAGACTTCAGACCTGCTCTTAACTGCATTAAATGTCAGAGACTCTGTTTTAAAAGAGTTAAAATTAGATTTTCCTCAATCAATTTAAGACTCACTTCGAGTCTTGTCATGTTTGTCCTGACCTTCACGATGGGAAATTATTGTAATTGTAGAAAAATGTTTTCTTTCAGCGCGATAAGCTTTAGCGTGTCTCTTAGTTATTCAAGAAGAGCAGTTCACTGATTTCTGTTACTTTGGTCTATATTTGGACAATGGCCCAGTGAAGTGAAACAGAGCAGTAAACAAAGTGGTGATGGTTTGCAGGAGCTGTTCATCACTCAGCAGTCTTTTCTAAGCAACAGGCCTGTAATTATTCACTGCATGTTCTTCCTTTTTTTCAGTTCTTTAGGGTTGCAATTTATAGATTATCTTAAAAGTTATAACAAATTCAGTCAACAGAGCCATAAATATATGTATATATAAAGAATTCATGATTCATAACATTCATATATCATCCATTTCTATGCATAAAGTGAAGTAGTTTTACTTAATGAATGATATGATCGTGCTGTTGATTATCAAAGTTGTAATCAGTTGTTCTTTCAATACACTGATAGTTCTATTTTTTATATAGAAGATAAGAAGTTATTCTGAATTGTAATTATAAATCCACTCTAAGTAATAGAAGCAGAAAAACACTGTATGTTTCTATATGTGTGTATTTTGAATCCAAACTGTGGCTTTTTGAATCCAAAGACACTTTTGTCCTGTTGAAGGGTGAGAATTTCAGAAATGTAATTTGAAAAATGAAATCAGGCAACAAATAGATAAATAAGATAGATATATAGATGAAAGGGCTATTTAATGGTCTATATCCCCCACTGACAAAACTTTCAGAATGCTTCAATAAACTGTCAAAAGTCTTTAAATAGTGGATGTTTTCTTCACTGTTGTTCATGAGGAACATCATCCACTCCACTGTTCATATCTACCTCTCCCTCCTTAGACACATGTTATGTTATGTGTCTTTTGGGTTTTTTTTTCACATCTCAGATGCCCCACATGATGTCCATGATTTCCCAGAATTGGTGTCTGCTGTTTTATATAATCAAGCTGTGTCAGCAGCCTGCATTGTCTCGCTGCAGGGTGCAGCGCTAAAGCCAAAGCAACAGGCTGATTTTTCTCCCTTATTTGTCCCAGAGTTTCATTACATTTAATGCAAACCAGCCTTGATACTCTCTTGTTTTGGCTCCGTTTCCTGTTATATCTTAATGTATTTTATGTTTATCTTCAGTTCACATCATCTGGACTGTTAAAGTCATTACAGTTGCTTTTCTTTATGCTTTGAATTTAAGTAAAAGCATTTCCATCATAATTTAATGTTTTTATTCATCATTATTATAATCATAATTATCTAAATAATTATATACTTTAGTTAATCACCTGTCTCCTAAAGACTATCACACCTCACAAGGCCTATCAGATCTAAATGTGTGTGCTCTCTAAAACACACAAACACAGAACGCACAGCCCTGGACATACTGGATATACCTGATCCATGAATGTGCTGTTGGTTGTATAAAGTAAAGAAAGAAATGTGATGCTAAGAAAATATCCACTGCAGCAGCCACTCTGCATACAACCCTGATATTTGTTCAATATATGAATTAACACTGTCACATATTGTTGCACGCACAAATGAAACTATTTAAAATAAAAATATTTAAAATTTAAATGATCCATTATGTTTTGCAATTTAACCTATTTATCTAATTTTTTTAAGATTCCTGCTGTGTATTTTACAATTAAGCTATTCAGACCATTTATCCGTGTCTTTAAGCTAACTTTATGGTAGCTAATCAGTTCCCTTCAGCTAGCAATACTTACTTTAAGAGTTTTCATTCCTTTTAGCTAATTGTTTTCAATTCTGTATTAATTTAGTTACTTATCTCAGCTATCTCTGCACTACAAAGATGGTTGAGATAATGTTTTAAAGTTTCACATCTTAACTGTCCACTTACGAAGGAAAACTTGAGATATATATGCCAGGTGTAAACAGGGCCAGAATGTATATTTTAATCTCATAGTAATTACTTTTTATTAAATTAGATAATCTTTTCTACACACACACTGATAACTACCGGAGTATCCCTGGGTGACAATCAGAAATGTAGCACAAACACACTCACACTGTCAGAGTATTATCAGCATATTGCCATGACAGCAACATTTGGAGTCGGGTTCTTTTCTGGGTCACAATAACATGCCTCTGACATTTCCCAATAATGACCTCTGACCCCTGTGTGTTTGTCGTGACAGGTCACAGAGCTGGCGGGCTACACGGCACGGGTCCACAACATGTTTGTGGTGTTTGAGGACGTCCAGAAGGGTATTTACAAGCGCTCATCTCTATCAGCCACGACGGGAGCAGAGAAGAAGAGCAAGCCTGAGATGCACATAGATGGACCACTGGAGATAAAGGGTGGGCTTGTGCTTCTGTTCTCTCACACTCACACACACACACACACACACCTCTGTCTGTTTTAAAATAAACTGAAAGTGAGAAACAGGCAGTTGACAGTCTAATAGGCCAGTTCTTGGTTACTGTTGCCATGTTTTGCAAACTTTTACCACTTCTGCTGTCTGGAGCAAGCGTGTGGTTTTGGCTGGCTGGTCTAAATGCATCATGTGCACTAAAATAAACTCAAATCATGTCAAGCAGTAATCAGTGTTACATTTTTCCTTACATATCCTATAGTCTTCCTTAGATGCATGATAGTCAAATTTACCTTAAAACCATATGAACATCAAACATGGGCCCTTAGTTAAGGGACAAAATAAGTTACTTTAAAGTACAGTTACTTCTTCAGAGGGACTCATTATAATAGTCCTGCTGTTGCTTCTTTGAATTGGCCTTTTGTTGCACATTAACATAAATTTTGTGTCCAAATTTCATGCATTTAGAAGAACTCTTGTCTGTAGTCACTTGCAGTACCAGAATACATTTCATAGATCAGCAGCATGGCTTTACAAGCAATCAGCAGTATCAAGATCAAAGGTCGGATTCATTGCATTAATATCCTTCTGCAAACATCCATTTGACCTCATACTGATTCTCCTGTGGGGGGAGCACTATTAAGCTATGAGATAAGTAAAGTAGTAAAGAGAGATTTACTTTCTAAACCCCATAATTCCTGCCATGTCGGTTTTTATCCCATCCATATCCACATATATGCCTTGACTCTAATCCACAGTTTCAGCTCCTGTGCTTCTGTCATTCTTCTCTTCTGATCCTTTCTCTCTTTGTCCTTGTCTCTTGTGACTCTGTAGGTGTCGTGATTGATGTGGACAACGGCATCGTGTGCGAGAACGTTCCAATTATTACGCCGAATGGGGACGTAGTTGTGTCTTGCCTGAACTTTAAGGTCAGACAGCTCTCAGTTCTCCTCTATACAGTTTAGATCTTCTGTGTTCTTCAACTATTTTGCTTCTATCATGCAGCCCGTTCTTTGCCAGTTTGCTAGAACGGGGAAACATGAAAAATGATCATTTAATCTCTTTTCCAGCACCAAACTGATGTATTTGCAGTATGAGATGTTCTCTGAACCCCAGTTCACTACAGGACTCCCTGAGGATCTTTCTGGTCTATGTAGTGTTAATTAGCATGTGTGAAGAATCCTGTGTGGTCTCATTAGGAAACAGATATGTCCTTTGGGTGTCAACGTGTTGCTCCCTTCAGGCTGCTGGCTACTGTAATGAGCTGGAGAGGATATAAGGATTGAAAATACAGATCAGTGCTGACTGAACAGTAAATGTAGTTTTTTAAACATTTCAGACATTTTGGGACGCTAATATTCCTTCCTGTTTACATTCCTCATTTTTGCATTTTTGTCCTTCAAGTTTATTTACCCTCTTAAACCTCATAGAGGCTGAGGGTCTCCTGATCCAAGGCTCTTCTCTTCTCAGAGGGATAATTGAGTTAGCTTGATTTCATTGCAGATAATATTTTTCAGTTCCTCAAAGCTGGCTTTAAACAAAAAAAAGTTGACCTAAAACTTTTGTCAGAGAAACACATCTTTGAGCTTCAACATGAGAGAGCATGAGTTTATTCCCACAGAGCTGGATTTTTCAAAGGCAGTCAGCTTTGTACTAAGAGGCACTAAAAAAATGTCACTTTAATAATACTTTTGTACAGAAACATTCATAATTTCCTGTGAAAACACCACAAATCGGTATTATAATTATTACAACTCGGCTGATATAGAAGTAAGAGGATAATATTAGCCAGTTAATATGCTGTTAACACAGATTATTTTAACCATGCTGTCAGGCAGCCACCCACCGAAGAACAAAACCTCACTGATCTCTATTTAAGGGAAAAAAAAACAAAGACCCTTGTGAGTTTGCTCAAAAATGGCTCCAGCAGCAAACGTTCACAGACCTCAGTCGAGTCTGCACAGAGTTCAGCTGTAAACGCCGGTTTAAGGTCACAACACCCTGCTGACATCAAGCTGGTAGATAGCAGGGTGTTGTGCTGAAGCTCTGCTTATGTTCCCACAAGTTTAAGACTGACAAGTGGCGGTTTGACACGAGGTCGATCAAAAGGGAAACTGCTACAGAGTGAACTGAAGATTTAGGTCGAATAATAACCGAATAAAAAGCAGAGAAGAAGAAAGTAACTCATCAGTTGGTCAGCTATGTGCTTGTTTTAGATGCTCGAAATGGAACATAGTCACTGTTGAGATAGTCTCATACTCTTGTACATGGTGTCTGGACTACTACTACCTTTGACTGATCGAGCACCCATGGGCCCTAACAGTGTTTAGTTACTAGATTCACCTTTGTTAAGAGCGTCGCCTTTATGTTGACAATGAGCTGCACACAAATACCGTTGCAGAGGGATTGTTTGATTAATTCCTTCAACTGCTTCTGCGCTTGTATCACAAATCAATTTTAATAGCACAGAATGACGTATATGTCGCAATTACCACACTGGAGCTTTTAACTGGAACTTTGATTTACAATTAATCTGATGAAATCTTAATAAGGTTATGATAATGTGTGATATAATATGCAAAAACTTGAGTGTGCTAAAGATATTTTGGACAGTTTTCTTGTAAAATGTTGATCTTTGGCTCCTTTTTTAAAGCTACATTAAGACCACAACAAAGAAAACGTCCTTTTTACGCCGGTTCTTCTTATATATTTGAGTTGCTTCTGCACTTACAGAAACAGAGGTCGGTAAGTGTTGTCCTACAGCTCTGTTGCCCTGTTAGCTGCAAGCAAACTGGAAGCATTGAGCGTTACCTCCCAAACAGTTTGATCTGGCTTCAAGTTGTCACTTATAAGGCTTCAGTTTCAGAAACAGAGACCTAAAAAACAGTGTATTCTGTTAAAAAGCAACAATCTGTGAGGAGGTATTTTGCCTCTCTTCCTGTGTTTACCCTTCAGCTGTCCTGTGTGTGATGGCACTCATCATTCTGTCATCAGAGGCTTTACATCCACTGCTTTATTTATAAATGATTATTCATAATTATATTGAAGACCGATTTGGCTTACGGGGGGGGATTAATGAGCTCTTTTTCCATTTCAGGTAGAAGAGAGTATGCACCTATTGATCACGGGGCCCAACGGCTGTGGGAAAAGCTCTCTGTTCAGGATCCTCAGCGGCTTGTGGCCTGTCTACGGCGGCCGGCTGCACAAACCCTCCCCTCAACACATGTTCTACATCCCTCAGAGGTACGCACACACACACACAAAACACACACACTGCCATCCACACAGCAACGAGCATCGTACCGGTGAGCCTTACCGGTAATCCAATCCATTGTAACAGTACCTGTGTGTGCGTGCGTGTGGCTGACAAAGAGAAACCAGAGCTCTGGCCAGAGTGAAATATTTACCACCCAGACGAAGCTTGAAATGCTTTTAATTACAATCTTTTCTTTATTATACCGCTCTCAATATTGCAGTCAATTGAGTACCATCAGTGTGACTGAGCAGGGATACCAACAGATATACTGGATAGATAAACAGGCCTGAAGATTGGTAGGAATAAAGACATAAATCCTCATTAAGGTGGATGTTTGAAACTTTTTTAATGTTTTCATCCACTCCACCACTGACATTTTTAGTGAAAAAGAGGTGAGTAGGTATTATGCATAAAGTCTGAATTCAATAACTTGTGAATTTTTTGTTTTGTGAAGTCAAAAATTACAAGTTTACAGACACTGGCTTCCCTTTAGTCATCCAGGAATGCAGAGGTGGCCTGTTTAACAGGAATAATGATGTTAGAGTTGCTGTGAAGGAGGTTCAAGACCCCAACAGTGAGAGAACAAGGACTGATTGACCATATGTGTGTTCATGTAGGAGGAGGCTAAGTTGAAAACCAAATGTGCTGGGTTTTTCTAGAAGTGACTCCTCCTACTTCAGCCCAAAAACTTATCAATCGCCTTTCACTCAATATATATCAAATATATTTAAATAAAACAAGGTTCTTAATATTTGTGGGTCACGGACTGTTAGCTGAACAGATGAGATGATCCATCGATCCTCCAGACAGGCAGCAGAAGGAGAATGTAGCTCTCAAACTGATCAGAACTGAACTGAAACCAGTCGAAGACAAACCATCAGATGTTTTGTTCCTCAGAGCTGCAGACTCAGCTGACTCCCTCCTGCAGAGCGGTGAATATTTCATACATAGGATGAGACAGCCACCTGACAGCTGTAACAGATCCCAGTGCACTTTGTAGAACAGAAACAACAGAAGCTCAATGGGTGGCTCTCTCCTGTATAGCATTCGTCCCTTAAGTGTGTAAAAGATGTGCTGTTTTGTAGACACACACACACACCCTCTTTGTCAGCACGTTCTTTTCTTTGCAGCTCTTAATGAAAGGAGAGGTTAACAAAGAAACACTTAGTGAATAAGAGCTTCTGTGTGTGTGTGT